>CM040189.1:69540529-69693029 GCA_022606455.1 Callitettix versicolor
AAATTGATTCGGACATTGCATGTTTAGATTTAAAGTTAGACATTTGAGAACGAGAGTTGATTCATACTCTCGAAATGTTATATATTGTTTTACGAGGGTGGGGTGAAAAGTTTCCGGCCTGACCAAGAAAAACGATGTTTTAATAATTTTTTTTTGCTTTATTTCTCAATATAATCTCCATTGAGACTGATACATTTCTCAAAACAGTGTTCTAATTTAGTTATACCAGTTTTAAACGTAGATTCATCAAGCTCCTCAAAATACTGATTTACAGCTTTAATCACTTCTTCATTGCTCCCAAATCTCTTACTGCCAAGCCATTTTTTTAGGTTAGGAAACATATAATAGTCGCTGGGGGCTAGGTCTGGAGAGTAGGGAGGATGCGGCATCAATTCGAACTTCAATTCGTAGATTTTAGCCATGGAAACACTCGATGAATGCGCTGGTGCGTTATCGTGATGAAACAAAATGTTTTTCCTCGCCAAATGAGGTCGTTTAATTTGTACCTCCTGCTTCAAACGTTGCAATAACTCTGCGTAGTATTGACCAGCGATAGTATTACCCTTTTCAAGGTAATCAATGTATATTGCATCTTGATCAATGCTTCTTGCATCCCAAAAAACAGTAGCCATAACCTTGTTTGCCGATAAAATTGTTTTTGCCTTCTTTTGAGTTGGTTCCCTTTGTCCAACCCACTGTTTAGACTGTTGTTTATTTTCAGGAGTGTAGTGGTGGACCCAAGTTTCATCAACAGTTTTGAATCGACGCAAAAATTCGTTTGGATTACGTCTATACAGCGCCAAATTATCGGCAGAAATGTTTTTTCTAAGCAATTTTTGGTCGAGTGTTAGCAAAAGCGGCACCCATCTTGCACACAGCTTTTCCATACCCAAATGGTTGTGTAAAATATTTCGCACACGTTCAGCTGACATCCTACAGGTCTCAGCTATATCATGCACTTTCAATCTACGGTCTTCCAACACTATTTTAAGGATTTTTTTTGATCATTTCTGGAGTTGTGATCAACGGGCCGTCCTGGGCGTGGCTCGTCAGAGATGCTCACACGACCCATTTTAAATTCAGAAACACACTGCTTAATAGTTGAATATGATGGGGAGGTGCATCCTAGTGTTGAATCCATCTCTTCTTTTATTTGTTTTGGTGTAAAACCCTTCAAATAGAAGTATTTGATAACAGCACAATTTTCCAATTTTTCCATTTTCACGAAAACATCAAAGGTGTCTCGTTCAGTATGCTCTCAAACATAAACTAACGTGGCAATTGGGCTGAAAGTGTACATATAAGCTAGTTAGGGATAGTACTGTACGACGCCACTCTAAAAGTAGACTTAGTGGCACCGTCTCTTGGTCAGGCCGGAAACTTTTCACCCCACTCTCGTATATACACAAATGATAGCAAATGTTTAATTTTAATAATAAAGAAAAAGCTGAGTAATGTGTATTTTCATTAATCTTATAAGGAACAGAATTAAATGTGGCTGATAGGGCCCATATTGAAAAACTGGTCAGAGGAGGCGCAAAGTTTCTGATCACCACCATGTTAAAAACCATATTACTTTCACAAATGTCTTTAAATATGTATTATTTACTGCAATACATGGTTCTTAGTTTTGAACAATAGCATTTAAGGCAAGCAATTAAGCCATGTTAACATTTCAAAAGAAAAAAAGATAGAAAATTACAGATTCAATATGTTCTCATTGTCAACCCTACAATGTCAATGTATAATGTATACATATAAATTATTTCATCCTTCAATAGGACAAAAAACATGAAAACTGCTGAATACAATAGAGAATTCCTCATATCTGTTGCCCGTTGGAATACAAAAATATTAGATAATTAGAAGAGTAAAACATCGGTGTTACAGTAGTAATGAAGCCTATATTGTTACAAAAATTCTTATAATACTACTCATAAAAAACTATTAAAAAAATGTAATAAAATATAATATATACACGTTTTAACCCAACATCAGTAATCTCCATGTAAGGGAACTTCTAACAAAAACAAAAAACAATTAATTGTCATGAAGATTTTTTTTTTTTTAATCTTTACAGAATTGGGCAGTAGTCCAGTAAGTGCTTCAACGACTATACAAGACATGTTTTTCCAGTAAATGCAGCAAAAATCATTTTTCAGCTTCACGAGAGGGGTAGGTCAGGTGTTAAGCACACACTGTTGACCTGTATTAAATGGCAACTCAACACAGGACCAACCATGTCAGTCTGATCAACACAAGCTCCAATCAAGATAGTAATTTTCTGATTTTTGTGTCAGTAACTGTTTATCTTTTTTTAACTTAACTATACACTGTTTAAAATGTTACACGGTCAGAACAAAATCAGCAGTTTATGGCAGAATAAAAATAAAAGATTAAATTGTTAAACTCAATTCAAAAGATCACAGTGAACTTTGAAGTATAAAAAACTTAAAAGGAAAATGTTTGAATTAATCAGGGTTGACCATATACTTACTTGAGTTGTTTTTCCTGAACCAGTCTCTCCACTTATAATGACAACACTGTGTGTATTTATTTCTTGCATAATTTGTTCTTTCATTGGCCATATTGGTAAAGCTTGTCTGAATGGTAATAAATCTAAATTGACTGATGCAGTTGGAGTCATTGGTATACTATTTGATAACCTGCTTAGCACTTTGACTGTATCTCGCACTATACAAACAACAAAACTCTTATATAGTTGTATGTTTATAATAAAACTATTAAATATGCATAGATACAAAAAAGGAAATCTCTTTGCAATAAAATTAAAATCAAATAATTTTACATGAAATGAAAATGAATAGTTGAATCCCTTTACCCTAACATACATTTTGATAATGTAGTTACCATCTTCAGAGAAATACCAAATTGAAGTAAGATACAAACTACAGCCTAGCCTCCTCCCTTTAGACATTTTTTTTACAGATAGCTCCCAAACCAAATTTTTTGTGGAGCTGGTAAACCCATATACTGTAGAGTCTTGCTTAACCATCACTCGTTTAAATGTCAGTTTCTATTAACTATCAGGTTAATATTGTTACCTTACATTTTTAAACAGTAATCCATGGTAAGTAATTTGTAATGTTATAAATGTAACCCTCTAGACAAAAATAAACAATATAACTGAACATGACTTACTTATAGCACAGGCGATTGCAGCTGATACTAATTGCTACCTTAAGCAAACATTGATAATCAAAAAGTAATCCTATCATTTAGTGGAATGATATATGAACATTTCAAATAATGTCAATAAATCCCAAAAGAGTGCATGAATGTTTCTATTGAAACATAAACACTCTCAAACTACTTACGATACAGTTAATTTACTGTATTAAAGACCTATGCATGTAAAATTTGTGTAATACACAATTAGAGTTAAACAGAAAATTTAAGTTTTACTACATTTTTCAAAATAATAATAAAACATTTTTGCTATAAATAGAATACAGTATGTTATTCTTATCTATCACCAAAAGTACAGATGGTCTATTTATGTCATTTGTCACTGTGCAATGGTCTCAAGAATGACACTTAATCAAAACTCTACTGTATTTTGTTTAAGGAGACTCGGCCATGAAAACTAAAAAAAAAGATTTTTGAAAAATATTTGTTGTAGTTTCCTTCACTTTATTCTGAAAAAAAATTATAATACAAATAAATAACAATTTCTTTTTAGAGGCTTGACAATTTTTACAGAGTACTGCATGGCCTGTGAAGCTCCAACTCCTACATTCTTAATTTACAAGTCATTTGATTGTCATATATAGTAAAAAATATTTAGTAGTTCTGATCCTTATAAAAGCATTAAAATTACTAAACTTGAATGTATAGGTCACATTCAAAAAAGAATGGGGGTCTAGATTACAGATTCTGAAAACAACTCAGAAAGGACAAAAACTCTCCGACAGACTGTCAATTGGTGGTAAAAACAGACTAACCCATTCTGCAATAGATACTTTACAATCTTATTATGGCCAGGCAATTACGAACCTCTAAAAAAAATTATAATATATAATTATAATATAATATAATGATATATAATTATAATATAATGATATATAATTATAATATAATATAATATATGTATTATATATATTTTTGTTCACAATAAAGTGAAGAAAAATTAAAAAATATTATTCAAAAATCGATTTTTTTTAGTTTTCATCCGCCGAGTACCCTTAAGAGAACTTTGGCAAATTCCATTCCAATTTTGATAAAAACTAATTTTCATTAATTTGTTTGGAGGTTTTTTTCACTAAAACAGGGCCTGAAAAACTTCTGAAAATTAAAAATGGTCTTGGGCAAACTACACTTACTATACTAAATTCTATTCTAAATCAGTAAATCTGTTTAGTCTCCAGTAATGTGCATAAACACAGATAAAGAAACATACAAAATGAAAACACTTTTTTTGGACACAGGAGGAAAACTTAAACTGATATATAAATAAAAATGTTTAAGATTTTATTAAAAATCACTATATTTTCTGCATAATTCATTCAGTGAGAAAATAAAAAGTTAAATACAATGTACATTTCTTTTTAAAAACACTGCATATACCAAACAGTAATAATTACCATAATGATTTAATACTTACAGGAAGCTTCCGGAATATAAGCTCTATCTCTTTCTGTGACAGGTAACAAGTCCTGGCGTTCTTTATGTGTAACTGGATATGCAGAAATAAGATTACAAATAGCCTGCTTTGAAGTTCTAGTCAATAATATCACTGCATCCTTTCTTATTATTGTAGATTTTGTTTTGTAAATAGTCACAAAGCGACTAAGTCCTTTCCTATACATACATAAAACCAAAACATTATTTTTTTTAATACAAAAATTATTCAAAAATATTGTTTTGTCATGAATTAATGACAAGTTTTAAGACATCTAACCAGCTACAAAAAAATTTCCCTTTTAATGACAAGTGAAGAGTATTTTTCTTATTAACCTACAGTTAGTCGGGGTGCGTAAAAAATCTCTTTTTTACTTTTTTGTGCTTTTTTTCTACCAACAATTAGGCGAAAGTGTTCTCAACAACGATATTAAAAGCATTTTATCACTGTGGTAAGTTAATATCTCATCCTAATGCTGAGCAGTAGTGGGAGAAGTGATACAAACATATGAGGAAATATCTCTATTACCAACTAAAATTGTGCCCTTTTTTCTGGTATTTGTAAGAATTTTTCTTATAGCGCGACTAGTCCAGTAACTAATTTTTCTCTTATAATTATAGTATGAAAACATAATTTCATATTTTTACACGAAATAAATTTTGTTCTAATAATAATGAAGTTTCATTATATATACCTCACTTACAATCAAATCTTAGACGTAAAAATTTATTACGGTAGAAAAAGTGTATAAACGAAAATTACATGTGTGAGAATTAATCTCTACATCCAACTAATAACATGAAAATCTTATACTCAACTAACACCAGATTAACCAGAATTCTATTTGCAACATAGCTTTACAAGGCTATAGGGGCCTCAAGTTCCCTTCTCAGTACTAGTCACACAATAAAAATTATAATACTACAATTGTCAATAAACACAATTAAACCTCTCACTAGCAATATGCTATCACTCATGATAGTGTCAATATATCCATTTTATTCTTAGATAAACTTCAGTTCCATTGTGCTCTTTTGGTTAAGAGAAATCTAATTCATATCATTTTGTAGTAGTTATTTGTAGATACACTAGCTGATTTATCAGAAACAAGGAGTTAAAGTAGAAGGGGGTCAGATAACAGTGCCGGCTTCCAACATTACGTGAAGTGTCAATTCTTAATTAAATACAATAGTCAAATAGTGTAATGGAAAACTATTCGAAACTGATTCATTTTTCCATCTTAAAAAAACAACTTTTTTTTGTTAATAATATAGAAAACTGTTAATTAGAAAAATATATGTAAACATTTTTACAAAAGCATTTACGTTTCAGAACATAAACATAATAATAATAACCTAAATAATAATAAAATAATAATCATACACTATTCTATTTGTCTCTTTCTTTTTCTTCCTCCTTTTTGATAACTGTACACATGTACTATATGAAAACATATTGCTTTGGTTTCGTTATTTTTCCTTAGTTGAAGAATATGTGCACGTTGTAAACGTTTATAATACATTTGAAATTAATATAAACGTATAATACTGCTAGTTTTTAACAATTTGAAACTTATTATGGCCTAACAGCTGTTCAATTAAATTAGCTGATTGTTACGAATTAATAAAATAATTGAACTTTTATTATTAACTACAGTAAATAACATCTTAGCTAGGTTAACATATTTACTTATTTAAACAAAACAATATATTTGTAAACAATCTTCAAACTACTTATATATTCAGCAAAGATATCATTAACAAAAGTATCACTTCTGTCAGTACTCCCAGAGTTCTACACATATATTTTTTTAACGTAAATCACTAAGTAGTAAAATTAATTTTACAAATAAAATTACAAATAACAAACAAAACAAATTTATCATCTTGACCAATCCCAATAAGATCGACTAAAGATTTATCTCTCTTTTGAATCACATTTGTAGGGTTGACACTAGTATCTAGTCCCTTCACTTTTAAACACCGGATCTCTATAGCATCAAATCATGAGGTTTGATTCTCTTGAGGCGGCGTATCTCGTTATTAAATGTTAAATCGCTATTACGAATATACCATGGAGCTTGAACTAATCCTCGAAGGACTTTATTTTGAAACTTCTGAATAACCATCATGTTAGTTTCTTTCGTACAGCCCCAGATTTGGATGCCATAGGTCCATACAGGCTTCAGCACCTGCTTGTAAATTAATAGCTTGTTATGAATGGACAACTCAGAGTTTTCGTCCAAGCAACCAGTAAAGTTGCCTGTATTTTATATTGAGTTCTTCTTTTTTTTCTTTACATGCTCCTTCCACTTCAGCTTTGTATCAAGTGTCATGCCAAGATACTTGGCTGTATTCCCATGAGACAATGTTTTGGCGTTTATTGTCAAGGGTATTGGTACTAACTTTTTATTTGTAAAATGAATATAGGTAGATTTTCCTTCATTTATTTTAATGCGCCAACATTTAGTCCATTCAATTACTTTGTCTACAGCTCTCTGCAGTTTGGTAGTAGCAACGACCGCATCTTTTCCAACAGCTAAAATAGCGTATCACGGCAAAGGTAGCAATGGTGGTATTATTTTCCTGAGGTATATCACGGGTAAACAGTAAATAAAGGGTTGGGCCAAGAACGCTCCCCTGTGGAACTCCTGCCGCTATTTTATGAAGTTCTGAAAACTTGTTATCATGTCTAACACGAAAGTGTCTATCTAAAATATATGAGTTTATTATTTGAAAGTAATGTCGAGGAAGGTCTCGCCTAAGTTTACATAATAATCCCTCATGCCAAACTTTGTCAAAGGCCTGCGCAACATCAAGAAAGACAGCCGCGCAGACCTTCTTTTCCTCAAGTGTTTTCTCAATTATGTCTGTGATGCGATGAACTTGATCAATTGTTGAATGTTTTGCTCTAAAACCAAATTGGGTAAATCACTAAGTGAAATTTATAAATTACTAAAGTTAATGTTTTTATACAAACTATTCATGAAAATATTTACCCTCGACTTTTGGACTTCAAACCTAGCTTCCTTGCCAACTCATGGACATAAGCTCTTTCATTTGAAAAAAATGAAGAAGGAAACTCCAATTCTGAAATGAAAATAAAGATATTGTATGAAGGTTTATACCAGTCATTATTAGTTCCTTTTAAAATGTTATTTTTTGGAAATATGACTAGGAAGGAAAAAAAATAAAAATGTGGAAACTACAGAATGATTTTCTTAGCATAGGTATAATTATCATAATATTAATCTTGTATTAGAATTCTTAAATTGATCTCACAGACAGGCTGGCAATTTACAAATATTGTTACAATTTTTAAATAGCTTTAATGATGCATAATCATATTTAGTTTTTTTTTGCGGCGAAAAACCGTTCACGTTATCATCGCCGTCACGCAAAATGAAAGTATAAAAAAAAATTATACAAATTTTTTTTACTTAAGTAAGATGAAAACAACAACAAAAACAACAACAACAACAAACTATAACAGTAAAAATAAATTAAAAATTTAAATAACAGGTATTACACTTAAGAACTAAATAACAATGAATAATGAATAAAATTTAATAACAATTCGTAAAAGTATATATATACATAACAGAAATAAAGTTATTAGATAAAATAAATAAATAAAATAACACAAGAATAAGAATAATATATATATATATATATTAAATTTTATTTAAAACATTCAGACGATGAAGGAAGTATAGAACCCGGTCAATGGCCGAGGCACTATCTCCCAACATCGTCTGCAAACAGTTGCTCAGACCATACATAACACACACATTTTGGAAACCATCTCAATCGAGCAATATATGTTTTATTGTGATGGTTTCCCTACAGAACTTGCATTCAGGTGGGTCCCCGCGTTCCATCAAAAACCCATGCGTTAACATGGAGTGACCAATGCGAAGACGGGTGATCACCACCTCTTCTGTACGACTTGCACGTATTGACGACCCCCAAGGACGAACAGTATTTTTAATTACCCTCAATTTGTTACTGCTTGTAGCTGCCCATTCATTTTCCCACTCTAGAAGAATTAAATGTTTTACATGACAAAGAAAGTCAGACAAGATTACACGTGGAGTGCATGGCGGCAGAAAAGTTGCTTCCTTTGCCGCAATATCCGCTGCAGAGTTTCCAAATATTCCACAGTAACCAGGAATCCAGATAAATGATACTCTAGCACCTCGTAGTTCAAGTCTATGGACAGAGCACAGAATATCTTGAACCAGAGGGTTTACCGAATACATATCCTGGATTGCCTGGAGGGCACTTTCTGAATCAGAACAAACTACATAATGCAAACTATCGAATTCAATAGTGTTCAGAGCCTTTAAGATGGCAAAGAGTTCGACAGTAAAGACACTACAAATTGAAGGTAATCCATACTTATACGTTTCGTCCAGTGAATAAAACGCACACCCAACATTATTATTCATCTTAGAACCATCTGTGAAAATAAATATAGCAGATGGATATGAATTAATCAGTCGAGAAAACTCACGTTGATACACAATGTTAGGAGTGTTGTCTTTCAGGTATGTACAAAAGGAGAAATCAAAGGTCGGCATATTGATTATCCATGGAGGGACAAGACAAAAGGACCTTTCAAACATTGGGGGTAGTTCAATACGCAAGTCTTCAAAAACACGGGTTGTTCTAATGCCAACAGGGGCTGTAGCATGCGGTCGGGATTCATAATGTTGGTGCAACTGATTATGGAAAACGGTATTATGAGCAGGATGCCATGGTTTACATAATATATTACATACATAACTTAATTGTAACTGCTGTCTCCGACAAGAGAGTGATGGTTCGCCAGCATCGGCAAGAACACTCACGACGGGACTTGAACGGAAAGCACCAGAAACAAGACGGATTGCATAGTTATGAACGGGATCTAGTGTCTTTAAAATCGATGGTCTAGCAGATGAATATATAATGCTACCGTAATCAATTCGCGAACGAATTACAGCACAATAAAACATCAGCATACTGGTCCTATCAGCACCCCATCGAGAACTACTAAGAACCCTCAACATATCGAGAATTTTGTTACATCGTAACTTTAAATCACTCACATGAGGGCTCCAGGAGAAGCCTTTCGTCAAATATTAGACCCAAAAATCGAACGGATGGAAAAGTCCGGAGCTGTATACCATCAAGATATAACGATGGAGCTTGGATATGTCGACGGCGACTGAAGGCAATGCACTGAGTTTTAGCAGCAGAGAATTTAAAGCCAGTAGATCTCGTCCATGTCTGCAACCGATTTATTATCAGCTGAAGAGTTCTTTCAGCGGTTGCCATATTTCTGGTACTTACATAAATAGCAAAATCATCCACAAAGAGTGAACATCGGACAGGGGACTGCACATTAGCAGTAATTCCATTGATTGCGATAGCAAACAAGGTAACACTAAGTACACTCCCCTGTGGAACACCATTCTCTAAGTGGAATCGATCTGAAACTGTAGCTCCTAGACGTATCCTAAAGTACCTATTATACAGGAAATTTGTAATAAAAGCTAGAATTCTGCCTTATATACCCCATGATTTTAAAATGTTCAGTATTCCTCTTCTCCAGGCCATGCCGTATGCCTTCTCTAGGTCAAAAAATACTGCAACAAGTGTTTGACGCAAGAGGAAGGCATCTTGTATTGCAGATTCTAACAAAACCAGCTGATCCACAGAAGATCGACCTTGTCGAAAACCGCACTGGTCATTCGATAGTAATTTATTAGTTTCTACATACCAAACAAGGCGACGATTTCATTATTTTTTTCTACCAGCTTGCATAGCACGCTGGTGAGAGAAAATAGGACGATAGCTACTTAGATCAGTCTTCTCTTAACTGGTTTAAAAGCGGGAATTACTGTGGCTTCTAACCAATCGCCAGGAATGTACGCTCCTCGTACATATGATTGTATATTTCGAGAAGAAATAACTTACCTGACGGTGGAATATTTTTAATCATGGAGTAAACAAGATTGTCAGGACCGGGAGCTGAATCCTTGGTGGACAGCAGTGCAGATTCTAGCTCACGTAGAGTAAACAGACTGTTCAGAGGAGAATCATCAGAAGTACCGACAGTGAAAGGCAATTTTTCTAATGCTCTTTTGTGTTTACAAAAGGCAGTGTTATAGGCTGCAGATGAGGAAAAACTTGCAAAGGATGACCTAAAATAGCAAACAAGGTAATACTAAGTACACTCCCCTGTGGAACACCATTCTCTAAGTGGAATCGATCTGAAACTGTAGCTCCTAGACGTATCCTAAAGTACCTATTATACAGGAAATTTGTAATAAAAGCTAGAATTCTGCCTTATATACCCCATGATTTTAAAATGTTCAGTATTCCTCTTCTCCAGGCCATGCCGTATGCCTTCTCTAGGTCAAAAAATACTGCAACAAGTGTTTGACGCAAGAGGAAGGCATCTTGTATTGCAGATTCTAACAAAACCAGCTGATCCACAGAAGATCGACCTTGTCGAAAACCGCACTGGTCATTCGATAGTAATTTATTAGTTTCTACATACCAAACAAGGCGACGATTTACCAGTTTTTTCTACCAGCTTGCATAGCACGCTGGTGAGAGAAATAGGACGATAGCTACTTAGATCAGTCTTCTCTTTACCTGGTTTAAAAACGGGAATTACTGTGGCTTCTAACCAATCGCCAGGGAATGTACGCTCCTCGTACATACGATTGTATATTTCGAGAAGAAATAACTTACCTGACGGTGGAATATTTTTAATCATGGAGTAAACAAGATTGTCAGGACCGGGAGCTGAATCCTTGGTGGACAGCAGTGCAGATTCTAGCTCACGTAGAGTAAACAGACTGTTCAGAGGAGAATCATCAGAAGTACCGACAGTGAAAGGCAATTTTTCTAATGCTCTTTTGTGTTTACAAAAGGCAGTGTTATAGGCTGCAGATGAGGAAAAACTTGCAAAGGATGACCCTAAAAGGTTTACAATGGCGGAAACGTCAGAAACCAATAATCTGTTCGCCTGTTGAAGACCAATCAGTCCTACAGATGGAGGCGGACCACAAATGGAACGCAATTTCTTCTACACTACAGATGTAGGTGTTGTTTTACATATTGTTCCAATGTATTGGGTCCAAGAATCCTTTCTGCTTTGCCTGAATATTCTACGAGCTTTTGCACGAAGGACTTTATATTGTTCTAGGTTTTCACTTGTCGGGTTTCTGTTGAATCTCCTCAGAACTTTTCTACGTAGACGTAACACCTTCCTACACTCCTCGTTCCACCAAGGGACAGGTGGACGTGAAGGGTGTACTGAAGTTTTTGGAATAGTTTTCTCTGCTGCTTGTAAAATGTTGTCAGTAAATTTTGACACTATTGTGTTTATACAGTCATTATATTCAATGTCTGGTGATACAAATTTCTTCATAAATTCCTCCCAATTTGCTTTTTTCAGAATCCAAAGCGGCAGGCGCTGATCCGGACGAGAGAAATTACGAAATGAAATATTAATGGGAGTATGATCACTGCCGTAAAGATCAGGTAATACCGACCATTCAAACTTTGTCGCCAAAACTGGACTACAGAATGACAAATCAACAACTGTCCATCCACCAGTAGATGCTGATAAATGTGTAGGAGAACCGTCATTAAGTAGGCACAAATCCAAGTTGGACCGTATTCTATCAATATGTATTCCTCTTGAGTTACAAGACAATGAACCCCATGCACTGTGGTGAGCATTGAAATCGCCTGTCAGTAAAATCGGCGGTGGTAACTGTGAGACTAAGTTATATATTTCATTATTTTGAAAATTGTAACTCGGAGGCAAGTATAGGCAACATATAGTAAGTCTGAATGGAACGGTTATCTGAACGACAACAGCTTGTAAAGGTGTCAATACATTAACGAGAACCTATTCAATAGAGTTATAAGTCAATATGACACCACCCTTTGGCTCTTTCCTCCGTGATGAAATCGGTTCTGGCAATGGAATAACCTCTAAAACTGAAACTGTGATATTGATGCAGGTGCGTTTCTTGAAGACACATTATCAATGGTGATAAATCTCTCACAAGAACTTTCAGATCCTCGATGTGGCATCTTACCCCATTAATATTCCATTGTATTAAGTTATGCTTCATTCGATTTGTAGCCATAAGAATATAATGAACTAGTATATGACAGGATTTAATATTGTTTTGTCATTTGAATCTACTTTAGGTTTATCCGAGTCCATTGACATCGAATCAGTACTGTGACTGATGTCGGACTCTGTAGATAGTTTGCATTTTGAAGGAGGCACTTTGGCAGGTGATCCTTCTTTAGAATTTTTATTAGTATTTTTTTAACAGGTTTATTTCCTGTGTTTTTTTGCCCAATGACAGGTGGGCAGGTATTAGCTTTTTTTAGAAAGTAGGTTAGGTCTACAGGCACTTTTTTATTGTTACCTTTCATTACTTGTGACTTTGCTCGCAAACCCATACTGGAAGTAGAAGTAGGTGGCATTACTTTTGCAGGTAATGGCTTCGTGGAATCAGTCACAAGAGGTTTAGATATTTTGTTACTGTTAGAGGCCTGGATTTTTCCAGCAGAACAATCCAATTGTTGATGACCAGTCAAATTAGAGATAGAAAGATCACTACTAGTAGAAATCAGAGCAACAAGGTGAGCTACTTGTTCCGATAATGCTTTCACAGTTTTGGAAAGCTCATCGCAATTTACACAAGAGCCCTTGCTGCTGCTGGATGCAACAGCAGCAAAAGACCTACCCTCAACCATTTGTTTTGCACTTTTAAATACCCTCTTAGCTTCTGAGAAGGATACCCTGTCTCTTGACATAATTGTGAGGACAGCTTACTCGTCCTTAAACTTAGGGCAGTTAAAGGAACGAGCTGGATGAGCGCCTCCACAATTGGGACAATTAGGGTCATCTTTACAGTCCTCACTATTATGCTTCTCTGAACCACAATTACCACATACTTCAGGCTTCCGGCATGTAGAGCTCACGTGTCCAAAACCCTGGCATTTAAAGCAACGTCTAGGGTTTGGGACGTACGGTCTCACCGACACCCGTTGGTACCCGGCATGTATATATTCTTGTATGTTGGGTATTCCAAAAGTAACAATAAGGGAAGTAGTTGGTATTTTCTGCCCTTTCTCATTGCGCAAAATGCGACGGACGTCTATAATAGACTCGCTTGCCAGCTCTGATTTGATCTCCTCCAGATCTACATGGAGGAGATCTCTACAAGTAATTACCCCTTTGGCATTGTTTAAGGTCCTATGGGGTTCCACAGTTACCTTAACAGTATCATAAAAGGAGGTCATCTCTAATAGCGACTTGCTCTGCTTCTCGCTTTTGGTTTCGATTAGTAGCGTACTGTTTTGCAGTTTTTTAATGAACGCTACAGGACCAGCTTTTCCTATTACTGCTTTGTTGATAAGAAAGGGTGAAACTTTGGATAAGTCCGCACCTTCCACCGCGTTTTTCACCACTAAGAACTTAGGAGATGGCATCTGAGTAACAGTAATCATCTCTTTTTCTTCCTTATCACTCCCACTATTACCTACAAACCTGTTCGATGAAGCCAAACAAGGCCTCTTTGTTCCGATTTTGGCATTTATTTTTGAAGTTTCCATAATTTTATTTACCGAGCGATTCATTAATGTTGATATCTCAAACAAATGGTACAGGGTGCACCCAAACGTCACCAGTAGCCCAGGATACTCGAACTAAAGCGAGAATCCCCAATAAATTTGGGGGGACCTCCAATATTCTGGAGTCGAAGTACATGTCTTCAGCACTCCAGAATCTTAGGAATGGGTTCCGGTACGTTACGGTTCCCCAAACCCAAGTACCACTGGCAGCCGCCCTCTATGTACTCATAGAATGCAACCATTTGTATCGATAGACTCAATTATAGGCTCCGACACCCATAATTCAACACCCATGTGCTTGCCAGGCGCCTATAGGCTGCTCGGTCCCAGCACTTGTCCCATCAGCGGTCCTCGGCAGTGCTAGGCACACATCAGGTTCCACATACTTGGCCCGCCAAAGGAAACCAAGCAGTATTGCCACTCCCAGACATAACGGAACAAGTACAGCAAATCCCTAAATGTATGTGTGAGTGTAAAGTGTTTAAATCTTAAGTGTAGTGTTGTGAGTGTAAGTGTGTGTTAGACACGGGTGACGCGAGGCTCATCCAGGTCCTCTCAATGCAGCTAGTCTGCACCCCCCCTGAGGGTGTATATGTGTTTGTGTGAGAGAGTGTGTGTGTATATATGTGGTGTGTATGTTGTGTGTATGTGGAGTAAATGAGTGAGAGTAGAATGAGCTAGAGGTATGGTGGGGTCGCTAAGCCCATCAGCTGCTCACTTCAGCTGCCTCCACCGGCTAATCATATTTAGAAGGCATGATTACAAGGCTATTGTCACTAACAAGGAATCCCTCTCCAAAGTGGGTAGCTGTGTTATACGGTATTAAGAAATGTTAAAGCATAGTTGAATTAAAACTAAAACTATAGTTATTTTGTTGTAATTTATGGTTTGCACTTCATCTTACAGGAGGAGATCAATTGTGCCTATACTTCTTCTACTGAGTAACCCCAAAATATACCTTTCTCAGTCTATATCAAAATATACATCTTCTCAAATCCTACCTCCTTTAAAAAGCATAGTATCTGAAGAGGGACAAGAGTAGTTATCACCTCTGCATTGACTAATTGTATCCCTAGGTCATAATCCTTTTTTTTATTATTGCACCAGTTCAACTGGGGATGGTATGGGTTCTCATCTTAGCAGTCTGCATGTTCCATCAGTCTCTACTCAAATCTAATTAAGGTGTTCCCTGAGTCTACAGTACCCAGATAGGAATCCTGTTTACAGCTGGAATATTTCTACTTCTACTAAAAGGGTTACTTTATTATTTCCTTCTAATTTCTCTGCAATTCCCTAGGTATTCCCACGTCAACTTGGAACTGACAGCACAAAATCTCAGCTGTTTGATGGCTGCTTGGCTGTACGACAGAATAGCTACATTTTGATTTATATGTGTGTGTATATGTATATAATTTTTTGTACTATAAAAATACCAAATTCAGTTCCAACTCCCAACTCTTGTTCCTTCTTTGGTCTTCAACCAGCCTGTGTATAGAGATGGAGAAACTGTTTAAATTACACAAAGATTTTCTTTTAAACGGTTGTGCATCAGCAACCATACACGGTTGTCAACGACATTTAGATTTTGACGCTGTGCAAAGGTTAAAACAGCTACTTCATATAACAGCTTTGTTTAAACATTCTGAAGAGGCTGAGTAGTGTAGACAACAAAATTAAATGCTTAGCTTGGACAGTACAGTAGTTGTGCTGCAGGTTAAGTCATTTACTCAAATTACAAAGCAATAAAAATTGTTTTATTTATAAACATAAAAGGAAATGAAAAGCACAAAATTATTAAGAAGTTAATTAATTATTAAATTTATTTATTTATTATTATTTTTAGTATACTCATCTGCCATGACCTTTGTTGATTGTATATTTTATTGATGCATTTCAGACTACCCTAATTATCAGAACTTTCTGTTGTACTGTTCTCTACTGGAGCACAGCAGTAAGTTTTGATAATGGGTGTAATCTAAAACACGTAAGTAAATAAAAAATAACAAAGCTAGGAAAGGCAGATGTGTGTACCCAACAAAGTAATGATATTCCTAGCATAAATTAAAAATTATGAATAATATTTATGTCAGTGTTTTTGAACTTTAGTCTTTAAAAAAAATAAATTGTTGAACTTTTGACACTAAGCTTACATTAAACAAAACATACAGTGTTAGAGAAAAACAGCTAAAAGAGCGGGAATCAAAAATAAGATAAATAATTGATGCTAACTGCCAGTCAGCTCAATGGAAAAAATTGGAACTATACACAACATACTTAACAACAACAACGATTTGGAGCTTGATGTAGTGTAACATAATCACACGCTTGAGTCAATATATCAGCTACAACTACAACTGCCTGTTTTACACAACAACTGTTTTCAACAAAAACTATGTCTCCAAAACCACTGAGAAATAACCATTGCATTGCCGTTGACCCATTTCTAACTGTTTATCATTTAATGGTACCTTCCTTCAGATTCACCGCTCCTAGTTTCAGTGTTCAGTGTTCAGTGTTGAATATTCCTCAAAAGTATATTTCTAAAACATGCAGTTTCTTTGAAAAGTTAAAAATATGCATTCAGCTATGCTGTGGCAAAATTGTATTTACACCACTTATTCGCTAATGAGTATTGAGACATCCTAGTCCAATATTTTTCACAATCAAGCTGAGCCATTCTTTGTCTTGTAAATAATAACATTAATTCCATGGGTACACATTTGATTTATTCCACTATTTTTAATATCTTTGGATCTCAAAATGTATCCTTTTTTTGATGATTTAGTCAGTCACTGTTCTCCATAGCTTTTAAGATAACTGAATAAAATAGTCATTGTTATGTGCTGACAAAAACACATATCCTCTTCCATTCTGTTAATCAACCATTCACTAACAAAAGATTCTGTGTTCACCATTATCTTATTTCTTATTTCCTTGAATTCATAACATTGTGTCTTGTACTCCCAAGATATAACATTTACTCCAAAATTTGTTGCCATAGTTTGTATAGCTGTTGTGCCTTTAAAGATTATTGACTTTCAGTTGTTTATTAAAATGTGCTGGAGGACTAACATTAAAAAAATAATTTTAAGTGCCAGTATATTAAAAAATCATATTAATGCCAGTATTATAAATTAAGAATTATAAAAATATAATTAATACAAAATGATATTCATACATACCTGTATTTTCAGTACATAAAAAATGTTTTACCATTAAATTAACAGCTATACGTACTTCTTCTCCAACAGGAGGTTGAATTTTAATTTTTTTTGTTTTTGGCATTTTTAATTCTAAAACAAACCAAAAATTATAAAATTATTATAAATTTCTCAATAAACATAATATAAACAAGTAGCTGCATGAAATTAATACGTAAAACAAACATATTTTTAACTGCCTGTGTAAACTACAAAAATTTAATCGTTGAGACCCAATGTTATATTTTGTGTGATTACTTAAAAGACCCAATGTCATGTTTTGTGTGATTACCTAAAAGCTATCAATACATGTATTTATACAGAGTGTTTATAAAAAATTGGGATATGACTGTACATGCAAAAATAAAGAAAACATACCTATGAAGGTATGTCCTAAAATGTATAATTTTAGTCTGTCTGTATGTTTTTTTAAAAAAGTATTACTTAATAACCATTTATATTAGACAAATTAAATTGTATACAAACATTGACATTGACAAGACAATACTAAAAAAAGCTGAAGCAATATTTCATCTAAAAATAGCGACTATTTATAATATTTGAATTAAAATAACATAAAACTAAAAAAGTTTACAAAATATTCTGAAACCCAACTTTTTTTGTTACAAGTCTAACAATGTTCGTTTCAAAGTAATCAGATATTTAAAAATGGAAAAGTGTTATTAAACATGGTGACCTTTCATATATTAATACACTAAACATGCTGATTAGTTTTATACAAAAAATAAAGACCAGTGTTATTAAAACTATATGTATGGGGTACCCACAGCATTTATATTTGTCAGAGCACCAGGGAACTCTCACAAATCATACTTATCTATTTTAAGGCTTTACAATAAAATAAAAATGACTTAAAACTGATAAAAAGTTTGTAAACACATTCCGGACAGTATAAAGTATCTCCCATGAGAAAGCAGTACAATGCAGACAACAGAAACAATTGTGTTTGTACCAAAACAACTGACTGCATAGAAAAGAAACAAAATTGTTGAACAATTGTAATACGAGGGCGGTTTGATAAGTCAGTGACATTTTGAATAAAACAAATTTTTTTCAGCAAATAAACATTTTATTTTTCTACATAATCACCTTTTAGCTCGACACATTTAGTCCAGCGTTTTTCTAATTTTTTTATTCCCTCCAAATAATAGGTTTCCTCAAAGCTCTCAAAATACGCGTTTGTTTCGGTAATGACTTCTTCATTCGACTCAAATATCTTACCGCCCAGCTATTTCTTTAGGATTGGAAACAGAAAATAGTCGCAGGGGGCTAAATCTGAAGAATATGCTGGATGGGGTAGCAGTTCGTATCCCAATTCGTGGATTTTGGCCATCGTGACTAGACAAGTGTGCACACGTGCATTGTCTTGATGGAACAGCACTTTCTTCTTCACCAAATATGGCCGTTTTTGCTTCAAATCAACGTTGAATCTGTTCAAAAGCTTTGAATAATATTCGCCGGTGATCGTTTTACCTTTCTCGAGGTAATCGATGTGAATGACACTGCGTGCATCACAAAAAAATGTTGCCATGACCTTGTTGGCTGACTCTGTTTGGCCTTCTTTGGTCCACGTTCACTCCTAGCAACCCACTGTTTCGATTGTTCCTTGGTCTCTGGCGTGTTGTGATGGATCCATGTTTCGTCCACAGTAACAAAACGGCGCAAAAATTCGTTCGGATTACGGCTGAACATCGCTAAACACTCTTTTGAAGTGGTCACACGATTGCGCTTATGGTCGAGTGTGAGCAATCGTGGCACCCATCTCACAGAGAGTTTTTTCATGTTCAAATATTTGTGTAAAATATGATGTACCCGTTCAGTTGAGATACCTACAGCATGAGCCAACTCACGCACTTTCATTCTCCGATCATCCAATATCATTTCATGGATTTTATCGACGATTTCCAGTTTGATCACTTCTTTTGGGCGACCTGAACGTTCGGCGTCACTAGTGCTGGTACGACCACAACGGAACTCTGTAAACCACTTCTTAACCATTGAAATTGATGGTGCTGAGTCCCCGTAGTATTTATCAAGTTTTTCCTTAGTTTCAGTGATGGCTTTTTTACGTAAAAAGTAATGCTTAATCAGCACACGAAATTCACTTTTTTCCATTTTCGTAAAAATTCACGAGGTGTCTGCTTTGAACGGCTATCAAACACCAACTGCACGACGTAGCTTGCTCAAAATTAGAAAGTTGCCCACTGATAGATTACAGTTGACGGCAGCACTGTTGCATTTGGAGTAACTGCGCGGAAAATTCAAAAAGTCACTGACTTATCAAACCGCCCTCGTATTTAAATTATTACAGTATTAAAGACTTAAATAATTATTGACTGAATTAGTTATGAAAGTAGAATTGGTAAGACAATCTAGGCCAGTTTTAATATGTTAATGTCATTAAATACAATTAACAGTAAATACTGACGTTCAATTACAGAAAACAATTTCATAAAAAATGCAAGACATTCTAACCTCTTTTCCTTTTCGTTGATATAATAATTAAGAAACCAGTCTTTTCACAGAAACAACTACATGTTGCTTTCTCAACAGTAAAGTCTTTCCAAAATGATGAGTAGCTATAGAAGAAATTCCCAAATAAAAATTGAGGATCCTGTTGTCACTTCAAACATTGTTTATAAAGCACTGTTCAACTTCTTGCTGTACATTATTTAATATTATTCATTTATCTTTTCCATTAACTGCAAATGGTCACATGGGCTCACTAGTATGTTTGAATACTAAAATATTAGTGCAGACTCACTACACAGATATACTGCTAGTTTTAAAACACCTGATTATGTACAAAAATATTAACACCTGTTGTTACATTCAATAAACAAAGTACTGCTGCAAAAGCTATAACTTTGATCTACATGAATTACCAAAGCTACTCACAACTGACTAGTGAATAGTGAACAGTTACCAAAAATATGATATCAACAAAAATGCTATTTTAGATTACTACAAAATTATTGACATACAGTGATTTTGTTTTCAGGAAATATTTGTCTTATCTTTAAATATTTGGTTTATATCACCGAAAAGGTGAATCTGTTTAACAACAAATTTTTAACAGTAGCCTATACACTTCCCACACATTCATTAAATAAGCTATACTTCACTTTTTTTAAATGTAATTATTTTTCATTATTTTAAAAATAAACATATCATAAACCTTCTTTTAAAACACAACACTGACTATTTACTACCACCACAGCACAGGAACATCAATCATAGGAATCATATAATAAAAGAAATAAAGCAAACACTGCCTACTTAATATCTTGTTTTATTACACATGCAATAGTTAAATCACAATATAAAAAGTAAGGAAAGTATCAAAAGATCAAAAAACATATTTCAAAAATTACCTGACATAACCTAACCATTAGACCTACTATTTTAGAAAAGTTAGTAATTTAAAAAAATGCTTAGTTTAATGCGTACAAGTAATTTAAACTTTAAACAGTAATTAAAATATATTTCTACATAAATTACCTTAATAAACAAACTATTACTACTGTGTAAAAGTTATTAACCTATAATTGTTATAGCATATGTAAAGCAGTTGCTATTGGTGTATGAATCCATGCATACTTAATACAAAGGTGGCAATCACACAAAACTTCCATTAAAAAACACATAAAATCATAGGTTATTATAAGAAAATGAGAGAATAAATGGGCAATGTTTGTTAAATTGCTTAAATTATATGATTAGTGTTTATATAAGGAATACTTCATCATATTTTTTTAAGATCAGGAATATTCCTTTTTTTTATTTTAATTTTGAAAGTGCTTATCAATATTTCTGATATAAAGAAGGTGTTTTGGGTATATTCTTGATCAGGAGTATCTGTAAAATTAAAAAAGTCAAACAGTTTTTTGTGTAACTTTTGTATTTCTTATTCTACAAAACGGTATGGTAAAACTGAGTTTTTGGAAATATATATTTTTTTTTTAGAAAAAAGAACTTGATAACCTAACTTGATTCAGCTGATGAAAGTTCAACTGAGTTATTACATATATAACTCATATTCCTTAAAAAATACTAACCCTTGTAACAAGTGTCATGGTTGATAGTAAAAACAGATGCCAGAAAGTAGTTCCGTAATAAATAGCTAAAACTTGTAATTTATCATAATAAATTTAACCTTCTGCAGGTTAATTAATCTCAATGAAATGATATAGCATATAATAAAATCAAAAAATCATTAAAATCATGACTTTTGCAAAAGTCCTGTAAAGTCAGAAATACCAATGGTGTTTATGATATTTCAAGCCTTTTATAAAATAAGTGATTATTAATATTTTTTCCTTTAATTATATACTTTATTGTTCAATTACAAGATATTGAAGATAATTAAGATTATTGTTCAACTGTGAGATATTAATTTACAGAAGACTATATTTCTTATTATTTAAGTTACAATTTTATGTAATTTTTAACGAAAATATGTTGTGATATCATTGCCACTTAGCCTACATTATACAGAGCATGCTAGATTTACTATGCCTATCAAGACCACCCAGGTCTTCATCCAAGTGCTTTATATCCCTAACAGTCTTTATACGGTTACCTTCATATAATATTACTTTCACACAAAATTGTGTTAGGTTCTTAAAATAATTTTTAAAAAATTGATTGTTCTTATTATTAATTACACTTATTATATAAATCATTTTATAATCTAATTTAGCGCAATAGTAATTAATAGGTTATGGAGATAAAAACTTCCCATATTTTTTGCACTTTTATGCTTTGTATTATTACTAATAAGCATGAATTAGTACATTTTTTTAAACTTCCCTTATTTTTTGCACATTCATATTTTGTATTATTACTATACAAAATATTACTATTATAGGCATATAGTAGTGTTTTGGCTCAAAAATTTTGAAAATAACCAAAAGTACTAAAAAGTCATGTTCATCCATATCCTACAACTAGTCCTTTTTAAAAAATCAGAAACCTATAACATCATCATAACACTAACTTACTTATTTTTTGAGGTACCTAAAGAATTTTTTACTATTAAGTTTTTTTATTTTAAGACGAAAAGCACATTGAGGCTATTATCGCCTCCCTAAATGCAAGTGCAAGTGTAAAGTGTTAAAGTCGAAAGTGTAGCATTGTAAGTGTGTGTGTGTGTGTGTTAGACTTGGGTACCACAAGGGACGTCTAAATTCTTTCAATAGTCTGCACTCCCCCCCCTGCGGGAGTTTTCTATTAGGCACTGCCTACATTCATAAAACCAAGTTTTCATTAAAAAATGCTCGGATATATATCGCCATGTTACTCATTCATACCCAAATCTGTAAGGATACGCAAAAAAAACAGGGAAATTATATGACATTAGTTTATAAGGTACTATGAAACAAGTCGGTGAACAGTAATTAATGATGTTAAAAAAATGTTTTTTTAATTTGAAGGTTTCTATAATTATTTACACTAATATTAGTAATGTTTTTGATTAGAAGTGCCTCTAGATTACAATTTTTAAGGCAAAAAATGTCTTAATATGTATAGACGTTAGACTATGCCTACCTGGAAAAAATACTGAATATTCATAACAGTCTGTATTTTACAAAATTTCCAAATGACAGAACAATGTCAGACTAAATAACAGAAACTGAAATTTTTATAAAACATTCATTATTATTTGAGATTAAAGATACTTAGTAATTACAGCCCTTTTGAAAAAGGTTTACAATTACAACTTACACTTAGAACTCACAAATAGGTATTCAAAATTACGTAGTTGTTAATATGTTAAATTTTACTAAAATTATGAACTCATTCAAAATACAAGAACACATTTTTACAGATAAATATAAAACAATAACAACTAATATATACTTACTGTTTTTAATCCTAATAAAATTATAATTCTATGTATATGTAGTGTATTTGTAACATTTGTATTTACAAACTTACACGTTAGATTTAAGATTTTTCCAATTATTTAAACCACAGGTAGTAAAGCAGTACTATTCTGCAATAGATTGTAGTCTAATTGCCGATAAACCAAACTACCGAATGACAAAAATAGCGGACTTTGTTTAGGGACTACAGTCTGAATCATTAGCAGACGACAATCGATTTTGAGGCACTAAAGTAAAACTTAGAGGTGTTACCAATACATCACATTGGTTGTGTTGTATGGGAGGGGGAAATATTGTAATTTTCATCATACATGAATCTAATCCTCCTTACGAGGAATGTTTTGGAAAAATTTTGTTTACTAAATATAAGCATATAAATTTTTTAAAGAACTCAACAACTTGACTCAACTATTACGATTTTAATCTAACTCGACTTAGCTGTTGAGTGTTTAATGAAATGCGTGTTTTACTATTTTTGTATTAATAGTGAAAAAATATATATTTTTTTAATATGTATCATGTTTTAGGGCTAGTTGTGATGTTGGATTTGCGGGTGCATGATGCCAGAAAAACGAGTTGTGGTCTATTTGCCGATTTGCGAAAATGCCGAAAAAATGGCTGCCAATTCGGTTAGAGTCAACCTGAATCATTAGCAGACGACACTCAATCTCAAGTTGATAAAGTAAGAGTGACCGACACATCGCATTTGACATATGAACGTGCAACTACATTGCTTTGGTTGGAGAAAAATATTGTATTTCTCTTCGCACATGAGTTTTACATATCTTCTCAATGAGGAATTTATTGGCAAAATATTGTTTGCTAAAATGCATCATAAGACTTTGCATTTTTCGGAGACATGCTTTGTGAATGTAATTATGGTTATTTGATTTATAATTAGTGTAACATCATTCTACATCATAGCGTAACTGAGCAATAGCTTCTTTAATGTTAATTCTGCCTATTCCGTTTTTTTCAATGCATTTATAGGTCTTTTTATTAGAAAACCATTTTTACGCTAATAAAAGAAACTTAATTTAGTTGTTTCAACAATAACATCGCTCACTTAAGTATATATATATATCAATATTTAATAACTGTTATTTTATTATATAATAATTTTTCAAATTCTACTATTAGTTCACACTCTCATATATATATATATATATATATATATATATATATATATATATATATATATATATGTCTTGTTCAAATTATCAATCGTTAATAAAACACTTTCTATTCATCCTTTAAGTTTACATATTTTTTTTTTTAAACTTGTAGTGAATGACACTTGATGTTAATATAGTTTTTCAAATATTAATTCAATATGGTACTTGCCCAGGCCCAAAATTGAAATAAAGTATTTACTTTACGAATTACTATACCATTCATCAGATCACAATGAAACTTTGGGAAAATGTTGATTGCACTCCCGCAAAGGTTTTTAGTATAGTTCTTTCAACCACATACCATTACAATACTTACCCAGGCCCAAAATTAATATAAAGTATTTACTTTATGCATTATTATATCATTCATTAGATCACCATGAAACTGGGAAATTGTTGAGTACTCTTCCGCAAAGGTTTCTGTAGAGTAGTTTCAACCACATGCCAATACAATAATTGCCCAGGCCCAAAATTAATATAAAGTATTTACTTTCTGCATTATCATACAATTTATTTGATTGCCAAGAAACTTTGGACCGGCGAAAGTAATTGAAACCACTAAATCAATATTTAGTAGTTTATCTATGGAACGATTACATACATTTTTTTACTGTTTTGTAATCAAGGTTAATTTGTTAGAAATAGAAAAAATAATCCAGAAGCTGGTCAATATTAACTTTCCTTAGGGAATTGAAAAACCCCAACCAGACCACCAGGTTAATGATAGGTTATTAACTTTAGCATTTGCAAAAAAATAAGTTTTCCATTTTACAACACAGAAAAATGTAAAGTTTATTACAACTATTACATACTATAACATATTTAACAAACAATGTTTTTAAAGAAAATTAGGCTCCGGATAAAAATAAAATGTAAGACGTTTGTAATATTTCCCATCACAAAAAACAGGTTTTTCACTTTTAAACACTGAAAAAAGCACTAAAAAGTCCACACATCCAATAAATAATTAAAAACTATGTACTAAATTCTAAAAACATAAAAAAGTAAAAGTAAACTTTCAAAATTGTCCACTAAATATTTTTAAATTTCTAAACACAAAGTAAACTACGGAGAAAAACTAATATATAAAACAATTATGGCTGTTTTTACAGTTTAAAAAATGTTTGAACAACAAATTTTACATTTAAAACTTTCAAACAACTCGCAACAAAATAGAGATAAACTTTGACAACGCCCAAACAGTTCTTACTTCACACTACGTTGCAACAAGAAATAGAGGGAAAAAGTATAGCAAATAGCAAGTTAAAGAAAAGGTGTTTGTACTGTTTGAAGGAAAACAGTTTAACAGGAAAATAGCAAGAAAAATGTTTTAGCGCTTGCGGCAACGTTCGAATAGAACGTAGGTGTTAAACTGTTGTTCCTTGTTTAACAAATCACGATCCAGTCCAATTCAAACTGCTAGTTTCCGTTTGGCAAAGCAGTTTGTTTTTCGTAAATAGAATAACATTTTGTTTTAACAGTTTGGAGTTTTCTTACCCATCTCAAACATGTACTGACACAAACCATAATGAATATATTAAAATAAAGTTAGTTATCATCTGTTTGTTATTGTGTGATTTTAATTTTTTTTATGAAATAAAGTACAATAGTTTGCTGCGTAAGTAAACTGCAATATTATTTAGTGTTATCTATAATCTCTAAAATGTCGGTGTCAGGTTGGCCATTTTGAATTTTATGGAGTTTGCGAGGTTAAAAAAATGAGGTTATGTAATTTATTTTATAATTAATTATTATAAGAAACCTTATTTAAAAAATGTAAATGATTATTATTATCCTAAATTATATATAAATATTATAATTGTAAATTAAAAAAAGAAGTATATTGTATTTAAATCAGTTAAAAGGTAAAGCTAAAGAGTTTCACATTGGTCGCTAATTTTATAGCGGTAAATATGCTTTGCCGAGGTTTTGTAAGTAGATAATATTTATGTTACCTAAATGTTCCAGTTTTTTTGGTTTTATTATAAATTTTTATCCATGTAGATTGTTTTTTTTCAAATAGTGGTTTGTTTTTTTTCAAATAGTGGTTTTTTAATATTTTTTGTTTTATTTTATACCTTATTATCTAATTAACACAATTCACCCATAGAAAATAATTTTTTAAAGATTACTTAAGATTTTAGGCCGTTTTTTAAGGTACTATACTGTGGTGTCATTACTGTTTACAGTGCATGAAACATATTAAATTTCATACATGGATTTACCAGTCATATATGTTATTTTTAACTACATGCACTTATTGCTCATGTGTGTTACACATTCTGACAGCTATTACTAAACGTTAAGGTTTATTCCTTTTTTCGTTGGTTCATTCTCGTAATGAAAACATTATTAAAATGGCTTCCATTATATGTGAACTTCGCGATTTTCCCCTTTTTGTGTTAGATTTACCACTCAACAACTTTGTAAGTTGAGTCATTGAGGTTTTTTTTTAAATAAAGGTTTTTTTATCATTTTAGCGATCAAAAATGTGTTAGCTACAAGACAACTAGCTTTTCCACCCAATGTCTGTCAGTTAGGTTATCGAATATTATTATTTTGGTATTTATGCAGTGTAGGTTGTCTTGTTAAAATAGTGATTTTTGAATATTTGTTTGTTTTATTTTATACCTTATTATCTAATGAACATATATGCATCTGCAGAAAAAATAATTTATATTTTTTGTTGTAAATTTAAACTTTTCTGAAACAAAAACTGTTTTCGTTTGATTAGATAACTTATTTGTTTGATTATTTTTAATTCTTCTTTGTCATTTTATCAATAGCATTTACTTATGATATTCAAAGCTGATTATTATTTGTAGCAAATGGGTGTATGGCCTTTAAGACGCATATTAAAGTATGGATTTGTATGTGGAACTGTTCTGGGAACCGCAAATTCTTTACGAACTAACCAGTATAATTTGGATTCAATAGGAGTTGTTCGGCTTAGCAGAGCAGTTTGTACAGTAAGTTATTAAACTGATTAATTTGTAATTTCATGTTTTTACATATTTTAATTTGAAAAATTAAAATAACACTACAGTCGTTAGTTCAGATGCTTGCCACTCCTCAAATAATCAGACATACCAATCTTTAAATGAATGTGACTCAATGATGAGGTCCTGTAGAACCTCCTTCACTCGCAGTGTTGTCCACTGAGTATTTGAATCATTGTTTCAGCTTTTTAGCTCTCTGACTATACTGTAATTGATAGTTGTAGTATCTATATTTGTTGATTGCATGCAGTAATGGAGTGTCTTTTTATCAGGATAAAATAAAAACTGGAAGTCCTAAGCATAACTTTATTCTTCAAGTTGGACATTATAAACATGTATGATAAGAACCTTACACACTAAAGTTCTATATCTACAGTTGGAAAGAAAGGGAGGATTGGTTTTGTTTAGGTAGTAGAATTGTTTATGTTCAAATAAAAATGTCAGCACACATATTTCTCTATCTAGTCAGCTAATTATAAGCACAAAAGTATTAATTTTCTTTAAGTGTCTGGGTTACAGATTGTGTATAAAAATAAAAAGCTTGTCTTGTCATTTCTAAACAGTAGTTTATTCTTAGAATTAATAAAAAAAAGTTAGGTTGGCAAGAGATTATGGTATACAATACTGTAATGTAATATATTTTGTATTTTTGCTTTCATTTACATTAAAATTTAAACATAGTAGTGTACAATGTATGCTTTTCTACTGACCCTGTATAGTCTGAACATTTGCTGTGGATATGTATTACCTCCCATAGGTGTTTTATCAGAGAGACTCTACTGTACTTGTTTAAGAAAGAAAGAAAGAGGAACCATTATAATTTAACTAAGATCTTTTTGATTTATTTCTTATATAGACATATTTCCACTGTACTTACAGGCATTAAATTTTTGGTGTTAGCACATTTTTGTAAGATTTATTGTTAACCTTATAAAGCTCTTTACATAATTCTGGTAGGCCACCAATACATATAATTGTTATTTTATGTTATTGTTTTCACAAAAGTGTTTTTGCAATTTTTGGTTACCATCTATAATTTCATTGAAATTGTTTTAACCCATGAACGCCAGTAATATTTTGTTTATATTATTCAATGATTGTTCATACAGGAACAGGGTGAATATAAAATTTAAAGAGTTTAGCATTCACTGTCTGCATAAATATCGCTGATAGTATTCACAATTCGCATCAATATTGCTCAAAATGAAAACTGTGTTCAATACTGTTGTTGCTGTGATCGATTTTTACATTTTTCATAATTTACAACATGTAACCAAATTTTATTTTCTCATATATTTCTTTCTGTCAGAGATAAAATTAATTTGACTCCTTTAAAACCCTTTCTGAATAATCCTGATGGGTTAACAAATTAGATTTCTTTTTTAAAGTAATACAAATTTAAAACATTCAGTATTATTTTTTACTTCTAATTTTCAACCTAATCATTTGCAACTATTATTAAACTAAATTTCATCCTCAAGAAATAAGTAAAAAAGAAGTTTTTAACATTACATAAATTGAACATAATTCTTTAACATTTAGTAGTTGTATTATCATTTATAAATTTTTGAAAGTCTGTAGGGTAAAAAAATATTTGTATTAAAAAAATAATTTTTTAGGTTTTCAGAATTGGACTGAACTATAAAATGAATCTTTATAACAATCATTTGGATGAAAAATCACAAGAATTTTTGACACTGAAATCGAAGGTAAACATATTGTTTTTAATCTGGTTTGATATGAAATGCAAAATAATAATGTGTATTCTTTTATCAAATAAAGGATGATCACATCCTTCTTCTTGTAAGTTTTTATGTTTAATCTAAAATAATTTCAAACTATATAGGTTCAGAAATTTCTGCTAAAATAAGTTTGTATTTTTGGGTTAGTGTTATAAGAATATATATATATATTATTTTAAAATGTTATTAAAAATATGGTATTTGCAGGTCTGGCCAACAGAAGTAAAATTTTTTTTAAATTGAAGTAATATTTAATGATTTTCTTAGTTTCATAAGAAATCATATAATTTCACAAATGCAGTAGAATAGTGTTATAAACAAAAAAGCAATAAGCCGAAATAGATATAGAAGTAATCAGCTCACTGGTAGACTTAACTTTACTTCAAGGATACTAATTATATGTATATAGCAAATGGAATTAACATGTTATTTCTGTCATACAACATTCTACTTTCCCCTCATTACAAAAAAGTGTTAGGCCTAAAGAAATTTTCTCTTTAAAAAAATTGGTGTAATACAAGTATTTTTTTTATTAAATTCGGTAAGATACCTTACTGTTGAAAAATATACTTTATAAATGTTTGGGTAAATAAACATTTAGATAGATCCTTATCTAAGTTGATAACAGGTTACAACTCTCATCTGTGTGCAAAATTCAAACCTAATTGTTTTTTTTTCTATGTACATATTATATTGACTCCTTCATTTTAAGTAGTCTAACTAGCATAAGGTAAAATTGTTAATAAAAAATAATACGAGGGCTATTCAGAAAGTAGATTACGTTTTTGGATAAAAAAAAAACTAAGTACAGGAAAAAAATTTTATTATATACATTTGAAAGAGGAACTAAAATACTATTTTTCGACATAATCGCCAAACAAATTTAGACATTTGTCATATCGGTGAACTAGCTTTGAAATTCCCGTGTCGTAGAATTCCGCCGCCTGTGGCGCCAGCCAGTCAGTCACGCCCGCGAGAGATCTGCGTCGTCATCAGCGCTGTGTTGCAAGCCAAGTCTTCATCTTCGGGAATAAGTGGAAATCACTAGGTGCCAGGTCCGGACTGTAGGGTGGATGAGGAAAATCTCCCACTTGAAGGCCGTCAAGGCGTCTTTGTTCGATTTGCCGTGTGAGGGCGGGCATTGTCGTGCAAAAACAACACTTTTGCACTCAGTTTTCCTCTCCGCTTGTTCTGGATAGCTCGTCTTAAGTTTCGTAATGTTTGGCAATACCTTTCTGAGTTTATGGTTGCTCCACGTTCTAGGAAGTCAACCAGAAGAACACCTTTCCTGTCCCAAAAAGCGGTCGCCATGATCTTCCTTGCTGACAGGGTTTGCAAACATTTCCTCGGTTTTTGGGGAATTTGTGTGCCCCACTCCATAGACTGTAGTTTTGTCTCACAGGTAGCGTGCTTAACCCAAGTCTCATCTCCCGTTACGATCACGATCAAGAAATGATTCACCATCTTTGTCGTAAGCGTCCAGAAATGACAACGATGCAGCCATCGCTGACCCTTGTGCTGTTCTGTCAGGAACTTTGGCACCCATCTGGCACAAAACTTATGGTATCCTAACTTTTTGGTGACAATTTCGTACAACAATGTTCGCGAAACTTGTGGGAAACAAAGTGAAAGTTCGGTTATTGTGTGAAGCGGCGGTTTTCACGAATTTTTCATTGACATTTGCAACCAGCTCATCACTCACAATACTCGGTCTGCCACTCTTCTCTTCGTCATGAACATTACCCGTCCATTTTTAAATCTAATGCACCATTGGCGAACTCCACCTTCACTGATTACGTTGTTTCCGTAAACTTCACAAACTTGCCGATAAATTTCAATCGGTTTATGGTTTTTGTTAACAAAAACCTTATAACTGATCGCACCTCACAACTGGCGGGATTTTCGATTGCAGCGCACATTTCAAAAGGCTATTGTGCCGAAGCGAGCAGCGCGGCCGACCTCTCTCTAGCACGGCTGGATGCCGACTGACTGCTGAGCGCCCAGACACCAAAATGGCGCGCGCCCCACCCACCGCCGCTACATATAAAAACGTAATCTACTTTCTGAATAGCCCTCGTAATAGTGATAATAAGATTTGGATTGTCAACTCTGTCTAATATTGAAATTTCAAAAGCATAATTAATGGTGATTACGATTTTGAGCTCAAACTGTTATGTGTTGATTACGTTTGCATTGACACATATCACTGACTCTGAGCCTGTCAGCCATCAGTGGCATTGTTATCAGTACTGATTTTATAAGTCAAAAAGTTTTGTAAAAATTGTGATAAATTTTTGTAATATTTTTGCACTATTTAATTTAAAAATTGATAATTTATATAAGTCTAAGCCTATATTTGATATTTTTTTATTCATTTTAAAAGCCATGTAAATTACTGAAATAGTTCTACTTGTTTTAAAAATATGGCTTAATAATTTACATAGTACAGCCAACTCCTGGTTATTCGTAGGATTGGGTGGTGATTGCCGCTGGTAACGTATATATAGGAAAACATTTTAGTACCATTATTGCACAACAAAACTGTATGTGCTGTATTTTTTTAATCAGCTACATCACTTATAAATTATATATATAGAAGAAGAAATAATAAACTGTTTAAGTGAAAAAGAATGATTTCCAGTTCTTATGCATGACATATCTGCTTAGCAAGGTTACAGACAAATTACCTCAGCACACTGTTACTTATCGGTTCAGCTCTCATTGACCTGCCTTCTTGAATAAGAGAAATATGTGGAGTGCTAGTTATTATCATAACCACGATAGTAAGCATTAAACATATTTAATGATGGTTATTTATTGTGTTGAGAGAAGAGGCACATTGTTTTAAATGTAAGAATGGACATTGAAAATGAAATGGAGTCATGCGATGCTGCTTGACTTTATTCAGCTCTATTTTGCTTTCAGCGGCCGCACTTACATTAAACAATAGGTTAGGTTTTTGAATGCATAGTTCGCTTTGCATTTGGTGGCCACTTGGCCTTAATCCTACGTAGAGATGGGCGGAAAGTTCACTAAAACGAACTAATCTTATCTAGTTTGTTCACTTAAATGAACTTGTTCAAAATCTAGTTTAGTGAACAAACTAGTTGAATTTTTTAACCAAATCTATTATTTTATTTATTTATTGGCTTTATATATATATATATATATATATATATACATACATATTTCTCCATAAGGAGTTACATATATCCTGAAGAGAGAAGAAGTGCCTCTCTGTGCTCAGGAGCCATAGCTTAAAAACTAAGAATTAAACACAAAAACTTAAGAAAAAAGAAAACAAAAGATTTGTATACACATACACTATAGTAAACGCCTGGTTCACAATTTAAATGTGTTCGTGGTTTGCTTATAGATTATACTTAAAGTATTTCAAAATTATTTTTGAATCTTTAGATGATCAAAAATCTTTTAGATCATTTGGTAATAAATTAAAATATTTTATTGCAGCATAAATACAATTTTTTTTCATGTAAGGTTTTTTTATGTTTGATGTGCATTATCCTTACTTCTTAAGCTGCTGGTAGAGTCACAAAAAGTAGCACTTAAGTATTTATAGTGGAATATAACATACTTGGCTACACACTTCGATACTTGGAATATTATTGTTATTTAACAACTTAATAAATTTATTTTGTAGATTTACAAGCTGTTTAAGTTCTGATATATATATGCACCACCCCAAATAATTACTTGACCCCAAATAACTTATTGACTGGTATATTTAATATTACATCCTATTGTATTATATGCCTAATGTAGGTCTAATTATTAAATGTAAACTTTAATATTAAACTACAATTTACATACAATGACTCAAAAAAATGACTGAGTCATTCATTTTTGAACTATTGTTGAATTGAACTAATGAATGAAAAGAACTACTGAACTAATCAAACTAAGCACTAGTAGAATAAAGAAACTGTATGCTATAATGTGTAGCCTACTTTGCGTACTGTACTGTACGCTGAATCAGCATTATTACTTGGATAACTTGTGGTAATTCTTGTGTTTTTGCTTATTCTGTATGCTGCTGCAGTTGATATCTGTTTTATTAGATGCCATTAAGAACGCTGATTGTGAGAATGAATTAAATAAACTACATATTTCCTTACAAACTAGTTTGTACAGTAGTTCAGTCAAAAGATTAGTTCATTTTAACCCAAACCCCACCTTCATTTTGTTTGCGAATAACCCACCTCTAATTCTATATACTATAACATGTTAAAGAATGCAGAATTAATGTATAACAGTACATGTGTAATGTTTAATAAAATTTTAATCAGCATTATCGTTTTTGAAACTTAGATTGTTTTTAAAAATAAAGCAGGTTTTGTTTGACGATTTCAACTTTACCTAGTGTACTATTGTATACATAAAAATTACATTTACTATTATTAAAATTTGTTTTTAAAGACAGATTATACATATTGTTTATTTGTTTTACTGTACAAAAAATGTTGTCACCTTGGATAATTGGAAGTTGACTGTAATACGTAAAATATGTAATTTTTTTATAACGCACATGTTGTAAGTCTTGATGATGGAGGTGATTAAGATATTGATCAGTCTGGTACGTCCCTGAACTGTGTACTTCAAGTTTGAATGTTCAGGACTGTAGTTATTGCCATAAGCTTTACCCTAACACTGATCACTTGTCCTCATTAGTCTAACTCCCCTCAGGGGGATGTAGACAGCTGCACCTATTGAAAGGATTTAGATGTCCCTCGCGGTACCCGAGTCTAACACACACTTACACTTACGACTTGAACACTTTACTCTCACACTTATATTTCAGGAGGCGATTACAACCTCAATGTGCTTTTTCACCTTAAAAAAAAATTAGTCTAACTGGCAAAAAGTATAAATGTTTAAAAATAAACAATACATTATTAGTAAAATACATTCTCTTTAAAAATAATTCAAATTTTCATTTTTTAAAATTATTTTTAGATACACAAGAATCAGCAGAGTGTTTGTTAGACTTATGCAAAGCAAATAAAGGTGTATACATCAAAGTTGGACAACATATTGGTGCATTAGATTACCTTGTTCCAAAGGAATATGTAGACACTATGAAAGTTCTACATAGCCATGCTCCGTGTTCTACTCTCGAAGAAGTTTACAAAGTCTTACAAGAAGACCTAAAACAGAATGTAACTGGGTATACTCATTTTATAACTTATTAGACTTAGGTTTTCAGTCTAGAATTGCAAAATCAATAATCAACATTTAAAATATTATTTGTGCTGTTATGTAATTACATGACCATAGTATAACTAAATAAAGGAGATAAATCTAACAACATTGTAAGCTGTAGTTCTTTGTTTCATTTCTGCTGTTTTAATGTAATTTTGATTACTGATACAAATATAATTTTCAAAGCATTGGCTTCAGCTTTTACACCAGCTGTAGGTTTTTGGGATGTGCATGTTATTTTATTTAATCAAATGTAACTAAATTACAGTAGTCTTGATTAACCAAGTTAATTTGGATTACAGCAACCTGGGATAACACGGATAGCAAAAGAAAATATACTCTGTATTTTGAGATTCTAAAAATATAATGCTTTCATTAATATAATGAATCGTTAATTTTTTGTTTGAAAAAAGTCTAACAGTTTTCTGTTTGATTGCACTTCTTCGACACCTTATTGTGCAGACATCACAACAAAATTGTCAGTTAGTACCATGTCATCCAGTTGTTTTACGTAGAGTAGTGCCTTTTTAATATTGCTTAAACCCTTACTGTGCTTGCCAGACCTTTCTTTGTTGATGAGTCATCGTCTTCACTGTTATTTTATCACTGTTATTTTATGAGACTAAATTAACAATAGCCTCTTCGGGAAGTTCATATTGCTTGTTCATCATTCATTCAATTGTTTACATGTGTTTCTGTTATTGTTTCTGAAACTGGTAACCAACTTAATTAAAAGGTGGTTAAGGGACAAATATTCTTTGTCATATGGAATATGAATTGTCTTGGTTTTTAGTTAGCCCAGTTGTATCATTTTTTTGGTGTGCTGTGTTTTCAGCTTTTCGTCATTGTAGATTCTCCATAATTTGCCCAACTAGTAAATGACATCTTTGAAGTTAGTTTTCTCCAGGCTTGCAACATTAGGTTATTTTCTTAGGTATTTTCTAGGTATTGAAAAAAACTACGCTAGAATACGAGTAAATAGGTTACAGAAGAATTATTATCAGCACAAAATTGTCTTGGCATTCTATTCATGTTCGAATTCACAAAGTAAATAAGCAGTGCTAGTGGCATAGAACTTTCTAAGGAGAGGGACTAAGGTATATGATTAAACTTCATTTGTTAATACCAATGTACAAAACAAATGTAAGTGTATGTACTATTTCATCATAATTTAAACTTTTTTAAGTATGCAGTAAACATATTTTCTATTGTGTCTCCGTAGAATTACTGTTTCTACAGTCTTTGTTAGTAATGACATTTTAGATTTTCTAGACTCTTTGATCAAGGGATTCTATTAAAGAGGTAACATTTAGTGGCAAGAAAAAAAAGCTCTTCCTAACTAACCAATTCACATTTATCTGGATGATTGGTGCATTATTCAGAAGTTATAGCAGAGCTTTATGTTGAAGATTAGTTTTCACATTGGTATAAATTGCTCAAGTGTACCATGTTTAAAGCTGAAAGAGTCCATCCAAGCACTTTTTTCATTTATGTACTTTACTGAAAGATTGTCCACATTCACATTTTTGAAAGCCCTAAGATTTTTGGATTTATTAATTTTTTTTTTTTTGGCTTAGTTTTAGGTAACACAGAACCTCGGTTAATCAAAGCTTGGTCAACCACAACTCTACTGTAATTTAAAAAAGTACCTGATTTTTAAAATATTTTTTTATATTGAAAAAATAGTTTTAAATAAAAAGCTTATTACATTTGTGTAAACCAGGATCTGATTACTATTTAACTAATTTGTTTTTTCGATTCAGCCAAAGGAGATATTCAGTGATATAGAACCAGAACCATGTGGAGCAGCATCATTGGCCCAGGTCCATAAAGCTCACCTCAAGGATGGCTCAGTTGTTGCCGTAAAGGTTCAGCATCCTTATGTCCAAGGCAATTCTGTAGTTGACATGAAGACTATGGAGGTAAGAAAACGTTTCAACTTGGGCACTAAGCTTTTTTTTACTATTAATTAAGCATTTAAATTAAAGCATTAACATACAAATTTAATTGTTTTAAATGTATTTAAAAGCTTTAGATAAATTCCAGTAATCCATTTGTTTGAAATTGAGTTAATATTTTGTAATTTAATAACAAGAATTGTTTTTTTTTATCAACATAGGCTGGAATTAACTTCTTTTTACGAGGCCTATTTTGCAAATAAAATGAAAAAACAGGTGACCATTAGTATGCAAATAATTGGCTTATATAATAAAATTAGTTGAATATTTAACTGTCACTTTTAAAAGTCACAAACTTTTAATTGTTACTATTAAAAGTCACTTAAACTCTTAACTGTCATTATTAAAAGTCACATAAACAAACATATGTTATTTATCACTAAGTGGCTGAAAGTTAAACTTGTTTGAAGTAAGGCTTTGTTGCCCTTGGCTTTACAAATTTAAAAATTCACAAATCTCCGCTTTTCTCTCTTGTGGAGAAATAATTTCAGTTCATATTTCATGAATCAAATAGTTTACATGGGGCATGGCTTATGAAAGTTTGGCTCACAGACATAACCTGTATGAAAGCAGCTTAAAAAAATTAACTTTCTTTTTGTTCAAATGCTTTTTGCACTTGCAAAGTAAGACCTTACCTATAAAATCAGTGCGAAACTCTAAAAGTTTTCATTACAGTAGCTAAAAGTTGTCATTAAAAAGATTTAAAATCTTGTTTGTTTTTAAATATATGGATTGATACTGATATTATTTTTTTCTTAGATATTAGTAGCCCTGGTTTCCAAGGTATTTCCTAATTTCAAATTTCAATGGCTGGTTGATGAGACAAAAAGAAATATTCCCTTGGAATTAGATTTTCTACAAGAAGCTAAGAATACTGAGAAAGTACGCACAATGTTCAAACATTTTTCCTGGCTCAAGGTAAGGAAACTCTAATAAACACAGAATTAATTTTTGCTGAATGTTAATTGTTAAAAACGAAATATAGCCAAGGCAATAATGTTTATTCTTTAAAATATTAGTTAATATAAAATATTTTACAAATATTTTTGAAAAACTAGAATATTAAGAACTGATTCATCTTATATAAAAGTCTATATTTAGTTTTGCAGACTCCATTTCTTTTGAAACACCATACATTGTGATACCATAAAAACATTCTTATTATCTTGTAACATTGTCAATAATATCCTTTCTCATAGTGTTTTATTAGCAAATAGTAAATTGGTTAGTATTCCAAAATATTTATATTGATAAGAAATAAAGGAACTTTTCTTTTACATGTTTTATTGTTAAATTTACAGATACCTAAAATTTACTCACATTTAAGCACCTCTCGGGTTTTAACAATGGAGTTTTTAGAAGGTGGACAGGTTAATGATTTGGATTATATAAAAAACAATAAGATTAATCCTTTTGAAGTGTCTGATAAACTGGGACAACTTTATTCTCAGATGATCTTTGTGGAAGGGTTTGTTCATAGTGACCCACATCCTGGGAACATCCTTGTACATAAATCACCATCTGGAACCACAGATATTATATTACTGGATCATGGCTTGTACGCAGTAAGTTTGTTGATTGTTTTATTTCTTTTAGGCCTCGAACTGACGTTTTTTTCAGATTTTCAACAGCACATAATTTTAACGTGTTTTGCAGCATTATTTTTTTAAAATCAGTAAATATTCCCTTACAATAAATATGCTGCAGTATTACACATCTTTTGTTCACAAAATTGATACAGAATGTAAAAAAAAAAAAAAAAAAAAATACCTGTCTAAAACAGAATGTGATTGTGTCAGTATTTTGTTCCGTTTTGGAACATTCTGTTTATATTAGATTTAAACAGGTTATTTATAAAAATGGTGCCAAAAAAGTTCCATTTCTATAAAACTTAATTCCTTATTTTGAAAAAAGATATGAAGAATACAGTGAAAATGTGTGATAAGTTTAAAGATTATTGACCTGGTTACACTACATATTAGCTTAAGTAAACTAGTTTTATTTACTCTTGTTTATAGTAAATTATAATCTTCCCTGTTTGGAACCTGACATTTTATCATATGCTATCTTGTTTCTAATAATATTTATATGTGTTAGTCACATTTTTTTGAACAATCATTTTATATTTTTGTTTATATATTACATGTAATTTTCAAGCTTCATACTTTTTCTTAATTTTAATGTTAAAATTACAAATTTGATTTAAACTATCATATTTATTACAAAGAACAGCCACCTTTAAATTATCAGTTGGAAGAGTAAAATCTTATGACACACTGCCAAGTAACCTGAATCTCATAATAGCAGCACAAAAAAAAGATTTGCTAAATGCAGTGATCTCTAGGTATATCACAGTATAGAATGTAATGCAGGTCCAGCATGTCCTCCGTTCTTAATGTGGGTGACTTAATGATTCATACAGATATAAAAACACAAATTTTGCAAAGTGATGACCAATTCTTTGGAAAATATTGCTTCCAAAGCAGTATTATTGTTGAAAGGATAATAACAGACCCAGTAATAATGTAAACACTGCTCTTTCTACCCAACTCTCCTTGTCCCATTATAATATAAAAATACCAGTCTAATATGAATCCGCTATCTAACATAGCATGTAGCCACAACTACTGGTGAGACTGCCATCTTGCCATTAAAAACCTGGTAAAACCCAACAAAGTCCAGTTGTGTTAGGTTGAAGGACATCAGGGCTTAATAGGGAATGAAGAGTTAGGATCAGTGTGCCAGAATAGGCTTTTCATTGGCCTAGAGAGTATCCCTATATTCTGTCATGCATTCTTGTCATCCAATGGGTTTTTCTAGGGAACACCAAAAGTCTTGAAAGAGAATTTTTTTTTTTTTTTTTTTTTTGTTAATGTCCGACTATTGTGCACACTTCGGCTAATGCAGACGATGGGATGATTTATAGCGTATGAAAATGCCAAGCCCTGGCCGGGAATTGAACCCGGGTTCTCGGGGTGAAAGCCAAGTACGCTATCAACTAGGCCACCGAGGCGGCTAAGAGAATCGATGACCTTGACCTTGTACGAGGTGTGTTCAGAAAGTAACGAGAATTTTAATTTTTTGAACAAAATATTTATTTATTCTTCTACATTGATGTTGTCGCCTTCAAAATAGTCTCCATTGGAGATTATGCACTTGTGCCAGCACTTCTTCCAATCCTCGAAACACTTCACAAACTCGATCTTTGAGATAGCCTTTAGTTCTTTCAGCGATGCGCTTTTAATGCCATCTACCGCTGTAAAACGACGGCCCTTTAAGGTTCTCTTTATTTTTGGAAATAGGAAAAAGTCACATGGAGCCATGTCTGGCGAATATGGAGGCTGGGGCATCGTTACAATACTGTTTTTGGTCAAAAATTCACGAACAAGCAATGAAGTGTGAGCTGGTGCATTATCGTGGTGCAAAAGCCATGAATTGTTTTTCCACAGATCCGGGCTTTTTTTCGAATTGCTTCATGCAAACGGCGTTGAACTTGTATGTAGTAGTACTCCTTATTGACTGTTTCACCTGGTGGCAGGAATCCATGATGCACTATGCCATTAATATCGAAGAACACAGTGAGCATAACCTTCACGTTCGACCGCACATGTCGAGCCTTTTTCGGTCTTGGTGAGCCAGAATGCCCCCACTGGGATGATTGAGCCTTAGTTTCAACATCATATCCGTAAACCCATGTTTCGTCACCTATTATAATACGTTTCAGTATTTCTGCATTGTCCTGAGCAACTTCCATTCGCCGCTGTTTTTGTTTCAAAATTCAACAATTTTGGAACGAATTTTGCTGCCACCTGTTTCATACACAAAACATTGGAAACAATGTCATGACATGATCCGATCGATATGCCAACATCATCAGCGACCTCTCTAATTGTGATTTCGGCGATTGTTCGTAACCATTTCTTTCAATTTTTTCACATTTTCATCGGTTGTTGATGTGCTGTGGAGTCAGGGCGTTCATCATCTTCAACGTCTTCACGGCCTTCTTGGAAATGCTTATACCACTTGTAAACTCTTGCTTTACTCATAGCAGACTCACCATAGGCCATTGTTAACATTTCACACACTTTGTTACACTTTATTCCATTTTTTATGCAAAATTTGATACAAATTCTTTGATCCATTTCTTTTAAAAAATGAAAATCGCCGAGCTCATAAAAACATGTCTAACCTTAGTGGCTGTCACAGGCAAAGTCAACAATGAAAACAGCTGAAAGTTTTATCATACTTCAAGGACATGTATACCAACATAATAAAAAAAAAAAAATGTTTTTGACAATTGGACTCTCCAAGCCTGGGAAATTTAAAAATTCTCGTTACTTTCTGAACACACCTCATATAGTCAAAGAGGATGCTTGCAGGTCTAGCTAGGTCATTTACAGGTGAGGCCCATAGGCTGAACAGGATAGATCTGCAAAGAGTGATGGGGTTTTTGACAGGTCACTGGACATCCGAAGTCACCTATGCAAAATGGGTTTTCATATGACAAATCATTTGTGTAGAAAATGTGGTACAGCTGAGGAAACAGTTCAGCACATAATTTTTTACTGTCTAACTTTGGATAGAAAACGATTTGAATCCTTAGGATCTTTCTGGAGTGAAGGACAGGCGATGGAACAGGACAACATTATCCAAAGCATCTCACAGTTCTCTACTCTAAAAACCTGAGGTTGGATTGGGAAGGTTGCGGATGCACAATAAGCTATATAGCTTAGTGGAAAAACCAGGATAATGGAGGATCTAGCCTTCTAGTAAAAAAAAAAACATAGCACGTAAACATGCCAGATTGCATCTGTGGCTTGTACTGTTTCATTCCATACTACAATTTGAAGACTGTAGCAACCATCACTTAGTAAGACCCATTGAGAACTGTTTTTTTTTTAAACCAAATGTATTTGTGATGATGGCTCCCAAAGCTGATTCCCAATCTGTGAAGCAATTTCATTGACAGTTAATCTACAATCATCTTTAATAGGGTCTCAAACTGTATCATTGTTAAATCTGAGATTTTATCTTCGGTGTCGATTATTACTTCATTTTTCTACAGATTGTTAAATTGTTTGGCCCAGTTGTGCATTTGAGCCTGGTACAATGTAGCGTCTCCAGACTGCATCTTCAATCAAATAAAAGTCTTCATAATTTAACGCCTTCTTTCATTAAAAACTTCATTACCATCCATTGTGCAACAACCTCCTGTTCACTCATGGCTGCACTAAAAATAGGACAATGAGGAGGAACTTATTAAGAGGTTCCTTCTTTCTAACCCACTTACCATGAACCCCTCCCCCTCTGTCAACTAGCTTGACTACCTACAAAGTACACTAGCAAAATTCAGTTTATATTTGATTCACCCTCTTATAATTATTGAAAATAATAATCATATTTTGTTCATAAACTTTTTTTGTAGATGCAAATTACTTCATATTTCAAAAATTATGAATTAAGAAAAATGTTTAACAAATAGTATTGATGTGATGAGATGGTTAAAGAGAAAAAAATATACTTAGTGTTTTGACGATGTACAGATATTTTATTATGGTAAAATTATTGTTATTTTTGTATTTTGTCTAACTATTAAGTTGTTTCCAAATAGGTGTGATCTCTTGGAGAAAGAAATTATTAGGTGATTGCCAAATCAGCTGTAAATTAATAAATAAAATTAAAGTGTATAACTATTAAACTTGATTATTTTTAAAATAGCTTTTTTAAAGTTTACAATTTACCATTCAGTTACTTATTTATGGTTTTGTTACAGACATTGACCAATGATGTAAGATGGGAATATTCGAAGTTGTGGCTCAGTATTCTAAATAAGAACAAACCTCTCATGAAACAACATTGCGATAAATTAGGTGTAGGCAAATTTTACCCTTTGTTTTCATGTATGGTGTCTGGTCGAACTTGGGATTCCATTGAATCGGGATTGGAAACTACAAAGTATACTGAAAGAGAAGTAAGAATTAATTCTCGTTTACTTTAAGTCTTTGAATGCCAGGCAACAAGATATTATGCAAGAAATATGAGGCAATGGTATATTGTTGCCTGGGAGACTAATAAATAATGCAGCTGCCAATTTATTGTCGACAACACATTTGCGTGAAATAACAAACTATTTTATTGTTACATTTAAAAATTAACATTTATGCATAATTGACAAAAAAAATTATCTGGAACACATCTGCAATTTAACCCATTGGAAACTGGATTTTACTAACATGCTATTGGCCTTCAGTACTGAATTTTTTCAGTAGTTTACACTAAGATTATGTGCAATAATAAAAGCAACTAACCTACCAATTTTATCCTACATAATGTTGTTGTAATTGTTAACACATATTTAGCCAACACTTTTAACACTATATTAACATTTTTTTTATGTTTATATATTTACACTATGTACATTTTGTTTCCTTTTTTTAAAATTTGTCCGACTATGATAAATTTCAAAACAATTTTCCAAATGCAAAGGAACACTACATTTTTTGCACTGGTAAATTGTTTCAGACCTTTTACCTTTTGCAGTACATACTCTACACTTTCTAGATGGCCTTGTTTTGCTTGTTGGGGGGATTTTCCCTATAAAATGTCACCAGAATTTTAGTTATATTTGGATTAGAAGTCCACTGCCAATCATTTACTTGTAGGTTATGTGTATTATTGTCTGCAATTAGGCCTATAACAGATCTCATCATCACTGTTATCACTATCACTGCTGTCATTTTCAACAATACCTTCTTGCTCTTCATTATCACTAATCTCACAACTACTTTCATTTAAAATATCCCCAACAAACTCACTAAATGCACTCGAAGAAATAAACAATTCCTCACGAGAAAACATGTTTCTACAACTGTCAAATTCATACACAACTTCACAAAGAAACTGGCGGAAATTAACGAGTAACAACGGAAATAAACGAAGGAAAAATATCTCATAGATTGAAAATAGATTTATATTTCTATATTCGACTTTTAGGCTAGAAACATACGGCAAAGAGATCAGGAAGTAGAGGACGGACATTGCCCGTCTTTAGTACTTAAGCCATTGAGAGAGAAGGACGGGCAATATACGTCTTTCGTTACCAATGGGTTAATTAATAAAGACGTCATAACTTTGTTCCTAGAAATATGGGTCATGAAAAATATTTAATTTTCCACATTGTATTGACCCGCAATAAACATCGTTAACATATGTTGATTATGTAAGGGCAAACTTATTATGACTTTAGTGTAAGGTACAAAAGTGAATAAACCTATTACCCAATCCTGACCACAAAGTTGTGGTTAAACAAATTGATATCGTTTGGACAAATATAGCAGACTGTGATTATCCACAGCATTTGGTGATAACACTTAAGTTTAAAAATTGGAAGTAAACATTAAAAAGTCGACCAATAATATTTTTTAAACTGTATTTTATATTTAAAATAAACTATAGTATGAACAAGCAAATAATTAATTATATATATTTACTTTAGTAAACTTAGTAAAGAAAATCAAACATGTGACATCTATCGTAGAAAATATGGTAAAATATCATAATTATGCAATTATTACATAAAAATACATTATATACAGTACAGTATATGGTGTGTAGCTGAGTGCATAACATTTTCCAACCGCCATTTGGTCAGGTGGCCACTAAATGCGGAGTGGAGTTCTATTGAGCTGAGTGGACTATGCATTCAAAATCTAACCTTATTGTTTTTAATGTAAGTGCGGCCACTAAACACGAAACAGAGCTGAACAAAGTGAAGCAGCCTCGCTTGGCTCCGTTTTACTTTCAGTGGATTATGTAAGATTTATTTAATAAACTCACATTTAAAATAATAGGTTTGGTTTTGTATATGTATTACGCTTTACTCAGCGCAATTCACTCTGCATTTGGTGGCCACCTGGCATTATACTAAATATAAAAATATCTTTACCGATGTGGTGTCTGTATGCCAATAAGCAGTGAATATTCAAATTAAATGTGATAGTGGACATAATATTGAAGACTGAATCATGCAGTCGTTGCAAGCGTTGTGCAAGTTGAAAGTGTTATAGCTTTCCTCTGCACATCCTGTCCCAAACAAGGACATACATGTAGTTAATATGCCACGTTTATATAATGCATTGTAAAATACTTAGTAGGCCTTCAAGAAATAATTAGATGAGTTTATTGTGATATGCTCAAAATAAATACTGTGCTTTGGTTATCATGATACTCACAAAAAATATTATGTATTAATAAAAATAATTATTTTCTTATACTGTGCGGATCACCTGCTAGTGGATAATTGGATGTCTGCTGTTTTTAGCTTCGGACATATCTGCAAAGGCATCATTTTTTTAAAATTTTCAAGTTCAGATAATTGAATCCTAGTAAATTTTATTTTTATTCTATATAAAAATAATTTTATTCTCGTTGTTATTTGTGTTTTTCCATAGAAAGAATTATTTCAGCAAGAAGTTCCTGGATTATTACATTCAATTACAGATGTTTTAACGCAAGTAAACCGCCAGATGTTACTGATTTTGAAAACAAATGATCTACTTCGTGGCATTGAGTTCACACTTGACACTCATGGCAGGTAATATTTTGATATTAATATTTATAATCATTTATTAAATTTTAGAAAAAGCTGCTATATAAATTGTGTTTTAGTCTATTTCCATTCTGTACAAGTGTATTATTGCATATGGTGGGTTAAATTGTCCTATTTTCTGGATACAGATTTGAATGAACTATACTAGAATAAATGTAATACAGTAAAATCATAATATTATGAGTACCAATAGTTTTGAATTCTTTTGAATTTTGAGCTTGATTTTAAAAGAGAAAAAAATGTACAATATTCCAACAATTACATGAAACAACAATCATTACTGTGCATTTTAGACATCATTATAATTTACCCAGCATATCAAACAAAAATATTAAAATAGTACAATCCATAAGATAGCATGAGCATGCAGAAAGCACATAAGGGAAAAAGTCTGAGTGGAATAGAATTACTGGCCAGCAGATTAGGTCTATAAAAAGTTACCATCCATCAACTAAATGCTGTCTGAAATGCATTGGACTCAGAAACAATTGTACTTGTTCAGTATTATATCCTGTCTTTTGTTTGAGAAAGAAAAGTGGATTGTTATCTCCTATAATTTGTGAAATCTGTAACGATTTATTTTTGTTAGTTGTTATTGTTGTAAATTTGTTATGCGTGTCTGGTTTGCTCATATTTCAGGATTATTTTTATTAGTATTTTTGAGCCCTTTTTCGGTCTCAAAATCAGCTTTTGCTCAGATATATTTTCCATGTGTGCCCAAACAGAACTAGTGGGTTTCTATATCCCCAATTATAGAGTTGTTGAAAAAAGGCTGGACAGGCCTAGTTCAGCAGTTTTTGCTTGAATTTTGGCTATTTATGAAGATAATGTAAAAATAATAGTAATTAACTGATTTTTTCTATTTACTCTCAAAACAATTCAAAAATTTTGTTTACCGAGTTGAGTTATTAAATCTGAATTTATAATCAAAATTTAAAAAAAATTACAATTGATAGATTCCAGTCTGAATATTTGTGGGAAATAATTTAATACTATAAAGTTTGTGTAATGTTTCTGCACCGTTTATTTTTAACAGTTATAAATATTTGTTTTTGTGATTTATTTGTATAATTATTCTTTTCAGAATGACATCTTTCCTAGTCATGTCTCGAAGTTGTGTGAAGAGTATTTATGGAGAACAGTTGAAGCATTGTGAGACTCGTATACAAAGGGTTTGTGTTTCAATTAAAGAAAGATGGACATTATTTAAACTTTCCCTTTACTATTGTTACCTCTATATGATTAATTTAAACCACTGATAGGTCTACAACAACATTTAATCATTTTTGGTCATCGTTATTTAGAAACGAATAAAGTGGAACCAAAATCAAGAACTTTCAGTACAGAAATCCAATTATAAAAAATGTTTTTCATATTTACATGGTGCTATTATGTGAATAAGTTTTATATCAGCTATATTCATGATGCTGTTCAAATAAAAACCATGCTGCATTAAAATTAAGAGTTCTAGTCTGTCAGTAATATGATTAGTTTAGGTTTTGGTGTCAGTGCAGGGAAAATACTTAAATATTCTTAAAAAATTGTGTAAGAGGAATGTATTGGGAATTTTAATTTTCACTTGTTATCTGTTTTTAGTAGTAAGGGCTAATTTTATCAAAGTAATCAGTACATCCCAACATTTGAAGTGTTCAAGTTAATCAAAAAATTAATAAATGTAAATCTCTATATGTATAACTTTTACTCTATGTTTATTCAGTACCTTTATTTAATTGCTCTGTTTAACTGTTTGATTTGAATCATTTTTTCCTTTCTCCCAAAGCTAGTCAATCTTCATTTAGAATTGGTTGTTAGGAGATATTGCATGGAATTCATAAAGATTTGTAATGTCTGGTTATTGCAGCAATAGTTTATTTTTATGTGAACAAATGTTTATTTAATTTATAATTATTAGGAGCCTGTTGATTATTATAAAACCTGGCATCTCTGACAAGTATGACAATTCATCAAATTTGTCAAAAAACTAACATTTTTCAAGTTTGTTAATCATACACTAGTGTAACTAGAAAAATCATTGCCCAATTCCACAGTTTTTAATGGATTTCATAAACCTTCTTAATTTCCAAAAAAACACAAGTAACTTAACTTTCAACAGCCTTATAAGTGGTCATCAAGATCACACAGCATTTTTACATCCCACAAAATAAACTTTTTCTTTTTACATTTGATACATTGTTGAGACATATTCATACATGATTAGTTGATGTGATATAATAGTAGCGATATCAATCAGTGATGCCTTTAAAAGTGATTCCTTTACAATACTCCGACTTTTTTCTCATAGAATTAATAAAAAAAAAAATCCTTTTTCTTATTTTTTTGTTTTTTGTTTTGGATAATTACATCCATAGTGTGGTTGTTGGTGTATGTGTGTTAAGCCTACAAATTTACAGATATGTTATCTTTACAATTAAATATTGAAAAATATCAGTTTTATAAAAAAAATTCAACAAAAATATTATTAACAAATGTCTGTAGTAATTCCTGTCACTAAAACATTTTAACGAAACAAAATCTAACAATTTTGTAAACTTTACTGGTGTAATTGTCAAAATTTCTGGACATTTTTATATACAACTGTCAAATTTTTATGAAAGTAAATTATCAGGAACGTAATTGTCACTTGTTGAATTGTCATGTTTAATGAAATAGGGCCCAGGTTTAAGTTAAAATTAATACTTGAATTTCTGTGATTTATTATAACTTCTGTTAAGATTGTTACCAAAGATATTAATATCTTGAATGATGAGAATTAAACATTTTTTTTAAGTAACTAAACCTTAATGTACAAAACTTGTATTTTAAATATGCCATATAGTACATTCGAATATGAAAATATTATTACTGTTTTTTCAAAAACCAGATTTTTTCCTCTAATTTATAATTAATTGTGTTTTATACTATTTTTAAAATTGTTATTTAATGATGCAGTATTCATGTTTTTGTTATTGTTTATTTGATTATTTGCCTTGTTAGATAGTGCATATATAAAAACAATATAAAAAGTTTTGAGAGTATGGATCTACTGTCCTTCTTTAGTGCTGGATCCATGTACTGAAAACGCTGTATACTTTTTATGTATACACAAATGATAGCAAATATATGAATAAACAATAATAATAACATGTGTTGTATACTTTTTTTGTAAAATAATATAACTTATATAAATTGTATATTCATGTTCATACTTTTGTATGAATAACATAAATAATGAACATATTTATAAATACAGATATTATAAATAAAAAAAACCTACTTACATGTTTTAATGCACTTTTATTTTCCATATTTTTTATCCAATTAGATTACATTAGTAATATCTTAAAGACTACCGACATACCAAAGTTAATTTCATATACAGATTGAACTTCTTCCTTGACTATATTTGAGAGCCGCCTCGGTGGCCTAGTTGATAGCATACTAGGCATACTAGGACCCGGGTTCGATTCCCGGCCAGGGCTTGGCATTTTCATACGCTATAAATCATCCCATCTTCTGCATTAGCCCAAGTGTGCACAATAGTCGGACGTTAAATATAAAAAAAAAATTACAGATATTTTCATTCAATGTAAAGATATTTGAAATGCTTATTGAAATTACTTCATGTTGTCTGTACTTTGTGAATTTTTATTTCAAAAATTATTATATGATTATTACATTGTTTATTGTTCTCTAATATTGTAAAAATCTGCCCTTTACATCCCAAAAATTTTTCATCATGATTTCCTTACTATGGTTTGGCTCATAACCTTGTAATGTCTATAGAATATAGTACTTCCAACTCTTTAGGCACCCATTAGTGGTGGTTTCATTCTAACTAGGTGATAATGTTATGAATGCTACCAACATTTCAGAAATTATCTCAACTGTTGTGTCAGTCTTCCTAGATTAGAAAGTCTACACAAGTTTAAAGCCCTGCAGTTGAAACTTCAGTTGGATGTAAGGTACAATGCATGATGGTTTTTAAATATGACTCAATTTTCCTACCCATTTAATGAATTTTACTTGTTCATACAACTTTGTATTGTTTAATCATATAATAATAAATGAATATAAGTTTTTCACTTTAAAAAAAAAAAAAATGTAAGCTATTCAATCTTCTGCATTAGCCCAAGTGTGCACAATAGTCAGACATTAAAACACCAAAAACAAAAAATTCACCCAAAAGTTGAATATAATGCCATGGGTAGTAGTGGGTTTTTAGTGTTTTGTCCCAATAATCTAACTTATTTTGTCAAAAAATTATTGTATGCTACAATAAACTATTTTTTTAAATTAATAGGTTTCAACTCACATTTCTTAGTGTTATAAACAAAAAAAAAGCAATGAGCCAGAATAGACATAGTAGTAATTAGCTCACTGATAGATTTAAATTCACTTTAATTCAAGAATACTAATAAATAGTTTTCTACACTATATATATATATATATATATATATATATATATATATATATATATATATATATATATATATATATATATATATATATATATATATATATATATATATATATATATATATATATATATATATATCATATGAAAGTAAAAGGTAATCTACTGAAGTGCTGCTAATTATATGAACTTTAATGGTTGAAACCATAAAAACAATAATACGATATTTTTGTTTTAGTACGGTATTTTTTGCTTGAAATATAGTATTCGAGAATAATTGTGAACGGTAGATATTTATGTCTACTGCTAGTTAAATTTAGATACAATTTTTGTCTGTAACATCGTTGAACTTAGTAATAAGTTTAATCGCATTTCTCAAATCGATTAATAACAATCGAGTATCCCTAATGAAAACAAATCTGTAGTATTTTACTCAATGTACGTCAAAACTGAGCATATTTGGAGTTTAAACTTGTCACGGTACATGGAATTTACTCATAATCATCAGGGGTTTATAAACAAATTTAACGGATAGACTCATAATGTAAATAAGTTTAAAACTTATCAACACACTTATTAGCACTCTCTCGACATATTATTAACGTATTTTTGTTAATAGTTTGTTGGAGCTACCATCATGATAAAACCCAGATCTAGGTCTTTGAAATGAGCTCCAATCACGACCTGTAGTCACTTTTTGAAAGATAACACACACACACACACACACGCGCACACACACACACACACACACACACACACACACACACACACACACACACACACACACATATACACAACTGATATATATATATATATATATATGTGTGTGTGTGTGTTATTACTATGGTTTGAATGAACATATTTACCTTAATATTACTTTTAATTTGCACATCTTAATTAAAAGTTAACACAATCAGTTCAACAATTTCAAAATGGCGGCCATTTCAAATGAATCTTGAAATATTCATCACTTTTTTTCTTTACTAAAATCTTTATGGACACTAAATTAGCATTTTGAATTTTCAAAATCGATTAACTTTAATAAAATAGATTTGTCGGTGATCAGGGTTCACTTTTGTACTTTCAATATAATTTAAAAGTTTCGATATGCTATTATATACATATTTTATTTCCGTTTATGACAGTGAAATCAGACTTTCAAAAAAAGGCAAGACAAACAAAATATTTAATGAAAACCGCGTCCATCAAGTTAGAGAGTAGTTGACTGCCCAGATTATTTGTTTATATTTATATTCTAAAGTTATTTGAAATAATGTAAGCAACATAAAATTCAAGATCTTATGGTGTCGGTGTAAGCGATTTTTATGCAAAAAAATGTATTTGTACTAGCAACTTATATCTTCTATACCTTCTGAGCCCGCCGAACAACAAAGGTTTCTTTCTGGAAACTTCTTAGCGTCTCCATGGTGGTTTGACACAGTTCCCTTTAGTGCGCTTTATTACATTAATTTCCATATGGAATATCCTTCAGGTTAATTCTGCTTTGCTTGGAGTGGTTCTGCGTATCTTGGTAGACGATAACTTTTTAAAGAGTAGTTAAAGGAGTAAAATTTCTATAACATATAATTATCATTAATCGAAAAACATAACAATTTGGAATAATCGATATCAACCCGATTAATAATTGGTACTTATAATGGTAATCCTAATCGGTATCAAGGAAAAGACTAACTAGCCATATCAAATAAAATAAACTAATTAAAGAGTAAACGATTATTAATCTATAAGTCAGTCGCTTTGAAAACGTCTGCTAAGAATACCAGTGGAACAGAGAGAACAAATGTGGAGTGAGAGGTTGAATCTCCACTCTCTCACCACAGCTACCTCCTTTCCTTTACTATCAGTGAGTAGTAACAGATTGTAAATTCAGACCGCCAGACCTTTGGTTACTGGACTGTTAGAGAAAGCTGGAGGGGTATTCTCCTACATGCGCGAGAAATTCTCACACAAGCCGTTTACTAAGTGGTTCTATTATAGTGAAATTTCTGTATTATCTTGATTATTTTTAATAATCGATTATTACGATTTTTTAATCGATTATTTCCCATCGAAGTATGTTACACATCGATAACGTGTAACTCATGAACCACGTGATCACCTGTTGCCTGTTGCACCAGGACCAAAACAAAAAAATAGTGTAGCCTATAATAACAATATCAAACTGATAAGGAACGACCTCGAACTTAACAGGCGAATAACGTGATTAATCATGATATTCTATAGCCTAGACAGTAGTTCTAGTGATTGTTAATTGTTACAATAATACAGTGGAGTGATTCAAGTTGATAAGTATTGTTGGTTTACTTATGAATGAATCCTTCAAATTTTGTTAGGTCTACTAGGTTTAAATAATGTGGAAAAGGGGAAAATTAAGATGTTCTAATAGATACTTTTTATAGGGGAAATTTGTGACAAACATTTTCTTGAAGAAGGTTACTTGTAGCTGAAGAAGTTGCTCTAAAACATTTTATTTCATATAATTATTTCCTGTTATTTGAATTAATAGGGCCTATAATGGTAGTGTCCGAATATTCAAAAAATATCGTCCCAATATCTTTAATAGACGTTTTAAAAATACATTTCCTTTCATTTTTGTGGGGATTATGGAGTTTGTTAAAACAGTGCATAAAGAACATTTGCTTAAATTCGAAAGGTTGTGACTTGCACCATTATAGAGGGAAACCACCAACTTGTTTAGTAGACATGTCTTTAGGTCAGCATTGTTTTGTTAAATTGAAGGTATGTATACAACGTAATGTTGAAATTGACTTAATACATTAGGTAGTTCCTTCCTTTACCTATAGCCATTGCACTTAAAAGTTTGAGACAAACATTTAACTTAGGGATAATAGACAAATAGTATTTCTGATATTTATGCAGTGTAACTTGTTTTTTTTAGTTAGTGATTTTTTTTGTTATTTTTTTATTATATATTTTATTGTTTAATTAAGAGATATTCACTTGCATAAAATTACATTTCTTATAAGTTATTATTTTATGCAATTTTTAACGGAACTATATTGTGATGTTATTGCTGCTTACATTTGCATGGAGCATGCTTGATGTATTGTGCAAGTGTAGTAATATCACTGCTGCTTGTCATCCGGTAGTGTTCATGTATCATATTCATATTCGATACAAAACTGTGGTAGGTTCCTCACACACAACCATGTTAGGTTCTTCTTTTTTTTAAGTTTCTCTTCATGATTAAGAACATGTGGTAAAATTGAGTTTTGGGGATTTTTGTCAGTTTTGGAAATTCTTGTACCAAAATGCTTTATTGCAGGTCTATGCTCAATATTAATAATCCAAAATATAAAAGTGTGGAAAGTAGGAAAGTTAGAAAAAAGTGAAAATGAAAGTGACAACCATAACTTCAAAATGATTAGTGTTTGAAAGTAGGTAACATATTTTTATGATGTAAATGCATGTTATCAATAATAATAAGAATAGATTTTTTTAAACTTAAAAACCTAATGACTTGATTGTTGAGTATAATGTAAACTTTTTTTAAAAAAAACTTATGCCTAACTCAGAATGGTTATAATGTGGTGACACGAATGAGTAGTATATTGGTTGACATTGGTGTAGTTATCTAGTGTAGTAAATCTAGCATGTTCCATACAAAGTAAACAGCAGTGACATCACAATATAGCCATTAACTATAAAATGGCTTAAACTTATAATTTTTCATAATAAATTAATCTTCTGTGGGTGAACATCTTGTAAGTCAATAATACAATGTATAATAAAACAAAAACAAAAATTGTTAAATCATTATTTTAAGTATAAATCCCCAAAACTCAGATATACCTCATAAAAATATGAACACCTTATAAAAACCTTGCATAGTAATAATGCTTTTTGCAGTTGACTCCCTTATCCAACTTTCCTCTTAACATTAAATATTTGGTAAATATGCTAAAAATAGGTGAATATTTTGTTTAATAAGTTTCGACCTGAACAAAACAGTAGGTTTACAATAAATTTAGTAACCAAATTATACTTTTTATAAACACATACACATTATACTTTAGCATTTTTATTACACATAACTTTCTGTAGTTTTGTTATACGTTATTTTCGTTTTTGTAAACTAATTACATTTTTCATTTTCATATATGTGATGACATTTCTTAGTGACAGTCATTTTGCTCTGTGATTAATCCATGACACATTAATGCATATAATGTATTGGGTGTAAACTATCACATTTTTGTAAACAAAAGATTCAAATTTTTTTATTTATAAAAAAACCCTGGCTCACCAAGCCTGATATGATTTTGTATAGAATGTATATTTGTTTCTTTGTTCATTTCAGTGATAAAAATTATATATTCATGGTTATTTGAAATAAAACTATTATTTCACACAAAGTAACTTTGTTAATACCTATCTTATCTGATACACTTACAACAACAGTTTCAACTTTCCTCAAAATATTGTTACCATTATGTTCAGGAAAATATATATTTTTGAAAAAAATCCTTAAAATCCACGGGTCTTGCTAATATCCATTTGTAGGGTACTCACAATTCTGAATATGAATAGATTCAAGAAGTTCAATCCAAGAAGTTCAAGTTTCTGTAGGGCATTTCTAGGGGCAGGACAAGTGCAGCCATTTCGGTCAATGAGTTTTCTATCCTGCACATCTAGCAGTGACAGTTTGAGGTTATTATGGCTTTTGCTGTGTTCATAAAAAGGTTTTAAAATTTTCAACTTTACCACTTGTAAAGTGTGATCAGTCATAAGTTTTTGCCTTGCAGGGGGATGCAGACTAGCTGCACCTATTGAGAGGATTTAGACATCCCTCGCGGTACCCGAGTCTAACACACACTTATACTTACAACACTACCCTTACAACTAACACTTACAACACTACAACTACACTTACATTTAGGGAGGCGATAATAGCCCCACTGTGCTTTTCGCCTTAAAATAAAAAAAAAAATAATAATACTAAAAACAAAAGTTTGTATTGGTAAAGTAGCCGTTCATTGGCAGCTGTGTGAAGTGTATGATAAAGATGTGCTGATTGAAAGTGGATTGATGAATTGAGGAATAATATTTGCACATGGCTACACAAACATTCTTGGTGAAAGCAAAGTGGCTGACCAAGCATTGTACAGATGAACTGGATGTTAAAACCAATAAGATTAATAATTGTTTCATGTTAACAGAGATCTCACTTCTTGAAATTTCATCGAGTTTACTTCATGAAGTTATGATCCAGAAGTTAGGCTATTATAAATTTTGTGCGGTATAGTTTCATTAATTTTGACAGAGGATTACAAAACTCCTTGAAATTTCTTAAAAATTTCGTGACAAAGATAGTGATTTTGTAAATGTTATCATTACTGGGGATGAGGTGAATTAAGTACATTAATTATGAACAAAAAAACTGTCTGAGTTAGAACACACAGGGTTCACCCAGAAAAATGAGAAAGTGCTTATAAACATTGTCTGCAAGAAAATTGATTGCTACTTTTTTTTGGGAATAGGGACTTTTGCTATACTGCTAGTTGATTTTTTAGAATGTAGTTCAAACAGCTGAGAAAAATACTGTAAAACATTACAAAAGTTGCTTAGAGCAATTCTCAGCCTTTATTGTGGGTGGAAGGCTTTTGGTCAATCACCACACAGCTCAGATCTTATACTTCATGTATTCATCACTTGTTTCATCTCATGAAGACCTGCCTAGAAACCCAGGAGTGATGAGAACTTTAAATACGGCCTACAAAAAGCATGGTTAAAGTAATTATAAAACTTATTAATAGTTGGGATTATATAAAAGGATACAAAAATGATAAAAACTAATGAATAAAAATATAAAGTCTCTTGGTCTCTCCAATTTCTAGGATCAGAATTTGGTACCTCAGGAAAAATTTTATGTTACTATAATTGTGACAGTTACATTTAGATATAGCCCAGGAGGAGTGATCATAGTGCAACTAGCACTCATCTCTAATGCAGCTCTTTTTATTTAAGAATAACAGTTACAAATAAATTAATAAATGCTAATAATGAAAGTAATAAAATATTGAATAATTAACAAATTTATTTGTGAGTGATTAGAGACTTGCCACTAAAAAAAATTTGTTTTCTTAAACAAACCATAAACTGATTGTACATTTTAAGTTGGAAAGTTTAAAATACTGTATTATATAAAAAGTTGTCAAAATAGATTACTGTGCAAAAGTTTAATTATTTTGTTAATTTGTTGAAACTTTTCTAGTATCCATATTGCTTAACATTAGAGAGTTGTTTAACATTAGTGTTAAAGCATTTCATACTAGTTTATCTGTCAGACTTATCTGTATTTGAATTTATAATTTTTAGAACGAAATGTAATGCTTCCAAGAATAGGTTGTACTAAAAATGGAGATTGTGTCCTTGCACATTATTTCTTTACTGTGGGATATTTTTTTTTTTATGGAACATTCTTCCAAAACCAAATAGTTCAAACAAAACTATGTTTCACTTGTTGGTTTCGCTTCTTGAAGTTTCAGTAGCTCTAGTGCTATGAGAATGTTACTGTTACTTTAAAATAGAACATCTATTTCCAACAACATCTGTAAGGAAAGGATTGAAGTAATAGTTTAATAACTTGAAGATAGCCAAATTGATGATTGAATTCTTCAATAAGTCTTACAATTGGTCACTAGTTCTCCTACAAGAAATGTTAGTATTTTTTAATAGATTTGTATTTATCCTTTTAGATTTCAACTCTGTTTGAAAACGTTTGAACTTTTAATAAAAATTGATCATTGTTTGAGCAAAATTTACTGTAATCAAGATCAGCTACAAGGGATATGTTAAAAATGGTGACAAGTTTGAGAAAAAATAGTAGGAAAGGATATGACCTTGCATTGGATCAGCTCTTCATAATTTTTATTGAAAGTATGTAGAAAGTGTAAGTGTGTGTGTGTGTAAGTGTGTGTGTGTGTGTGTCACACAGATTTTTAAAAACAGATTTTTTTTAATCTGGCACATGCGCCCCACACACACACACACACACACACACACACACACACACACACACACACACACTTTGTACTATACTGTATATAATGTGCATTAGGGCTTAATACAATGTTTATACTGCTTAAATGTTTTTTGTCATAAAACTTTTTAAAAATATGTTTTTTAGAAATATTTACTATTGTCATGTCATCAAATTGTCTATAAGTACATAAACAAAGTATAAAATGAATATCGATTCATGTTATTTGATATTGTAACAAAAAAATCCAATTTGGAAGATATACAAAAATTGAACAAATCAGTTTATTCATCAAATTATGGTCACTGTATGTAGATGCATAACTCAAGACAGTGTTTTATAAATTTTGAATTAATAAATTAAGAATTGAAAATATTTTTCCAAAAATTCTTGTTTGTTATTGTCCCCTTCTTGATTTATTCATGTGTAGTAAATTTCTTTTATTTCAATTTTGGAACACTAGATGAGTTATGAATCTTCATGTTATACATAAATTTGGTCAAAATGTCAAGTATTGGTCAATTTTCCTGTTTTTCAATAGTTTTACACCTGGATTTGTTTTTTTGAAATAATTGAGTTTTAGAAACTTTGTGTAATATTGTTACAAAAAAGAAGTAAAATGCTTGTAGGGCGTTAAACTACACTATGTGGAGTGTGGTGGAAAAGATAAACCAGTCGTACTATTGTTACATGGTTTTCCTGATTTTTGGATTAGTTGGCGACACCAGATTCCTGTCCTTGCCAATCATTTTAGGTAAGATTTAGCCCTTACATTTTAGATAAAGTACCTACACACACACACACACACACACACACACACACACACACACACACACACACACACACACACACACACACAACTGTAAAAATCAGCATTTGAATTAATATAATCAAATTAATTGCAACATAATATTTAGCATAAAATAATTTTTTTTTAAATTACCAATACAATAAATGTTGTGCAATGACAAAATATTTAGATTGGGAAAAAAGTACCTGTGTGGAACAGGGAGAGTTATCAACAGAAGGGAAACTTTTGTTAATGATATCTTAGCTGAATATATTGGTTTGAAAATATGTTTACAAATATCGTGTTTTTTAAAATAAATAAACATGTAAACCTAGCTTACATGTTATTTACTGTAGTTATAGTAAAAGATCAGTTGTTTTATATTAAGTCATAACAATCAGCTGATTTCATTGAACAGCTGATAGGCTATAATAAGTTTCAGGTTAGGCTGTGAAAAACTATCAATATTAACAATTATTATAATTTAATAATTTATATTAATTTTGAATATATTATAAGCAATTACAACGTGCACATGTTCTTCAACTAAGGAAAAATACCGAAACCAAAGCAACAGAACTTTTTCATATAATATGTGTGTACTGTTATCAAAAAAAGGAAGAAAGAGAGACGAAATTCATTTGCTTGTTTTCATTACATTAAAAAGATTTAGAACACTTTTTTCTATTCACTCCTTTTGCCAAAGCTAACATTAAATATTTCGCTTCATTAAAAAGTAAATTATGAATGGGATGAAAAGTTTTTGATATACGACATGTCATATATTCATTGTGTTATTAATGTATCATAAAATTAGAAGCATTGTTTATTTATATTTAAAATTTTAATGAGCAATATTGATTTTTGACAGGACTAATTTTAAAGCTTTTGTTATTTAATTTTTAAATAATGTACTTTGAGTTATTTGTTGCTGCTTTCATATTATATTTTTCAAATGTTTTATTTTATATTTTTCTTTTCAGATAAATGTAAATTTAACTCTTATATTATCTTTTTTGTTTTTTTAGTCTTTCTTTCTTTTTTTTTTTTTTTAATTATTTATCTTGGATCTGTATTTTTAATGTCAATTTTCTTACTACCTTCCTGCCTATATTTTCTGAAAATGGTTTTTAATCATTTCAGTACGTTGCTCTGTGTAATTAGTAAATTAGTAATATGAATATCATAGAAAGTATTGGAAAAAAAGTATTTATTAATATTTTTTAATAAATGAAAACTGTATAAATTTATTTCTTCTCAGTTTGTATTCAAAACATTTTATCACAATCTTAAATAATATAGTATTTAGGCATTAAAGTAAGATTACCTGAAAACATGTAAATCTAAAGAATCACTAAAAATGGTTAATGTAATTTTAATTAGCTTTTAAATTTGTGTTGGGTTTTTTTGATCAAACAGACTTCATTTTCAGAGTGATTGCTTTGGATTTGAAAGGTTTTGGAGATTCAGATAAACCTAGCTCTCGTCGAAGTTATCGTCTCGATACACTACTGAACGAAATACATGAACTAATTGTTTCTTTTGGTAAAGAAAAATGTACCATAATTGGCCATGATCTGGGAGCTTTACTTGGCTGGTACTTTGTACACCTACATCCTGAGGTTATTGAGAAGTTTATTGCATTGTCTTGTCCACATCCTAACCTTTACTGGACACATTTACCTCGGACAAGTAGTTTCAACACAAAGTAAGTAACATTTAATGAAAGTTGAATATCAGGTAAGACAGATATTGGGAATTTCAAATAACGATATATTATGAATGTAGTTGTTTCCTCCAAAAGTAATAAACATTATAGTATTTAAATAAAGTAAAATGATGCTATATATTTCAAGAAAATGCTGTGTATTAAGACAACTATGTACATGTTAATTCATTAGAAATGGTAAAGTACATTCTTGGGACCATTGGGATGATGGATGACAGAATAGGTAGATGACAGAAATAGATCTCTTACTTAAGAATGGAAGTACTTTACTCGTCTGTACTTTTGGCAACCTATAAAAATAACATACTACATTATTTTGTAAATGTAGTAAAAATATTAAATTTTCTATTTAACTTTAATTATGTATTATACAAATTTTACATGCATAGGTCATTAATACAGTAAATTATCCATATTTAACCTTTTGACAAGTATTCACATAACATATGCGAGAATACTGCATGTGCCACTTAGATTACTCATGTAACTGTTACCTGATCAACTTATAAGCTGAATGATATTATCATAAATAGTTTGAGAGTGTTTATCTTTCAATATAACATTCATGCAATCTTTGTTGACCCTATTTAAAATGTTTCTATCTCCTTCTACTAGATGATATAGGAGTGTTTACTTTGTGATTGTCTGTGTTTGTTTAGGGTAGCAATTTGTGTCAGCTGCTGTCCCATTTGCAATAAATAAGGGTTTTGTCTAGAAGGTTGCTTTTATTATTTACTATGGAAGACTGTTTAAAAATGTCATATAACAGAATTAACCTGACAGTGAATAGAAACTTACAGTTAAAAGGATGACCCTAAATTGAGGTTACTGTAATAATTCTTAATGAATATTACAGTCAAACCTTCTAATGATCTAAGTAAAAGTTAAACTTATTTCTATTACAGTAGACTACTGATAATTAATTAAACTACTTATTATAAAGAACATAAAATCATGATTATTTATATAGGGGAAATACAGTTACAATTTCAATAGCATTAAAACTTATATTTTTGAAGTTGCACAATAGGTCAGTGGATCGCGTGCCTGGGATTGAATTATTCCTTCCTCTAGTATATAATCTTAATCTTACATTTTTGAAAAGTAATATCTGTTATTATATTTTCAGCTGGGTTCACTACAGCCAGTTGCCATATTTACCTGAAGAAGAAGCACTGCATAATGATTTAAACATTATCAATCAATGTTACCAACATCTAGTTTCAGTAGATATTCATGAACCATATCTTGAAGTGTATAAATACTGTTTTTCAAGAAAAGGTATTTTATTTCTCATACAATATTTACTTACTTGTATAATCATTTTTTAAAATTTTTGTTTGAATTCATTAAAAAAAGGAAATTAATAATCAGTAAATTTTAAAAAAATACTGTCTGTTTTGCAGGACAGCTGCAAACACTTCTTTGTTTGTTGCAAATTTGCATTAGTATTACCTACTAATCATGTCTTGCTGACATGATTGAAAGCAAATTTGAAAAAAAATTTCCTTGGGAATAGCTGCTTCCACTGAACTCGGAGGAGGCATATAGGAATTTCTCATAAGGAGAAAAATTTTATATTCCTCGGCTATTTGAAGTTTGGGAAGTCTCAAAATCTCTGTGCTGAATTTTCATAAGATGGCAACCTGTTCGAGAAAATAAATTCAGTACTGGTTTCTCTTGGGTCCTACCTCTCCTGCACATTAACATTGATAAAGTCACCACAAAATGGTGAAATTATTATTTTTTCTTGTGTACTATTTCTAATTTCTTTTTCTAAACTATGGTGATACCCTGTGACAGACATTGTGTGTTGGCTGAAAATCTTGTGTAAAATCTCTAAATGTTGGATTTTGTTCAAATTCAATTACAAATATTAAATTCATACTCTGAAATTTGTTATAGAGTCCACTAATTTTTGTGTAGTTTTTTAACTAAACATCTTATTTTAATTTTTTTTTTCATATTTTCCAATTAAATCTTTTGTTTACAAGATTACCTTTTGCTTAGGTAAAGTTGAAAAAGTTAGAAAAGTTGCTGTTTTTATATTTATTTAAATTTGGTGTATTTATGAAAATGCTCAAAAATATGGTCTCTTAGTTATGTTTTTTTGTTAAATAACATTTATTAAACATTTCACAGTTCAAAAGTGTTACTTTGACTTGTTGATGTGTCCATTTTGAACTCATTGACTCATTGACTCATTTTAAAACCCATGTCATGATGTAAATAAATTTTAATACAGAGTCAAGAAGCAAAAGTGAAAATCTGTATTTAAAATTACATCTTTACAGTTCATAATGAGGACTCTGATTATGAGAATAATACCAAAGAAAAGTAGCATGTAGGCTGATGCAAGTCCCTACAGCATTCCTAGCAGCAGATAAACCAGTTATTTGAGCTTTCTCTGCTGTCATAGAGCATGCTGTTTATATTTATGCCAACACTAGTATGTTTATATTTTAATGGCTTGGTTTAATTAATGATTTTTTCATATATACAGTAATAACAATTTAAGCAAAAACTTATGAACGAGTTTTCTAAAATTAAACAATGTTCTATTGTTTCTTTCAGCTTCTTGGCTTTATTTTTTGGGGAAATAATTGAACATGAGAAAGTTTGTGAAATGTTTTTGCACCATTTATTAATATTGCTTCTCCTAAAATTAAAAAACTCACTTTTTTCAGAGGATTGGACAGGCCCTATAAATTATTACCGTAACCTACCTTTTTGTCGCATAAATTCACCAAAAGATAGCTTTGGTGAGGATTATAAAATACAAGTGCCTTGTATGCTGTTGTTTGGAAACCAGGACTCTTGTATCAACTTGGAGAGTGTCATCAAATCTACAGATTACTTGGAGAAATTTAAACTGAAAGTGTTGGAAGGAGCAGGCCACTTTCCTCATCAAGAGCATCCTGAGTTGGTTAACAAATATTTACTATCTTTTCTTATCGGTGAGTGTGGTAATATAAAACATTTAAAAAAAGAAATATTGTGCCTTTTGTAAACCCTGAATAAAAGTAAGTATCATAACTTAAATGACAAAAGCACTGCGGGAGAACTTCATGGAACATTTAAACTAATTTATTTTCAGATTATGCAAACAATTTTTTTTTAATTTTTTGTTTCTTAGTTTTCATATGTTCCAAGGTTTATTGTATCCTAGGATATTTATAAATCTTTGTAAAAGTCAGCTGACAGTAAGGATAGTTACACATTCATTGCCCTTTTCACCTCATTGTTGCTGAAACGCTTTCAAATAGCAGAATTAAGAAGTAATACTCATTTAATGCAAAATCTATCCTACGCTGTTGAACTGATGATTAAAATCTAATAATTTTCAGTTTTTATAGATTTTGGTGTCAACTGAAATAGTTTGATTACTATTGGAGACCCAAGCTTTGTCTGTTGTGGATATTTTCCTCCCATCCTTGTGGCAGATTTTCTCACTTTACGTAACTCATTGTTTTGGGACCATGCTCTTCACAGTACTGGTGATGAATGTCTTTGTCTATGATATTTCTTGATCTTTTAAAATATATCACTACTTGTATATCTAGCCTTGTAAACATTTTATACTTGTTATTGTTTCCAATGACATTTTCTATGTTGGTTTACACCATCTTTGTTCTTGCTTCTTAATGTAATCCCAGTAAGACCTTATTCTTCATATCAGTTCTGCCTATAGTGAAATTTTTGCACATCGTGAGTGCACTCTGTGTATTTTGCTGTTAGGAAATTCAGTATGCATGCTGCAGAAGGTAGAGTGATAATCCTGCTAAGGTGATATGTCAAGAAATCATAACTAGTAGCAAAACAAAATTTTGCTACTAATGTTTTTCTCATGAGTAGTCTATTTTCAGTGTAAGAGGCATCTATGTTTTTGTATAATTTACCATTCATATCTGTTTTGACTTTATAATTAGAAGACATTTGATATATAATGGGGCCTCAACTTATGAATGACTTTATTTATGAAAATTTCAACTTAAGAAACGGGATTTAAGAAATTTTCCACCCTAACTTATGAAACATGCCTCAAATAATGAAACAAGGTGAAAAAAACTTCCAAAAAAGTGTTTATGAATAGGGTAGCTGCACATTTTGATGACATTTGCTTAACGCGTTTCAGAAGCATTCCTAGGCAAAAACAATCGTTGCTGGACCGTTATTTCACCAAACGTATGTCAGAAAAAAATAGAAAAGGCAAAAGTGAACCCAAAAAGAGTAAAAGAAAGTGATGGTAATTACAAATTAAGTTCTAAAAAGTATTAAAAAATTAAAAATTTAAAAAAAGTGTTAAATTCTTTTCAATTCTTACTGTTAAATTTTATTTTGTAATACACTGTGAATGCGCGCAAGCACGCTCTCTCTCAGCTCTCCACGTTCATCTCTTCCTCCTCCATATCCACAACCTTCGCCACCGCCTCCTGCCATGAACTTCGCTACATACCCAAATCTTTAGTCGTAAAACTCTTTATTACATACATTATTTTGTATTAGTATTATGTATATGTAATGTAGTACATATTATGGGTAATTAATACATTTGTTTAATTTTTTTATTACATCTGTATTTTATTAATGCATATTTCTTCCATATTTGACATAAATGTATATTTTTTTTTTATTATATGGAAGGAGTTTGGGGTGGTGGAACGAATTAGGCAATGTACATGTAAAATGTGCCTTAACTTATGAAATTTTTAACTTACAAAACAACTTCCGGAACGAATTAAATTCGTTAAGTTTTTTTTTTTTTTTTTTTTTGGTGTTTAACGTTTGACTATTGTGCACACTTGGGCTAATGCAGACGATGGGATGATTTTATAGCGTATGAAAATGCCAAGCCCCGGCTGGGAATCGAACCCGGGTCCTCGGGGTGAAAGCCTAGTACGCTATCAACTAGGCCACCAAGGCAGCTTTAAATTCGTTTAGGCCCCACTCTACAAGTACTTTATTTATTGGGCTTGTATTTTATTCAGTTGTAATATTTCTGAATGGTTTCTATTTTATGTAGTTGCCTTTTTTTTTTAGCTAACTCAGCTTTTGCCTCATTACACTTCAGTTCTTTAGGTGATAGTGTCCACTGCATTAATATATTACAAGTGTTACTTATGACTGCTGTGTGAGTACTGTACATACATTATCTGATTGACTGTATTATTGTGCTTTGTGGCACATAATTATTTACAGTGACCTGTACAGATGATTTTGAACTTAATAAAATTTAGTGTTGTTAAGCCTTGATCTTATTAATAATTCTTTCAGAGGTAGATCTGGAAAGCCGAATCACTAAAGGGCTATTTCACTTGGTTTATTTCAGATTTATATATTGTTTATTACTGTATTTTTACATTTAAAAGTGACTTGTGTATGTTTTTGTTCTTATGGTGATGTTGATAAAGAATATTGCTGATGTTGAAAACAAGTTTTTAAACAGTTATTTTTAACATTTTAAATTTTATGTTAATGCTGAAAACAAACTAACATATAATTTGATTTGTAGCTGAAATCTGGTTAAGTTAGTTCGAATGAACTAATGAACATCATTAATAAATTTGATTCTTTTTTATGATCCAAGCTTTAAATTTTACAAAATTGAATAATTATCTAATTAATATTATTTCAGTAATTGAATTACATACATTGAAAAAATGATGAATGAATTTCTAGGGTTACTAATGCACTGTAACCTTCGTAGATCTATTGTGCCTCCTTTTTATATTTCTAAGTTACTCAGTTGTAGCAATGAATACAGAATCTATAAGAAGGACACTTCTTGCATGGAAAAGTCAGCCCATTTTATTCGACCGACAACGCTACTTGGATTCCCCGTCAATAGGCAGCGCTGCATGTTTTTTCCAACATCTGCAGCTCAGAGAGAGACAGATATAGGGATGATGGCATTCTCTGTCTCTCTCTCTCTCGCTGTCTGTCTTTCCCTCTCCAAATTCTACCCCAACGCTTGCCCTGTTTGGGAAATTATGACTACAGGGTCAACTTCTGATAGTTATATTTGCAAACAAGTAACGAACCTCTTCCTGCCCATCATCATCGTTTCTGTCATTGAACAGTAAGTTATATTAATATACAGGATTGGTCAAATATTGTCGTGACTCATACTTTTCTTGTTTATTTATGGAGAAAAACCGAACTTATGAAGTGTTTAGAAGGCATAAAGATGTACATTTCAGTGTATGAGGCAACTTTGTCTCAGCCTCCAAAATTTACAATTACCCTGTACTACATGTACTAAAAAGTACATCTTTATGCCTTATAAATAATCATTTCATGCATTTAGTTTTTCTCCATTAATAAACTAAAAAGTTATTTGCATGTCCCGATACTTTTGACTAACACTGTATGTTAATAAACTGTTTGTAAATAATAAAAGCTTTGTGAATGAAACTTAAACCAAAAATTATTAAAATGTAGCATTTATCGTTTTACTCTCTGCCTAAATGAAGTATAAAAGAAGGTTTGGTGATCATAAAAAATTGATCTTTAAATGTTGATTGGTCTATTTTACCAGGAGTCCAAAGAAATGGTTTTTGGTTGAACATCTAACCATCTGTATCTGTTTGTTTCTGTGACTGTTTAGATAAAATGTAGCATGTTTGTCTGATTTGCCAATATTTCAGGCAATGGTTCCTATAACTATTAATCCTCCAACAATTGAACTTTGAGCTGGACAAGTAACAATAATGTTTATTAATAATTTAAATAATTATTAATAATATTATTTATACACATAATATTGTAGAACAATTTTGTACAAAGTATACACAAGATATATTGAACTGTTAACGCTCTAACATTTTATGCTACTTGGGCTGATATGTAGTATAAAAGCGTTAATTATAATTTAAGAATAGGGCTATTATTAATTTTATTTATATACATTAAAGAATAATTTTGTTCAAAGTTTGTGCAACATAGGTATATTTAACTGTAAAAGCTCTAACAGTTTTGTATTAGATGAGCTGGTATGTAGTATAATGGCGACCATTTTTATTTTTATTATTGTAGGACTATAGATAAAATTATATATATACATATATATCTTAATATATAAAAGAAGAAGTCTTGACTGACTGACTGCTTTATAATCAAAGCAGAGCCAAAACTATTTTAGCTAGTAACTTGAAATTTTCAGGGTACATTTATGTTACCATATAGGCATGCACTAAAAAAGTATTTTACAATAATTTGATTTTAACGCCATTAAACTATTTACCCAGTCCAAATTTAATAATTAACATACAGCCAATACTATTGCAGCTAGAGACTTGAAATTTTCAAGGTATCTTTTTACAACAATGTCAAGGTATACTAAGAAAAGATTTTGCAAAAATTTGAGTCTGACGCCATTAAACTACTTACCTTGTCCAAATTTAATAATCAACTTATAGCCAAGACTATTATAGCTAGAGCCTTGAAATTTTTAGGGTACCTTGTTACAGTAATGTCAAGGTACACTAAGAAAGGATTCTGCAAAAATTTGATTTTAAATCAATTAAACTACTTACACAGTCCAAATTTAATAATCAACGTACAGCCGAGACTATTACAGCTAGAGACTTGACATTTTCAGGGTACCTTCTTACAACATTGTCGAGATGCACTGAGAAAGGATTTTGTAAACAATTTTGTATTAACGCATTAAACTACTTACCCAGTCCAACTTTAATAATCAACTTACAGCCAATACTATTATAACTAAAAACTTGAAATTTTCAGTGTACCTTTTCACAACAATATCGAGATGCGCTAAGAAAGGAGTATGCAGAAATTTGATTTTAACACCATTAAACTACTTATCCAGTCCAACTTTAATAATCAATGTATAGCCGATACTATAATAGCTAAAGATTTGAAATTTTCAGGGTTACCACCACATGTAGGGGTGCACTGAGCGATTTTCCAGTATTCAACCCCTAAAGAGATAAAAATGAGGTGCAACAATTTTTATTGGAAAAATATGTTTTTCGTCTGACCTTCTTAAAACATAACATAGTCACTCTTAAATATAAGTAATGAAATATATTTTTCACCATTTCCCAAAATTCATCACCTAAAGAGATTGAAAGGGGGTAGAAAATGTAAAAAAGGGGTATACAATTTTGCATTGACAAATTTTTTTTTTTGGATTGTATATTCTAGAAATATGCTATGAAACACAAATAATGAAATGCGTATTTCAACATTTTTCCGAATTCATTCCCTAAAAGATTAAAAATGTGAAAAAAGACGTATAATTGGAGAAAAAGAGTGTTTTCATTGGAGAAAAATATTTTTATCGATTTTTCTTAAAAGTAAACAAAATATTCTAAAACACAAATTATGATACACGTAATTCAGCATTTCCCCCTCCCCCGATTTCTTCTCCTAAAAGGACAAAAATATAAAAGAGGTATTTTATATTGTACATTTGTTTGTATTGGAGAAAAATATTTTTTATCAGATTTTCTTAAATTCGAATGGAATACATTGAAGACAATAAAACAACATATTCAGGTTTAATATTTTTTCATATTCACTGTAAAATAATCACTATTTTAGATGATCACGCTTTTATTAATATATTTTTTTATGTTTCTCAATTATTACATTACTAAAACAGTTTAAGTTTCGTGTTCAAAGCCACAACGGGTAATGCTAATATATATATATATATACTAGTGTGCCCCATTGTGGCTTCACCCTCGCAATTTTAAATTCTCACACTATATATAAATTTCATTAAAGTTTATTCTTTTCTAACTTATAATAAATTTTTAATAATTTTTAAATGATAATATCAGCAATAGAAAACAAAGAATTCTTGTTCTTACTATTCTAAATCATCACTCATCACATTGAAAGAGATTTTTTTTTATTTGAGCTCGGAAAAAATGTGTATAGAAACATATATTTTTCCGAGATCTTACAGTTCTTGTGTTTTTTTAAAGACCTAAAAACAACAATAGATTAATAACAACAATAATAATAATAAATAAATAAATAAAACTACAAATAACAGAGTAGTTTTAAAAAATTCAAAAAATATGAAAAGGTATACAATTATAAAAAATAACAATTTTTAAAAAACTATTTTAAAACTTCTCTATAAACTATGTTTGAGGTCTTTTCACTGGTGCTAAAATAACTAAATTTGTGGGTGTGCTGACTCTGGAGCATGTCACATAAAATTGTTCATGTGAAAAACAGTCTTCTCTTACATCAATCCCTGTAATTTTCAAGGTTGGACCTTAAGATTTATATATCTTTAGCAAAACATACTTTAAGAGGAAACTGTATTCTCTTGAATTGGAATGGATAATCTAATGGTATCATTGATATGTGAGGAATCAAAATTGATTCACCTTTTTCAGATCCTGTATAATTTCAGCTTCTATCAGGTTTTTTTGGTGAGTAGTTATACGTAAACGTGTACCATTGCACAATTTAGGTGGGCTAAGATTTCTCAGACAAATTATTGGAGCACCAAATTTGAATGTTAACATATGTGGTAGAAATCCTGGAGGCTTTAGTGCGTTAAGAAATTCAGCTGGATAATTAACTGCATCGTCTACTTCCAATACTGAATTTACAGATCTGTATTCCATATTTTCTGCTTGGAAAGAGTATAATAATATTTTGTTTGTTTCTGCTGCTGTATTATTTGTTGACATTAAAATGGCCCTCTCACATAACCATTCTGTAGATTTCTCTTTGAGATTTTCGATGCCAGGATATATTTTATCTTTTAAAGTTAAAAGATAAATTTAAAATAAAAGATATATTTAAGATCTTTTAAAGTTCTTACATAAGTTTGTTGGCAATGTAATTTTTCCTTCATATTCTGGGTATTTTCCAACTCCTATTTTAAAGAGAAGTTCAGAAAACTTTCCAGCAATCTTGTCTCTTCCTAAATGTTTTCGCGTATTTTTTGTGAAAGAGTTTCATTATCTGAGGCCACAAGTATGGAGTCTTGATACATGCTGCAATTTCATTAGTCCGAGTTCCCCTAGGTACAACTGGTATTGTTTGTCGAAAATCTCCAGCTAGAATTACTATAACTCCCATTATAAAATTTTAATTTTTCAGATTCTTTAGACAGTTATTTAGAGCTTCAAATCCTTTTTTATGTGACATTGGGCTTTCATCCTAACTATGAGCTTGCATTGTTTTAAAACTTTTGCCATATTTGATTGTTTATTATTATTACATTTCGGAGTCTTGATGGTATTCAGGTTAAGTGGCAATTTGAATAGTGCGCCACGACATTGTTGTAAGAAGGTATCCTGAAAATTTCAAGTCTCTAGTTATAATAGTCTCGGCTGTATGTTGATTATTAATGTTGGATTTGATAATTAGTTTAATGGCGTTAAAATCAAATTTTAAACAAATCCTTTCTCAGTGCATCTTGATATATTTGTAAGAAGGTACCCTGAAAATTTCAAGCTTCTAGCTATAATTAATAGTCTCGGCTGTACATTAATTATTAAAGTTGAACTGGGTAAGTAGTTTAATATCGTTAAAATCAATTATTTTCAAAATCCTGTCTTAATGCATGCCTATATGGTAACATAAATGTACACTGAAAATTTCAAGTCGCTAGCTATAATATTTTTGGCTCTGCATTGATTATGAATTAGTCAGTCAGTCAGGACTTCTTCTTTTATATATATATATATATATATATATATATATATATATATATATTTTTTTTTTTTTTTTTTTTTAATGGTGTTTAACGTTTGACTATTGTGCACACATGGGCACAATTTTGCAGACAACGGGATGATTTATAGCATATGAAAATGCCAAGCCCTGGCCATATATATATATATATATATATATATATATATATATATATATATGTTTATGTTGAGTTAAATAAAATAAAAGTTTTTTTTGTTTTTTTCTTTAGAGAATTTTACAGACAGACCAAACAATCAAAAAAAGAAAACATTTTCATAAATATGATTACTGGAAGTTTTTTTTTATTTTGACTTAAAGAATAATTTCCAAAAGTCTGAGAACATAAATTTTAATCAATTTTTATAATATGTCATGTATGCAACATAATTCCTTTACTTTTTCCGTATTTTGGGATCTCATATATTAACAGAAAAACTGGATAGCAAAATATTTTTTAGCACTATAGTTTACTGTGTTAAAAATTGTAAAAATGATATTTTTATAAACTTGGTAACAACATGGCATGTGAACTAGACCTAATTTCATTATAACTCAAAAAAAAAACTTTTTCTAATTTTCATTTGGGTTCTTATTTAATACTCTACCAACTTCTTGTTTATTATGTAGGACAGCACTACTTAAAATATTTTAGAAATAGAAATTATATATGTGATGAAATAAACAAGCGTAGCAATTAATCCAAAGTAGGCTATTTTATATAGTTTTTTTAAAGTTCTTATAATTTTAAATGTTTACAATACATGTACATTAATTAAGGTTCTACTAAATATTACTGTTAAATTTATCAAATAGTACTTAGTCAAATATATAGTTCAACTTCAGAAAATCATGATGTCATTGTTGTGGAACTGGTGGTCTAGGAAAGGAAGAAACCAATGTTTTGTATTAAATAGAAAGTCTCATTGCTGTAATGAAAACGAAAGTTTAGGGAAGTTGACCTGGGACGTAAACACGAACAATTTTCGCTCAACCCCTCAGCTGTTGGCAGGAAAAGAGAGAGAGAGAATGCCATCGCCGCTATATGCCATCGCTCTCTCTGAGCTACAAGTTCAGAAAAAAACATGCAGCGCTGCCTATCGGCGGGGAATCCAAGTAGCTTTCTCGGCCGAATAAAATGTGCTGACTTTTACAGACAAGAAGTGTCCTTATAGATTATGTATTCGTTGGTTATAGTGCCTTCTCCAGCCCTAAACTCTTCATAAAGTCTAGAATTTGGAGGGGATTCAAGGGGGTAACTTCCTTCACTTCTAATTAGTGACTTTCTAGTTTATTATTGAGGTGCTTGCAGATGCTTGTTGTGCTAATCCCCTTTAAAAAAATTTCCCTCTTAATCCTTAGTATGGAAATTTTGCTCTATTTGGCCAGATTTTTGTTCTGTTATAAAATCCTATTCATTTTATTTTACATTATTACTCGTGGGAACACACTACAAGGAGCTAGGGAAATGAGGTCCGGTAGGGCTCCATATGTTATTTACATTAAGAGGTTGCTGGTTATCACAGGACTCTGTTTGGTACACAGTTAGGCTGGTGTAATTCACTTCATCAGCACATGTCACTTTACACTTCAGAGTTAGCCAAGCTGTATAGAATAGTGAATGTGTGTGTTTGGCTGGAGTAGATGAGAAAGTGTAGTATGAGATAGAGATATGGTGGACTGCTAAGCCCATTGGCAACTCACTTCAGCTGCCTTCACTGGAATTATGTACATTATTAATAAACACATATAAAATCCGTGAATATAATTTTTATTATGCTTTTTTTCAGTACAATCTACACCTTCAGCTTTACCTAAACCATCTTCAGGTGGACTTATGAATCTTGTTGTCGGAGCTGTGTCCTCGACAGTACGTTTTGGAAGTGGAGTGATACTTAAAACTGCCAATACTATATCTACAAAGACTGTACCAGTAGCTACTTCTTGAAATACTTAAGAGCTATGTGACTGAAGAGCTGTGATCTTATCATTGTTGTTACCTTTTTATTGTTATCAAAGTTTATTTTTGTTATGTCAATTTAGTATTGATCATTTCTTATCAATATGTAATTTTTATAAAATATTTTAAAATTATTCAGGTATGAAACAATTAAATTTTTATTTTCATATTTTTGTTACAGGGTGATATTTTACATTATATCAGTTTGGTAAAAATCTGTTACTTCATTCAGGATTTAACTACAGTTGTTGCTAAAATTATTTATGTGTTTATTGTTAAATCTGAACTGTATACATCCTTTTTTACAAATTTTTAATTTTAAATATTAATTTCATATTACAAACTGAATAATATTGGTTTCATTTTTTCTGCCCAATTTTGTTTGTTTGTTGTGGTTTTATGCAACAGACTTGTTCATGAGCTAATCTGAAGTGGCACAGTTTCTCAAAATGGGTTCATCAGACTTGCTCAAGTTTTGGTCGTATATGAAGATTTTTAACTTGCGCGTAAATCAGTGTTATAGGGAGTAAATAGATAATAAAGGCTCTCACACACCAAAATGGCTGCAATGGGAGTGATGGTAGAAGCTGTGGAAGCGATTGCTTTGGTAATCAAGTTTTCACACACACACACACTAAGGCAGCAGCAATAACATTTGAGCAGTAGCAGTAAAACATTTTGCATACAAATATAATAAATATTCAGTAAGATTATAAAGCATAAATAAATAAAATGAAATGTTCTAGCTCATGCTTTGAAAGCATGTATTGAGAGTCTGTAGGCACCTCGTTTCAGATATAAACTACATATTAACAAGAATGCATCAGATGCATGTTCTCTGTATTGCTGTGATATGGACAGTGCCACTTGTATCATTTAAGTGCTCCTTTTAAAATATATTTTATGCGAAAACATAGAAATGACTTTTGAATCATTTTCTGCTTACATTTACCTATACTGCAAAAGGTCGAGTGGCTTAAAAATTCCTTGTGGAAATGTTGGTGAGTTTTGCAGTTGCACCTTGATTTGGATAATGAGAACACATCACCAGACGTAGAGGAACTGAGCTTGACGCAAGGTATGTGCCAGTCCAAAAAAATCAGTTCACAAAACAACCTTAGAAGTGGTGTTTTACAGACAACTGTTCATCGCGTTTTGAACAAAAACAGGTTTCTACCTTTTAAGTTACAATTGATGTAATTTAAAACACATTATTTCTGAACCATGAAATGAAAACATGCAATTCGTTACTGGAACAGTTAGAAGAACCAGAATTTTTGCTTTACACTTATGTTATATAATTATGGCGGAGGCAGCTGATAGGTTTAGCGACCTCACTGCATCTCTAGCTCATAATACTCTCATTCACATACTCGTTCATACACAATCTTTCTCTACGCTACATAATGCGTCTAACTCGACCAATGTTCATGGGCTGAATGACATCAACCTTATGGTGTATAAAACAGAGTTCTGGGATACCTGGCAATCTCACAGTGTATTTAGTCTTTCCTGTGCATGCAGGGATCTGTGTGGGCAGACATCATTTCCCTAACTATTCAAGGGAACAATATGAGTACAAATGTAAATAGAATTAGTGGGAAATCACTGTACAACAAAAATGCCAAATTGGGCACAACCTCTGTAATAAGGGTCAAGAATTTAGAGAAAAATTGAAACATAATTAGGATCTTGTCTGCTAATACCTCAGTCACAAACAGGAAAGCCACCAATTAGAAATGGGAAACTTACCCACTTTGAATCCTTTCCAAATCCTAGACTTTATGAAGAGGCTAATGTTGGGAGAAGGCTTTGTAACTGAGTATTCAGGAATATAGAAAAAGGGCACAATAGATCTATAAAGGTCACAGTGCAGTAATAACCCTAGAAAGTCATTCATTCATGCTATATGGTTACATGGTTAAATAATTTTTTATGTGAATGGTGAAGTAAACAAAATTTCCAATACTGAACCAAACAAACCCACATGGAATGTCAAGTACCAAAGAACAAACAGCTGATCGTATTATGATTTAGTGTAAGGCTGGTCCAAGAGTTCTTTTTGGCATATGTAAAGTCTGATTTTATAATAAGAACCAGCAAACATCAAGGAAAGTTGTTATAAAGTATTTTCCTTTTTTAATTTTCTTCATAAAAATAATGTTCAACAATGAATACATTTCATTAAAAAATATAAGTAGCAGTAATAAATAAGTTCACTCATGTATAAATAAGAACTAAAGGAGGTGTACATGTAAAGATGAGAATAATCATTATTCTTTGTCATACATTCCCCGTAAACCTAGGAAACTGTAAATGGTTATCATACCTTTTGATAGCCCTGGGAGCAGATGAAAATAAATGTTTTAAGTACTGTATATGAAATGTTTTATTACAATGTGCATGTACATACATATTTTCAGTATTATATCCACAGTGAATACACCTAATACATATTTTTAAAAATTGTGGGGTTCTATAAATTAAGGGCTTAGATTAGCAGGGGGAAGGAAGAAGACACCAGTGCTGCGTTTGTCACAGGTCTGGTTTGGTGTGGAATTTGGGAAAATCGCAACTTCGATCCTTGCTTTTTTTGAAAATAATATGAATTACCTGGAAATGTTGAGGAAGTCACTGATGCCTGAATTCAGGGATACCCATCCCCTAAGTTTAGTAACTCAGTAACCCTAATTTTCTCTATGAATACCACTTACAAAAACCTATTTCAAATTTTTTTAAAATTTCATTGTAACAAGTTTATTATTGCCGTACAGATGAATAAGGCAAAAAACAACACTTTGTTGATACACTACCATTTGAGACTGAATAAATAAGTTTATAAAATATTTACAAGTACATAGAAATATTTGATATTTCTTTTAACCAAAACTTTTGTCTAAAGGAGTAAAATATCTTGACAAGAAGAAAACCTAAACATGAGAATTATCAAAGAGGAACTTCTTCAGATCCCACATAATTACAAGGGAGTACTAATCATTTGTTAAGCATTGTTATCAGCACATGCTTTTTTTACTTTTTTAGTTTATTTTCATTGATTTTTAAAACAAATAAATAGTTTCTAGTTTATTTTTTTTAATGTGTATCAAATTACATTTTCAGCAATAAAAATTCTTTCCCAAATGTAACGTAAGTAGTAATTTATTTTTACAGTGTTTTTTTTTTTTTGTTCTGCCATTTTGTTTTTATAAATACCATATGTGAAATTCTCACAATATTTTTGGTAACTATTTACAAATTTATTTATTTACAAATATTTACATATTTAAAAATCTGTGTAAAGTTTCAAAAGAATCAGTTGAAGAATAAGCAGTAATAGAAAATCAAAGCATGTGCCTCTTCGTGGAACAGCCCATATGATCATACAGGTTTAAAACAAGTTCTTTTTTAATAGTCAACTGTGTATCCAGCAAGATGTTTCCTCAGAAAAAAATATCTACGATCTTCGTAAATCGAATTCACATCCAATGCTGACAGACATTCATATCAAATCAATTTGAAGAGATGTAGAATATGTAAGGAAAAATTTTACTTAAAATGTCTCTTAGCATTTTAAGCAGCAAGTAATCAATATGGGATCCGTTGCTAATGCATTTGCCTTCTGTAAATAAATAAAAAAATTATAGTAAACAGTATGTGTAAAAATAAAAAAAAACTGTGTTTTTTGTAAAAGTGTAACTTACAAGCGAGTGTAAATCAAGCGAGAATTACATCGCTGCTTCTCTATGTCCACCAGACATTCTTTTGTAAATTGGATTGTTAGACACTCTGATCGCCGCGAAACATATTACAGATATATATATATTTAGGTAAGGAAGAAAGCATCATTCTCGGTTGCCTGGGCGTGGTTTACCTTCCCTCCTTCTGAACCTAATTAATTTATGATATCCAATAGTTAGTATTATTAGATGTATTACATTTTTTTGGCCTGGCAGGGGGGTGCAGACTAGCTCCACCTATTAAGATGATTTATACGTTTCTCGCGGTACCCGAGTCTAACATACACTTACGACTTTAACACTTTATACTCACATAAATGTAAGATTTAGGGAGGCGATTATAGCCTCAATGTGCTTTTCGCCTTATAATAAAAAAAAAAAAATACATTTTTTTGACACATCGTCTATTTTCGATTTTTGAAAAAATATTTTTCTCATATATTTTGATTTATGGTAGCTTATTATAATTAGATAAAGAATGTAATATATCTAAGAAGTAGAGTTGTGAGCATTTTAATGCTTAAAAATCGCTTCATTTTTAAAATTATCCAGTTAGCAGCATTTTCCACTTTTCACACATTTTGAAGATTGTAGGCTACTGAAGATTTACGTAAAGATGACTATTCAATACGGTCTGTATTTAACAAGCGAACTCCGTATTTCCGTTCAACTTTTTCAACTTCCGTAACTTTTCTGACTTCCGGGTGGTCAAAGTGGTTAAAGCATCGGTCAGTCTACTGCGTCACTCAACTGCGCACCTAAAGGTTCTTAGTTCGAGCAACAGTTGCTCCCGTTTCTTCTCCCTTACTGTTAACACTGATCCCTCGTTCATTAGTCTTAATGGCATTAAGTAATTACATTAGGCAAAAAAAAAATCTATAATTAATACTTTTGGATCCATTTTAATACATATGCTGTACCAATCGGTAAGATTCAAGATTTTAAAATCGGTGGATTCAAAATGTAGGGAAACGATTTGAAAATAACACTTTTATTAATTAATAAAGAATTTATATTATTTTGGTACGTGGTCTAATTGTGTATCTCTCCGCCAAACTTTGTCTCGACGTCTAATAACCATTACGTAACCAGTAATATTTATTTTTCGTGCACCAGGGATTATTAAATTGTTATTATTATTGTAGGGCCAATTTACACTCGTACAATATGTTGTTCTTAAGATATATTATTGTTAATTAGTTTTAGACATAACTGTTGTTATATTTTGTTTTTTATTTATTTTTGTAATTATAAATTTTTCTTACATTACTTTTTTTTTAAGTGTTAGGTTTTTTTTATATTTTAATTTCTCGTGACTGCGATGATGACCTTATTGATCTTATATTAATTTTTAATATAGCGTGTATCTTTTAAATTACATAATTTATCAAATTTTTTCATTCTTTATTATATAACAAAATTTACGTGTTGATACTGTAGACTATAACTTTGAATTTTAACTATATTCCGAAATTGTTTTTTACAAATATAATTATATTTGCTAATACCAATATATATATAGGCCTAATATTTGCAAATAGCAAATTTGCTAATAATATTTGCAAATATAATTATATATTGCTAATTATATTTGTGATATGTTAGCAGCAAAATTATAATTTTACACTTTTCTTGGACTGAAATTTGTTATGTCTGTTAGAATTATTTGTTATTGGTTGGTCTATTTTTAGCTCTGATTGACGTTTTATAGTAATTAGAGACATGAAATTTTTAGATTACCTTAGTTACCACCATGTAGCGTTGCACTAAGAATCGATTTTTTAATATCCAACCCCTAAAGGGGTAAAAATGGGGTACAACAGTTTATATTGGAAAAAATATGCTTCTCGTCGGATCTTCTCAAAATTTAACACAATTTCTCTCAACTATATGTAATTAAATATGTTTTTCACCATTTTCTAAAATTGATCCCCTAAAGCGATTAAAAGGGTAGAAAACGTAAAAAAAGGATGTAAAATTTTGCATTGAAAAACAATTTTTGATCGTACATTTTAGATACATAACCTGAAACTCAAATAATGAAACACAAATTTCAGAATTTTTAGTAATTCATTTCCTACAAGAATAAAAAAAAAGTATAAATGCTTTGGAGAAAAATATTTTTATCCAATTTTCTTAAAATTAAACGAAAAAAATGCCAAAACACAAATTATGATAGTCTACACTTAATTCAGCATTTTCCGAATTCATCGTCTAAAAAAAACAAAAATTAAAAAAGATGAATAAATGTGTGTATAAGAGAAAAATATGTTTTATCAGATTTTCTTAAAACTAAATGTAAATATTCTAAACACACAAACTTTGAAACAAATATTTTTCCGAATTCATCCTCTAAAAGGATAAAAATGTAGAAAAAGTGCATGTTTGTATTGGAGAAAAATATGTCGTATTGGATTTTCTTAAAACTTAACAATGTTCTAAAACACAAATTATGAAACAAGTATTTCATAATTTTGCATAATTCATCCCCTAAAAGGGTACAAATGGGGTACAAAATTTGAATTTGGGAAAAAAATAATTCGGATTTTTTGAAACTAAACATAAATACTATATAACTCAAGTAATGAAACATGTATTTCAGCATTTTTTCGAATTCATCCCCTAAAGGGATCAAAATGTAAAAAGATTTAGGACTGTAAATGTTTACATTGGAGAAAAATATTTTTTATCGGATTTTTTAAAATATGAACAAAAATACTCAAAACATAAATTATAGAACACGTACTTCAGCACTTTACATAATATATCCATTATATTTTTACCCATAAAAAAGGAGTAAAAAATGGGTAAATTTTTCCTGACTGACAATAATCAGCGTACAGTCAAAATTATTATATACCAAGAGACTTGACATTTTGAAAATACTTTCAAATTATTTTGTGAGCATGCACAATATTTTTTTAAATATAATTCAATCCCTAAAATGGTAATAAGAGGGTACAAATATTGTTGTTGAAAAATATGTTTTTTTTCGAGTTTTTTTTTTAATCTAACATAAATACTTTGAAAAACAAATTATGAAACATACTTTTCAGTATTTTTATGAATTCGTCTAAAGGGGGTAGAAATGTAAAAAAGAGGTATAAGTGTTTGCATTGCAGATAAATATTTTTTACCGCATTTTCTTGAAACTTATCAAAAATATTCTAAAAAACAAATTATGACACGTATTTCAGCATTGTCCATACTTCATTCTCTAAACAGGTAAAAAGGGGACAAAAAAGAACATTTTTTTATCTGATTTTCTTGAAACTTAACAAATATACACTAAAACACAAAAATAATTAAATGAATTTTAACATTTTCCTGAACTCACTCGCTAAAGGAATAAAAAAGAGGTATACAATTTTCCAATGGAAAAAAATTATGATTATATTATTTTAAAACTGTAAACTTAAATACTCAAAAACGCAAAAAAACGAGATAAGTGTTTCCGCATTTTCCAGAATTCATGCCCTGTAGGTGACAGTGGGTTTACTTTCGAAAATATGTTTGAACCCTTTTCCGGAAACTTAATGAAAGTACTCTAAAACACAAATGATGAAACACATATACTTCAGAGTTTTCCTTTTTTTATTGCCTAAAGGGGTGAAAACGGAATACAAATGTTTACATTAGATAAAAATTTTAACAGATTTTCATGAAACAACAACAAAAACTCTAAAAAGTAAATATTTTAGTATTGTCGAGAATTTATACCACAACAGGATGAAAATGAAGTAGCCTATAGAGAGTAGGTTTGGAAACAAATATTTTAAAATTGCAAATTTAGCGATAATTAATATAAATACTGTAAAAAAGTAACGCATACTTCAGCATTTTATAAAATTCAATCGTTAAAGCAGTGGAAAAAAGGTTTAAAAGTGTGAATAAAAAAATATTTTCTTGAATCGTAACATTTTTTGTTTTGTTTTGTGTTTAACGTCCGACTATTGTGCACACTTGGGCTAATGCAGACGATGGGATGATTTATAGCGTGTGAAAATGCCGGGAATCGAACCCGGGTCCTCGGGGTGAAAGCCTAGTACGCTATCCACTAGGCCACCGAGGCGGTTCTGAATCGTAAAAAAGGCGAAAACAAATAATTAAACATATATTTCATTAAAAAAGAAATTTAAAAAAGTGAAATGGTTTTATGAGAAGCACTTCTATTCTATTATTAATCATCTGTAATCTAATAGAATAGGTGCTCGTGTAGAAAGAATTTCAATATAAGCCAACGTGTAGAGGGTTGAAACAATTTCATTTGCTTTCAAAAAATTAATAAATTCAGAGTACCCATGAAAGTCTAAAAGTTTTTGGACATTCTAATTTGAATGCAACATGTTTGAATTTAATAAAACATATCATATTCGTTGTAAAATAATTACGAGTTTAAACAATTAAATGATATATATATATATATATATATATATATATATATATATATATATATAGAGATAGAGAGAGAGAGAGAGAGAGAGAGAGAGAGAGAGAGAGAGAGAGAGAGACTAGTGAATGAGAGATAGACAGACATCTACGTAATAACTACTTTTGTTCTTAGGGATCTATAAATGGGCAGATCCATTAAAATCTCAAAATTGATTTTTTTCACTATCACCAGATCTTATACTTAGATCTGGTTTATATTGTATAAAATAAAACACTGCCTTATAAATGACAAACTAACGACTGATGAAACACCTCTTTCAGAAACACTTCGATACAAATGTACTTTACCTTACCAGCCTAAGTTAAACCTCGTTTTCATTACATAAAGTCAGATGTAGGCTAACAAAGCAGAGAGGGGAATATTCCAAGTAACTGTAGAGTTCATCTTACTAACACGGTTAAATCCAGCAAGCCGTATCATTTACCGACAAAACAATACAGTGCAGGCTGTGGCTACTCTACTGCCGGCAGGTGAACTGGTCTTTGTCAGCCAGCAAGCCGAGCAATTTCCATACGACGCACAGAATGGGTTTATAATTGGATTCGAGACAGAAATAGGGACTTGTAATTATGTTTGCCATGATACAATCCACCAAGAGCTTTGTTAGCCAAGAAGGGTGGCTGAATAATTGCATTCGACAACAGTTAAAGTCATCGGACCGTGTCTGATGCTTGCCCGGAGCTTGTAGCTCTCTTTGAGTAGGGAAAATAAAGTCCCCGCGTGTACGTACAAAAAGTAACAGATTTTCCAACCCCCCACCCCTAGAAACAATTCAATGCCACGCAAATGATGCAATCCCTTTGAACAGTGATTAAATTGTATTTCAATTATTGAAGTTGTTATTGGTTTGTTTCGTCTTTTATTGTGAAACACAGACTGTGATGCGACAAAATACTTCGTTTCATTGGAAAGATAATTAATATTTTTATAAATTAAGATTTCAATTTGATGATACAGTAGTTCAATAAAACCAGTTTGGTGATACAGTAGTTCAATAAAACCAATTTGGAGAAACAGTACGTCAATAAAACGGATTTGATAATAAAGTAGTTTAATAAAACCATTTTGGTGATACAGTAGTTAAATAAAACCAATTTGGTGATAGAATAGTTCAATAAAACCAATTTGGCGAAACAGTAGTTCAATAAAAGCAATTTTGGGATACAACAGTTTTATAAAACCAGTTTAGTGATACAGCAGTTCAATAAACCCAATTTTATAATATTGTAGTTCAATAAAACCAAGTTGGTGACACAGTAGTTTAAAAACCAATTTAGTAATGCAGTAGTTCAATAAAATCAAGCTTGAACACAAAAAACCTAAAGACGAATAGATCAAACAAAATCTCAAGATCGATTTTTTAAGATCATAAAACTTCCTTTGTCAAAGTACCTAAAATTGCAAAAAACAAACACTACACAAACAATAACAATGTTGTTACACAGATCACATGCAAATTATGCGTCCAAAAAAAATCGTAATTCTCTCAGAATAAATGGCCTAATTTCTTAAAATCTATTCATCAGAATTCTTCACATTTTGGTCATACATAAAGACATAACTGAAACCAGTTTAGTAAATTTGGAATAAAATAAGAGTACGGTTTCGATAGTAAATGGGGAGAAAAACGACGCCCTTGAAATATAAATCTCGGTTTATATTTGTTTCACCTGTATACTCGGAACCTGTAAATTTCATTCTTAACTTGCTACACAACTTGAACTGTTAATTACTTTACACTCACAATTACATTTAGGCAGGCCTTAATTTGTTTTTTGCCTTAAAATAACAACAAAAAACAAAACAATAAAAAAACAAAGAATGCACTGTGAATTTTCATATATGATCAAATTATGATCAAAATATGATTAACCAGCACTGAAAAATTAGGCCGAATATCAAGTTCGGATAATTTCCAAACCAGATTCTTTACGCCTATAGCGACTTATGCGTTTTCGAGAGTAGTTATATTGAATATATTTGTTCAAAATTAGTCAATATCATTTGAGACTGTTTTGAGAAAATTAGATTTATTTTTGACCAAAAACAGGAGTTATATAAACTTTTTTTTTAAAATAAAAAAGTCCCGAAACGTGATTCAATTAAACCTACAAATTAAACCTGGTTTTATTTAAATCGTTAAACCAGTTTTCAGCGATGTAAACAGAGAACAGAAAGACACACGTTCTCAGGGTTCAAAACGGATAGGCTCTATACCAATCATAATCTCAAGATCGTTTTCTCATAAACATAAGTAATGTTTTTTCCTTTAAGTAAAAGCGTAAGTGTAAGTATTTTTTCGTTAAGTATAGAGTAAAAAGTAAAAATGGCACCCTAACGAATAATTTCAGCAGCATTACGATTGGGGGAGACAAAGATGACAGCAAAATTTGTACGTCTTTTTTTTAGCTAGTACAATAAATGATAGCGACACGCAGCTGTCTCGCTGTCGTGATAGAAGCGAATGTAGCATATTTTTCTACATCTCATCACTGGGAATTTTTATTTCACCATCATAATCAGCATTAGAATCCCGCGTATGTTAGTATTCCAAACTTTCAAATTACATTGAACATAAGAAACAAACCCAGACCGCCACCAAAACATTTTAAATTCTAAATGATTTTATACCAATTCTAAAAATTCTAAATACCAATTTATGCAGTTTTTAACGCTGGTTACGAAAGTGATATCACATTTAAAAAAATATTTAAGACAAAAAAAAGGATTTTTAAAGATTTGAAGTGTCCGCCACTTTGAAACTATTAAAACGAATTTTGCTGGTTAACAAACTTATCCAAGCTATTACAAAAATCGAGTTTTACCAGGATGGCTGCTCCAGTAGTTCATTTTCAATGGAAATTTGATAAGAAACATCATAACTTGACGATAAGCACGGTTTCAGCTGAAAGAATCATTGAAAAAAAAAGAATATCAGTATTGAAATAACTTCAGGATGATCTAAAGGATTTAATTTAGATAAAAAATTAACGTATGGAAGAAACTGGTTTCGAGAAAATCGTCTTTTAAACTAAACAATCATGTTTCAGTTCAAGGTAAAGCCCGCGATATTCACTGATGTCTCGTAGCGTTGACTTTTCATTCCTGATGTAAGCAGTTTTTGCCGTTTAGAAAGTGATGAAGTACAAAAATATTCCAAACATATTAACGTGAAACATGAGATGTGCAGTCAAACTGTATCTCACTTTATACCTTCACTAATTTTTGGCAATAACTTTCGATTTTAAATTCGTATTTAAAATTACCGAAAACATGTTGTTGACGATATTTCCTGTCGAAATCAACCACAAACTTTAGTATAGGAACGTAAAATATTGCTAAAAGTAAAAAAACGTTTTATGCTTGCAAAAACTTATTTTTATTTTATACAAACATCTATGGACTACAATTACACAACTTTCTTCCTTGTTAACCCCTGTTTCCTCCTATTCCACTCTTTTTGTTATTCTTTCTGGTTTCATCCTGCTGATGTGCCCATAAAACATCAGTCTCCTCTTCTTCATTATAATAGTGATTTTTTGAAACCTTTCATAAAGCTCTTTGTTTGATCGCATATGGAACTTGAACTCACCATCACTCACTCTTCTCGGTCCCAAAATCTTCCTCAAAAATTGTCTTTCCTTCTTGTCGATCTCCGATAGTCCCCTTCCAGATAGTGTCTCTGCCACATACAGACATTCAGGTTGAACTACTGTGGTGTAGTGTCTAAATTTTGCTTGATAAGACAGGGCTTTTGATTTGTACGTGTTCTGGCACAATCTGAACGCAATTTCCATCTTCCTTGCCCTGTCTGCAATAGTTATCTTCTCCTTCACATTTGGAGTCAAAAACTCGCCCAAATACTTAAACTTCTGAACCCTTCTAATGTCTCCATATTTCGTCTTTATTATCCATGTTGAGTTCTTAGCATCAATATTCATGAATTCTGTACTTTCAAATGATATTTTCAATCCTGATTTTTCTACTGTTTCTTTTAAAATTTCTATCTGTTTTATTGCTATCTCTAAATTTGTTGCGAAGAATACAATGTCATTCGCATAAGCAAGACATTCAACTTGTATTCCAGACATCTTACTACCCAATCTGATGCCATTTCCCAAGTTACATTGTTTCGTTTCTTTCCTCCATTCACGGATTACTTTCTTCAGGACACAATTTAATAAAATTGGGGACAGACCGTCTCCTTGTCTCACACCAGTATTAATTTCAAAAGGTTCCGATAATTCGCCCAAAAATCTAACTTGTGATTTAGTATCTGTCAAAGTGTCTCGTATCAGTGACACTGTCTTGTCATCTATTCCAAACTCCACCAACACATTCATCAATGTCTTGGAATCAATGTCCCTATCTATGGAATCATATGCTTTTTTGAAGTCCACGAAAGTCATAATTACCTCTTTATCCGATGCTAGATTTTTTGTTTTGATCACGGTCTTCATCGTGAAAATCTGCTCCACATGGTCGGCCTTTCCTAAATCCCGCCTGGTACTCACCCATCTGTTTCTCTAGGTCAGGGGTCTCCAAACTTTCCAGCCTTAGGGCCATACTGATTACTCCAGTAAGTTCCGAGGGCCAAAACCATATTATCATTGTTGCCGGTGGTAAAAAGTGAAATAGTCCACAGATGAAAAAAAAGTCCGAAAAAGTACGCAACGTTTAAAAAAGGCTGCAAATCGGACTAAAGTCCGCAAAACGGCAACACTGCATATTATTAATTTTCCTGTCATTATCTGTAATTTCTAGATTAGTCGTAGAGTACGAGCCATGAGGAGTAACGTGACACGACATCTGGTGGACACAAGCGGAAATAGGTAGTACCTTCTATCGCTAACAGATGGCGCTAACATCGCTGAAAATATATCCTCTCAACTGTTCGACAAAAATGGACATGTTGAGTGGTTTTCTTTGGCCTTGGATGAGTCAACGGATGTGTCAGATACTGCTCAGGTGTTGATTTATATTCGAGGAGTAGATAAAAGCTATGAAGTGCATGAAGAACTTCTTGATATGTATAGTATTCATGGCACAACTACTGGTACAGATATTTTAAAAAAAGTTGAAATGGCCATTAATCAAAAGAACCTTCGATGGAAAAACTTGAAATATATTACAACTGATGGAGGCAAAAACATGAGTGGGAAAGATAAAGGCGTGGAAAATGTTTGGATATGTCTGAAGTTCTGAAACCAGTCATATCAACTGTTAATTTTATCAGATCTTTTGGGCTGAATCACCGACAATTCCGACAATTTATTGAAGAGATTGAAGAAAATGACTTACCTTATCATACTGCCGTACGTTGGCTTAGTTGTGGGAAAGTCCTTCAGCGCTTTTTTGAACTTCGAGCAGTGATCGAAATTTTTTTGAATGAAAAGCATCGCCCTCTTACTGAATTACAAAACAACGCATGGCTGTGGAAGTTAGCATTCTATGTTGATTTGACAAAACATGTGAACGAACTGAATTTGAGATTGCAAGGAGAAAACCAGCATCTTCCTGATTTATACACTAATATCAAATCATTCCGGAAGAAATTGATACTGTTTCAATCACAACTACGAAGTAAATGTTTTTCACATTTTAAAACATGTGAAATATTCAGCCACACCACTGAGACTGAGTTTCCTATCGATTTTGTAATCGAAACTTTGAGTGCTTTGAAAATAAATTTTGATACTCGTTTCTCGGACTTTGATGCCATTGCGAATCAAATTAAGATTTTTCAGAATCCTTTTGATACTGACATTGAAACCCTAGCCCCGGAACTTCAAATGGAAATGATTGATCTACAGTGCAGTGATATAATTAAGAACAAATATCAAAACTCATCTTTGTTGGAATTTTATAAGAGTCTTCCACTGACACAATTTGATAATTTGCATAAATTTGCTCGTGGGCTGTTTTCTGTTTTTGGTACTACTTATTTGTGTGAGAAGACCTTCTCCAAAATGAAGTACACAAAAAATGTTTACAGATCTAAATTAACTGATGAGCATCTTAAATCTTTTTTAATAATTGGTACAAGTAAAATTAGTCCACAACTACAAACTATTGTCAGTGGAAAATCTCAATTACATAAATCTCATTAGTATTTCATATGTCATTATGCTTGTTATAAGTTATGTTTTTATTTAAAATGTATAAAATGTTAGTTGGATTCATTTCAATAATTTGTTAGTCATTATATACTGAAGTTAAATTTTCTGCATATTATACATGTCTTTACTCATTACAATTCTGTGTTTCTTTATCCAACTTATCACAAAAACAATAACAATAAGCCTACAACAATGTTATGAGTAGTTAGCCCATGACCATATCAATGTAGATGTCATATTAATAATTATTCAACATAAAATTAGAATACTTCAGTAAACTAAATTTAATTTGCTATAAAAAATATGTTCTCTAAAAGGAGTTTTCAAGTATGCTAGCTTTCCGCGGGCCGGACAAAATCTGTCCGCGGGCCGGATATGGCCCTCGGGCCGTAGTTTGGAGACCCCTGATCTAGGTGATCCTCGATTCTAATTTGAAGTGCTTTAGAAAGCACCTTATTTGCAACAGGTAAAAGCGAAATGCCTCTCTAATTATTGGCATTTGCCCTATATCCTTTTTTATGTATTGGGTGAATAATTGCCTCTTTCCATTCACTCGGGATCTTTTCCGTTTGCCAGATCTGTTGAAACAGCTTCTCAAACTGTTCCACTGTTTTCCCCGCATATTTCAATAACTCAGCCACAATCGAATCGTTTCCTGAAGCTGTGTTGTTTTTAAGGTTTTTTATAATTTCTTCCAATTCTTTCCTGTCTGGTGGAATTGAGTCCGTTAATTTAGTTATCGGCTTTTCAAAGATCATTTTATTTGCGGTGCAAAAACTTTTTCAAACTTTTTTTAATCCATTAAAATAGTGTGGGGAATTTAAGACATTGATGTAATCTAGCACTCAGATTGTTAGCTACCAAATGTTGTCGGTAAATGATTCAGTGGACTCTAAACATCTCTTGTACATTTTATTTTAAATGGCTTATAAAACCTCGATAACGGCCAAACATAGTTAGTGCCCGTCTGCTGTTGCTGAAATTTTATTTGATAAAAGTTATTACAGTATACCCTTTTCCGTGAAATAATCATTGAAAAGTTTGAATATTGATTTGACCTTTGTATCTGTTAATCAAAGTTTTCGCAAATTACAGGTCTTCATGAATTTCATGACCCATAAAAACGAACACAAACACACACACACACACACACACACACACACACACACACACACACACACACACACACACACACACACACTTAAAATGTTTAAACTACTTCTCAAAAAGTGATTTATAGGTTAGGAATGGCGCTCATTTCAAGGTTCTGAGTACGGGTCTTACCATGATGGCAGCACAAATGGTTTATTTTTTCAACAGAGATTCGCTAATAAACTTAAGCTAAAGGCAATAGTGCGCGACACTATGTTTCACTAATTGGAATTTACACTAAGTTTTATTTAGCCTATTCATGAGCAGGCTTCAATTGCAAAACTAAATAAGGAAACCACATATTTCAAGTTTTGGCTGATTAAAGGTTTACGAAGGCAGTAAAAACAATAAAAATAAATGTAATAAAACATAACACAAATTTTTCATTATCTATTAATTCTAAAATTCCGGTTTGGAAATTACAGAAAAAACTGTCTGGTCACAGTTCATTTTTCACAAAAAAAATGTCGGTAAATTTGATAAACTGATTTGGAACAATTGAACCAAATTTTGTAGTTTTTTCATTTAGTTTGATAGTGAGTAAAACTAAAAGGATAATGATTACAAATAATAATTTTGTAAACTACTTAATTATTCCATTTGTTATTAAATAATAAAAAATTAATCTGTAGAACAATTTTAATAAATTCTCTTAAATGAGATATTTAAAATACAGATCTAGTTCGTATCATCGCTAAGAGATGGCATAAGTGTCTCCTGTACTGAAAGTTATTGAACAATCACTCTTTATAGACAAATGTAGATTGATTTTTTTTTTATTGGGTAAATGTAATTATTTAGTCAAGCCATTAGTATAAAGTTAATTAGTAGACAAATGCCATAATTTAGTAGTTGGGCCTAATAAATAATTATAGCTTATTGTAACATCGCAGTGTCAATAAAACAATGCTTATTCATTTTGGAAAGACTTAATAAGCTAGTCTACTTGCGCCTAAAACGTAAATAAGTTAAATATTTTAGTAAGTGCCCGAGCCCAAACTTATAAGAAATATTGATTGGCGATACAAACCCGTAATGTAGGTTTTAGCAGATTCTTGTATACATCCGATTCTTTCTTACAAACATCAAAATACGAGTGTAGCCTACTGTATTTGTTTACGTAGCCAATATATAGTACTGTATTGTTGTCAAAATATCGTTGAGACGTATTGTCTAAAAACATAAAAAGTATGTAAGTCTAATGTGTGTGTGTGTGTGTGTGTGTGTGTGTGTGTGTGTGTGTGTGTGTGTGTGTGTGTGTGTGTGTGTGTGTGTGTGTGTGTGTGTGTGTGTGTGTGTGTGTGTGTGTGTGTGTGTGTGTGTGTGTGTGTGTGTGTGTGTGTGTGTGTGTGTGTGTGTGTGTGTGTGTGTGTGTGTGTGTAGGTATGTGTGATTTTTATCGATTTACTAAATGTAAAAGGTCTTCTCTCCCTCATCAAAATATCAAAATCAATTTTTCTCATATATTTATATTTGTTTGTAGTTCGTATAACAAAAAGGAAAAAAATAATGCTTAAAGGTTTTTTAACCTATGGAAAACAATGGATTCAATTCACTTTTGAGCAAATTCAAGATGACTTGAACAACAAATTTTGTTAAAACTGAGTAGGCAACAAAATACCTACTAGGACATGCAACAACAACAACAACAAACATGTAGCAATAGGATGTTTGATAGGCTATAAAGAGAAATATATATAAAAAATATGAATAATTCAAACTTACCCTTATAGCATATAAAAAGCCTAAAACAAACTGTAATACCTACATCCGAATACAAATAGAATGAAAGTAGCTAGCCTACTTCGAAGTGTTCGAAGGTTCTTAACACTTTGACGTCAAGTGACAAATACAAAACCCTCGAGAGATGTCACTTTAATCCCCTTCAGCGCGACAATGACAAGAGTCCATTGTTAATATTGCAACAGCGACCCTTATTAAATTACTTTTAAACCAACTGTCCTGCAAATGTCTTTATTCCTTGTTACTATCTGTATGTAAGCTTAGGCTTTACGGTGAAATTATGCGATGTTGGTTTAAAAATAACGCAGCTGTTTTCCTGGTGTAATTGAAACGATTTTTCAAATAACCTAAATACACACAGACTAAAAAATTAATACAGAGTAAATAAAATAGCGTTCAAATATTACACAAACTTTTTAACATGCAATTATTTTTTCCAAAAAAAAAACGACTACGAAACTGCCGATAACAAAAGGATATATATATTTTCCATATTTGCTCATATTTTGATCGTACATTTAATCATAACTCAGGCCTGTGCTCCAAATTTGATACAATTATAAAATTACGGTTTGACTGAAAATAAAAAAAAAATTGTGGGTTTTCAGTAATGTGAAGGAAAAAAAACCTTGATGGCCATCAAGTTTTATACTTTTCAACCTCATGTTTCTTTGACTTGAAATCTACTACACTAAGTTAACCTACAAATGTTCCTTTCTGATCCTTTCTTTTGATGCTCTGTTTCTGACTTGTTTTAAGATAGTGTTTAGTCTGACAGACTACGAAAGAAATTTGATCGAAAACGTTACAGTTGACTTTAATAAAGTTTTTTTACCAAAAAAAAAAAAAAAAAACACGAACATCGAAACACCTTTTTTTGTAAAATTTAAAATAGTCTAGATTTTTGACAAAAATCAGATCTGAGTATCGAATTTCATAATTTCACCAGAAAAAGTAAAGATCAATCAAAATCTCACTTTGATTTTTTTTCATATGGTAAAGGTAAAAATAATATTTTAGGCCTATTTGTTAGCTGTTAAATAAATAGCCTTTCTTTGTCAATTTAGAAAGTAAAATAATCGCCGTTTATACTGATCAATCACAAAGAACATTTATGAATTAACATTACTTTTATGGCGGTTATTATGATCAATATGGCACTATTGATGTTTAGGCCACTATTGATGTTTAGGCGGTTAAACTTCAAGATACTTAATTTTGTTATATATAGGCTATAATTTTGTTTGAATAGATTTGCAGTGACTGACTTCATTTCTGTGAAGAAGACAAGGAAGATAAAACTGTATAGGCCTACCTATATTAATTCAGGGATGAGGAATGCGAAAGAAGCACAACATGAAAAATGTCAGTCGGTTTATTTTGGGCTGCTGATAGATCAGTGATTACAATGAAAAGAGAATCTATAGATTCACCAATCACGAGTACAAAATTCTTATGCTAATAAACAAACAAGTCATCTCCCATAGAACAGCTGTGTCACTATTACGTGATAACTATATTAAGGTAACAAGACAAAATAAATGTATCACACTTTTTTTCTTTGCCTTCTTCTTTTCTTTCCAGTTGATAACACGTCTGTTTGTTGAATAGCACAATACATACAGTGAAGCATCATTGCCTTAATTTTTATACATTAGGCTATAGTTTATACTGAAGCATGTACTGTGATTATACTGAAGATACGGTTAGTGTATGTAGTGTGTATATATATTACAGTTAGTGTAGTTTCATTTACATAATTTTATCTCTGTTTGAAAGTGTCAGTATTCGTAAAGGAAGTAATTTAAATTTTCGAGAAAAAGTTAAAATTGTTTAAAATTTGTCAAATGAAATTTAAATAACCGCCATGTTTACAATATTTAACTTTATTCAGCGGTAAATTTAAATCTGGGTTAAAATTTAAAACGCACCTAACGTATTTAGCGTGTAGATCGTCACGTTTCCCGCTTCTTGTAGGTCTTCCGGTTACCGATTTTTGTTGAAGTTTTGCATTTTTGGTCTGGTTACAGTTTTTAAAAATTTTAAAAAAATTATCAGAAGCTGTTTTTTAACGATTTTGTTCAACTGAAGTAGGTCTATGTCTAATAAGTAGGTTGCCCAAATGAAACGTATGAATCCCTCGGGAAAAAATCTCGGTTTGGGAGGTATAAAAAAACTGAATAGTCAACAATTTTTTAATATTTTTTTTTGAAATTAGGTCAACAGATTTTCCTAAAATTTTGGTATTTCGTGAAGATAATGAGGATGAGGGATCAGCGTTAATGGTAAAGGAAAAGCAACGGGAGTAACTGCAGCTAGAACTAAGAACCTTTAGGTGCGCAGTTCAGAGACGCAGTAGACTGACCGGTGCTTTAGGCACATCGATCCCGAGTCCCCAAATTCTAAACTCAAGTTAGTGTAGTAAATTTGAAACAAAGAAAAGCCGCTGTTCGGAAGTACAGTAAATTAAAAATACTTAATAAAAAAGGTATAATATTCCCAAAATAGCCTATAGGCTACTGTGACAACCATTATGTATGTGCAAAGATTGATATTGTTCAGTAAACTGCGTAAACTGGTTTTTGGCGGAAATCAAAGGTGATTTAACTTTTATTAACTGTACACTTGACGGGGAGCATTTAATTATTTGATGTTTTTTTTTAGGATCATTTTTGTTGGAGAGTCACTGGTACCAAATATCGTGAAAGATAATCATGATAAATTAAATATTCTAAAAAAATGTAAAGAAAATAAAATGTGTAAACGAAGAAATTATCTTTGTGCTTACATTCGATTTTAACAGGCCAAGACTATGAGAGCTGAATTTTTTAGGATTGTAGAGAACTTGAAAAGATAATTTTAAAATCTTTTTATAACACATAATAAGCCCTCTTTTATAGATCATCTGTTCATTAAAGATACAAAATTCCGAAATACAAAATGTTTGGTCAGTTCATTGTAATGTTATAATTATAAACGTATTTATTTCTATACAAAAGGCAAGTTTAAACCATGACGAATAAATTAAGTAAACACGGAAGAAAAGTGTTTGATTCCTCAGTGTAGGCTGTAGAAGCGGCAATGTTTCCAAAGTTTACAATTTTTTTCTAAAGTTTTTTTTTAATTTAATAATTTTTGGTATTTTTTACTTTAATAAAAAAACATAAACATATAAACATAACGAATAATGAATCATTGTTGATCAAAATTGGTTTAACGTTTTTTGCTGTAGGCGCATAAAACATAAAATTCACTATGTTTTCTGTAGTATTTTGTAATTTTTCGACATCAAACCTACTTATTTTTGGATTTTTTATGCAAAGGGACTTCCTGCAAAGAAAACGATTCATTGTTGATCAAAATCGTTTCTATAGTTTAGGCTGTAGACTTGTCGATGTTGAAGAAGAATAAAATTACACTTTGACCCTATTGATTTTAAAAATGTATCTTAAATTATTACTACTTTGTCATACACCTTAAGGTAATGATAGAGAGATAATGACATAAGCTCTGTCAGAAGATTTCGTTTTTAAGTTGTGGATGCCTAAAAACTGCTAATTGTCACCTCCCATATAGCCTATATAAATTTCAGCAACTTGGGTGACTTGGCGGTGCGGAACGTTAACTCGTTTCTTGATACACTGCCACTGAATGAGCTCAAGCCATGTGCTCATTTATTTGCGGTTCCCTCAACAAAATAAATTTTAAATAACGATTAAAAGGGAGGAAATGAAGCTGCTTGATTCTTCTGACGTGATTCTTCTTGCTGACGTGATAGAATCGAATTTTCAAAAAGTAACAAAGTCACATCTCACCTATCAATAATAATATATTTACCTTATTCAATAGAATGTACAGTCGGTACTTGATTAAACTCGATGATATCCAGGAAAATTAGAACACATATATTTTCACAAAATATTCTTTTATTTAGTGACCATATGTTTTGCCGTAAGGCATCTTCAGGTACAGTCTTGAGATTATGTCTAAAGATGCCTCACGGCGAAACATGTATCACTAAATAAATAAACTTTTGAAAAACTGATAAGGTTTTAATCAGAATAAACTAAACTAGCATTTAAAATTTTCAAGTTAGCTTAAAAAATTTAACTTGGTAATTTATTAAACTTTTAACAATTAGGCCATTACAATCGTGAAATTAATTTTAATTTTTGTTAAAGGCTTTTCAAAAACTGATATAGGTGATCAACATTAGCATTTTTTCAATTCTGGGATTGGGTCTTACCATAATGACAGCGCCATTAACTCAATTTCCATTTTAAACTCGCTAAAGATAAATTACATAAAAAATGTGATATCGATTTTTCAAATAAATAAAATAACGTCAATTTTGTTAAACATTTAATCTGACAGCTATTCATTCAAATGGACTCCAACTAAAATGAAAGACTGAAAACTAGAAAATAAAACTCTTTCACAAAAATGAAAATTTTTTGATTGTTTACGCTTCTCCTACTATACTGCTCGATCGATAAGCTCAAATTTGTATTGATCCATAAAACCATAAATATGGATATAATAAGCAAATATGGTATAGACTTCAGCTGGAGATAAGCGCGTTTGCAAAAATAGGCATTTTGGAGCTTTTTTATATTTTCCCAAAACCTTTAAACCGCTTAGGTTCAAGATTAGCCTATATGCATGCATTCCTAGAATAAACCGCAAACATATTGTAGCAAAGTTCATTTCTAATTGAATAATTTAAAAGAAGAAACTACACAAAGTTATAAATGATTACTAAATTTAGTGTTCATGTTTTTAACAATCGATGAAAAAGTATTCCAAAGGTCAGAATCTGTACCCATTTCATAGCTTCAGGACTAAGTATTACCTTAATAACTAATAACTTTAAAAAACATAATGTTAAAAAAGCTCGTCAATATAAAATTTATTCGAAACTCTAACAGAATAACTTGCAAGTTTATTCAAGTAGGCCTAATTGAATTATAAATGTAGCTAGGACATTAACAGTGTTGACACTTCGTGCAGGCTACTGATTAAATGGAAAGGGAAAGGATATAGTAGTTTTCCCTTTAATCGAGTTGATAGGGGATATCGAAAGACGTACTATCATAGAACCAGGTCGATACAGGAACTGTGATTAACTGATCGAGGTAGCTCAGTCTCCATGGTAACGTATCCGGCCTTATCACGTTCTTCAATTGGATCCTCCGTTCAACAGGAAATTATTCACATCAGTTTCACCCCCTCCCCGCAACCCCAGTCACAGTTCCTTTAACATCCTGACAACAGCAGTAGCAAAGTTTTGTCAAGCATCTTATTTTATTTAGAAAATATATCTTATAAAGGATTCAGTAGTTTTAAGAACTCTGAACTAGTTCATATAGGCCTACCTGTATAAAAATAATAATTTAATAATAGCGGCAAAAATGCCTCGCTAATCTGTTAGGAGCGAATTTACAAAAAATAGGCCTAATCATAGCACAATATCCTGAACATTTTTGTAAATCTGACTTTACAATCATGTAATTATCAAAAATCGATATAAATAACTTTTTATATTTTCAAATTACAATGAACCTTGACCGCCGTCGGATTCATTTTCGAATTATCAATGAAATTAGACAATTTAAATGTTAATTTATGCAGATCTTAATGAGCGACAGGTAAACAAATTATTGCGCACTCATTTCAAAGTGACAAACAAGGTCTTATAATTATTTCCCAATGAACTTTCATTAATAAAAACGAAGTGGCGTAGAGACGAAAGAAATAAGCGTAGAACGCAGCTGTCTCGCTGACGTGAAAAAAGCCAATTTTCAACATAATATTTTAATCTTAGGCCTATACTTTTCTGAAAATACGATTTCACTATTACAATCGATATTAATATGTGCAAAAAATCGTCTTTTAAATTGTTAAATTTTCGTATTAAATTTGCATTATTATTATAATCATGGCATTTATCAGATTCATTTTGGCAATTAAAACTGATTTTGAAATTTGCTGAGTAACATACTGTTGAGTCTCAACGAAACCAAAACCAACTTTTTGACACACACGTGCGCGCGCGCTAATTTTACAATAGAAGTTTGCTAATAGAAAAAAAAATAAAAAAAATCTTTCTATTAACAAATAATTATTTTCCATAAAGTTCTAGTTCTTACTTCGATAAATAAACCGAAAAAAATTGTAACAGGTTTTCTGAAATTTAGATCATATTAAAAGAATTACAACTTGAGTCAGTGTTATAACTTAAATCAGTGCATCAAATATGAAGTAAAAGAGATTTATGTTTCAAAAATAAATCGAAAAAATCAAAATCAAATCTTGAGAGTAGGATAATGTGTTTTTTGTATTTACTCTTGAATCAAAAATTTCTTTCATTTTTTTTTTCTGGAAGGTTATACAATACTGACTTTTAATACGCCCATGACACAACTTAAGTTTAATCAATATCATATGGTCAGATTTTGAGAAATTAAGCTGAATTTCCCATTTTTGTTACACCAAAATCTATAATGTTTACACCGTCATTTCGAAACCATTCAAACTTAGGATCAAACTATTTTCTGATAGTTAAGATCAGCTTCAGTAGTTCAAAGAACAGTAGACCTCGCAGTATATTTTTAGATATACAGACGACGAAAAATGTTATTGTACAAAGTTCATTGAAAATGTTGTGTTCTCTCTCCACAAAGCAGTCAAAATTGTGGTAGGACTTGCCGTTCAGCCAGTATTATAGGAAATAACCAGAAAGTACATTCTGATCGTTAAATCAGAGCCCGCTATCTACAAACGGAAATTAATGGGGGAAAAATCTGACACATGTCTTTCGGGCTTTATACAAGGTAAAATATCCAAATTTCAAAACAAAGTACAGTACCAAATTTAAAAACAATCGGTCAATGCGTTTAGCCAAAACTGCGTACATTTGTCATCGTTAAATCAGAAGCCGCGATCTTGAAACGCAAGTGAATTTCAAAAAATCATACACATACGTCGTTCGGACTTTGGGTAAAACGGTCTACACTCGTCACTGAAGGATATTAAAACAGTTGTTTTCTATGTAACTTACAACTGTTAAAAAGTTTATATTCAAGTGGTTACTATGGTAACTAAATTTCTTATCAATTAATTACGTAATAATGGTTATAGTTCCTAACATTGTTTCACCCCGCAGGAGGGTGCAGACTAGCTGTACCTATTGAGTGGATTTAGACGTCCCTCGCGGTACCCGAGTCTATCATACACTTACACTTGCTTACATAATATCAACGTTTTAGCTCTTATAGCTGCCGATATATTTCTATGTTGAGATATTCAAAATAACCTATTTCAGGCTTCTAAAAGGAATTTCAGAGGGGGATATTCTTGTACTCTTTTGAGTACAGAAAAACTTGTATAGGGCACACAAAATACCCTAACCTTTATTCTTCAAAAGTTTTATTTTTCAAAACAACTCCCGTTTTAGCCCCAACTCAATGCATTGAGACGGAATTTTTATTTGTGCACAATTTTGAGCTACCAAATAGTACGGCAGAGGCCGCTGAAGTGAGCAGCTGATGGGCTTAGCTATCCCACCATACCTCTAGCTCATTCACTACTCTACATATTGTACGTACTAACTCTTAAATTGTAAAACTGATGGAGTGAATGACACCGACCTAATGGTGTACCAAACGGAGCCTATTACCCTTACCCACGCGTGCGAGCAGACCTCATTTCCTTAGCTACTTGTGGGTGCACCAATAAGTAAGAATGTAAAATAGAATGAGCGGGATCTCACAGCACAACAAAATATTGGTCAAACAGAGCAAAACCTCCGCAAAGAGGGTCAAGAGAAAGAAGAATTAAATATTAGTGCAGTCGTCTATAAGCACGTCAATAAGGAACTGGAAGTCACCAGTTAGAAGTGGGAGGAAGTACGAGGGTTGATCAAATATAAACGAGACTGATTTTTTAAAAAATGTATTGCTTACTTACAAATTATTCTTGATACAACTTATTTTTCTACATAGTCTCCCGCACGAGTAACACATTTTTCCCACCGGATTGGAAGTTTTTTAATTCCATCTTCGTAAAAAGTTCTCGGGCGTTCATTGAGCCATTGGAGCACGAAGGTCTCCACCGCAGAATCGTCTTCGAAACGCTGGCCTCCAAGCGCCTCTTTGAGTGGCCCAAACAGGTGATAGTCGCAGGGTGATAAGTCTGGACTGTATGGGGATGTTCCATTGGTTCCCAGCCAATTTGATCGAGTTTAAGCCTCGTAGCGTTCGCCGAATGTGGTCGGGCATTATCGTGAAGAAGAATGACGTTTCTCGCCGGTTTAGATTTCCTTTTCCTACGAAAAGACTGTTTTGCGGCCTCTAAAACATCGCAATAATATTGTGCATTTATTGTGCGTCGTTGATGGAGGAAATCGACGTGAAAGGCGCCTTGATTGTCGAAAATACAGTGGCCATTACCTTCCCGGCCGACGATCGTGATTTGGCCTTCAGAGGCGCCATCTCTCCCCTCTTCCGCCACTCCATACTTGCCTGTTTCGACTCGGGAGTGTAATGGTGAACCCATGTTTCGTCACAGGTGACAATCCGGTTCAATAATGCCTCACCATCTCGTTCAAATTGGGTCAATAGTCGTTGGCAAATCTCCAAACGATTCCGTTTGTGAACGTCGGTCAAAATTCGTGGAACCCACCTTGCAGATACTTTGCTGAGTTCCACATTGAACGCTACCATAGCTCAACTGGAGTTCATCTGCAATAAATCGCAGCGATATACGCCTGTCTTCGTCCAGGAGCTGCCAAACAGCATCAATGTTTTCGTCCGTGACGGAAGTGGTCGGGCGACGATCATGGCTGAGGTTTTCTACTGCTTCCCGTCCTTCGGCGAATTCCTTGTGCCAAGCAAAACGCGAGCTCTTGACAGGGTCCTTGGTAAATACCCACCCTTCAATTCCCTCCAAGTCCTAGACAGTATGAAGAGATTAATGTTGAAGAAGGCGCTGTAGTCGAGCATTCCAGGATGATAGAAAAAGTGCACAATTCATTTAGATACTACAGTCAAAGAATAGTAACCCTCCAATTGACTAATTAATTGCTCCACGACAGCAATCTGACGCGCTCGCAAACCTTTCCATCAATTCAACAGGTAACCGTTATATTTACGAATACTATTACGAGGCCAACGTTATTGGAAATTGTGTGCTCTTTCTACATAATAAATGTGATAGGACTCGCTATTCAGCCAGCATTATAGAAAATAGCCAGCAACTTGTCATCGTTCAATCAAAGGTCGTCATTTTGAAGCGGAAGTGAATGAAGAATGAATCCCTTGCACGTACGTCCTTTGGCCTTTATGTTGGATACATTTGCAACAAATTTTAAAACAATCGGTCAAAACGTTGTTAGGTTAGGTTAATAACCTAATATAACATAACCTAACCTTGCTTGGCTAGGTCAATTACCGCATAGTTTTAAAATTAGTTAACAAAACATTTTGGTCAAAAATAACTTAAGCTAGTTCACACTATTCAGCTATAATAAATATACTGAATTTCAGTTTCTTTCCACGTAGATTTTTTAAAAATATAGCCTACCTTATTCAGGGATTGAATGATATAGAAAACTGTGGACGCCAACAGCCTATATTTTTGAACTACAATCTACCTGTATACTAAATTTCAGTTTAATATCTCTTATGAAAGTGGAGATCTTCCAGGACTACGTGTTTTAAAAACGTCTCACTTTGGCTCTCTATTCACAGTTTTGTGGGAAAATTTATTCGTGCAACTTTTTAAGATATCTGATAATAAAATGTTACTGCAGACAATCTCATTACGCAGGCAAATAATAGGCCTAACGAGTATATTCTTCGCTTTTGCAAAAAATAAAGAAAAAATCTCTTGTAACTGCAAAATAGTAAATAATTACCGAATCTAGTAACATGTTTTTTTTTTTAATGGCAGAGATTCAAAATCATAATGACCTTTTAGGTTATAGTATACACGGTTTTCGAATATGGTTTAACCATTGTAATTAAAGTTAAAAATTGCGTAAACATCCTAAATTTTTGAAATTTAATTGAAATTCGACCTATGTCGGTCAGGATATGTGGTAGGCCTATTTTTGTACCCGCGTACAAAAATATTAGTTGTCCGTTGCGATTGGGCGCCGGCAAGACAGCTGTGATTGTAATTATATTGCCGGTAGCGTAAAATTTTGTCGTTCAATTTAAAATATTTATCAGTCTGCATGGTCGGAACATAAACGCCGGTGCTTTGCTTTACACACAAAGCTGGATCTAAACAAAGGCTCAACATTTACATAGAGTAATGGAGGTGCCCATCACGCATGCGTTCTCGTCCCCTCGTAACGGAAACAAAAAACAACAGTCTCCTCCCTACAAAGGGGTTGGGCCCTCTACGAGATGGAGCCCAGACAAAATGTATCCCCCATATAGTTATCCCTTCAAGAGTTACCCTATCATTTCGCCCCTAACGAATAATCCCTTGAAGCGAGATGGGAACTACTGTATTACTGCCAAACAACTATTGAATGGAAATTATACGCTTACACACACGCGCGCGTACAAACAATATTCGCAGTTACATTTCCACAGTGCCAGTTATATAAACGCCCTCCGGGGAAATCAATATTAATATCTTTTCGAGGGATGTTGTAACTAATTGGCAAACATAATGAAGCGTCGTTTAGGCCTAACATATCAACAAGGCATACGCACACTATACTATACGGTTTTAACACACGTCTCTTCTTTAGGTTAGCATAGCCTATATATTTCAGGAAGTTTAAATCTCTTCATGTATCACAAGAAGATAAAAATGTTTTTATTTTTCTTAAATCTGCAAATTTGTAGACTAATATTTGTTGCTAAATAAATAATGCAAAACTTTCTTCCAACTCAAACTTTCTATCAATATTATTAAAAAAATCTAGTCCGGCAGCTACAGACACAGAAATTATAAAATTATCATAACTCAAGTCAGTGTAGCTAATATGAAGCAAAAGAAGTGTATGGTTCGTCAGCAAACGAGAAAACAAAACAAACCGGACTGCGGTCAGGGTTTAACTTCTAGATTTTTTTAACGTACATTTCTATTATTTCAAATTTGTACAGTGACCATTATCATGAATATTCATATAACTTATTATAAAATTTGAACAAAATTTGATAAACCGCTTTTAAGATATCTGGCTGATAGATTTTTTTTTTTTTTTTTTTGCCTATAGTGTAGCTTCCGAATAGATATATTTCATGAAATTGGAATAACGCATACGTTTTGTGCTTAAAGTAAGTTATGTCTAAGAGAAAATCAGAAATATATCAAATTAATCGAAGAAAGCAGTTAGGTATGTCGTTTTTTGAAAATATGATTTCACCATAATAACAGCATTGAAGTCTACGCAGGATATATTATTAGCATCTTTAATTTTAAAATTGCACTGAAAATACGAAATCGAACCGTGAAAGAAACTTTCTCTTATTTTAAACGAAATTTGGAATTTTAAAATGATAATCTATGTAAATTTTACGCTGATAACTAGAGTAAAATCATATATAAAATTTGAAATGCCATTTTGAAACTGCTGATCGGATTTTTTTGAGTAGATAATGGCTTGTCCAAGCTATACTAAACCATTTTTGTGCCAAGATCGATTTTTGTGCCAAGATTTGGTCTTTGTGTTAAAATCAAATTGGACCAAAATAATTGAGAACGCTACTGTGCTAAATCACAAACGCGAACGCGAGCACAAATAAAACCAACTTTTTTCAACGCGGAATCTCAAAATGGGTAGTTCCACCAAAATCTCAAAATTGATTTTTTTACGGATACATGTTCTTCGTTCGAGAAAGAAAAAAAATATCACGTATGCATAAGTTTTTTTTATTTTAAGGCGAAAAGCACATTGAGGCCTCCATAAATTATTTTTATTATTATAATAATAAATTATTATTATTATTATATTAAAAATATTATCGCCTCCATAAATGTAAGTTTGAGTGTAAAGTGTTAAAATCGTGAGTGTAGTGTTGTAAGTGTAAGTGTTTGTTAGAATCGGGTACCGCAAGGAACGTCTAAATCCTCTCAATAGGTGCAGCCCCTGTGCATAAGTTCAACTAGGCCTAATGTACATCATATTTCTTGTAAAAAAAATAATTTGTTTGTTTCAGGCACAATTTTAAATAGTTCTAGTGTAATTTCTTTGCCGTACCTTATACTTTCGTGGAACGCGTCATTATTCGCTTCAATCGGCGAAAAACCACTGAATAATCAAACAGGCCTACATTATTTTGCGTACTTAACCTATCATAGATAAATCAAGTCAAAAGTAAGTACAATATGTGCTATCGTAACTAAGATCATTCCATACGAAATCATATCTGATTTCTGTGTTTCCTATTAAGGAAGCAGAGTTGTTTTTAATCGCTCACAGATTATCGATTTATACACTCAAACCTTCAATAGATATGTCAACATTAGGCGAGAGCCCCAACATTAACATCGATAATGGAGTCGAAGAAACCGAATCTGGTTTTAAAAGTTTGTTGGATTTGTTTAGCGAGAAAGGAACGATATCAACACGAGTCAGGCCCAACACGTATCGATACTGCGTGCCTATTGTTCATCTGACAGGCCACTAAGTAAAGATTCCTTAATAGGATTTAGTTGAGAGGCAAATGGACTGAAGATTTGACAGGCCGCAATTGACGTGCGATAAGACGCCGTTGTAAGTAACACCCATTCAGGAATTAAAGCATTTCCATTGCAAACGAGACGGTCCAGTCAATAGAGCTGTCAAAGAGGTTGTTTGGCCCCGGGGCTATCGAGACCACTCGGTAAGCTGTAAGCAGATATTTCAGGCACAACCTGAGCTTCGATAAATCGCGGTCAAATCACAACCGATGTTTTAACAGAACTCGAAATGTTTTTAATAATTATTGTATATCTAAATACAAAATCAATTAGACCGATCTGATGTTAGTTGACGCACGTAACACGGCGCACCTTAGTGTGCAAATTTGTTCTGACATTTTGATGGTTAACCTATGTCAGCTTTCGATTCCATGATCACTGTATGCAGCTTTAATCACTAACGTATTGGAAGTGAGAATCTAAAAATATCACATCATAATAAAGAAAATTTTAATTTCACTAGAAAAATTATAGTATTAATAATATTAATAAAGTAAATTTGAAAACGTTTTTTTTTGTCATACTCATTTAGTTACGTGTGGTGAGGGGTATCCCAATAACATTCTGGTATAGTCTAGTAGTTGGGAAAACCAAAATCAGCAACGTTTACAAGGCATAAAGATAAATGTTTTAGTGTATGGAGAAACTTTGCTCCGTCCCAAAAATTGAAGATTTTATGGGTAGTTCTAAAATTTTAAATTTAAATACTTACAAATGACACCTCATTTTAAAGGTCTCACTAAAAGAAAAAGAACAGCCCAAACTAGAGGGCTCTATCTTAATCCTACCAAACATAACGATCGATTAACTAATTATAAAAACCTTCGCATTACTTTGGCAGAACAAAGGTCTTCCTGACGTACAACGATTTTTGACAGCCCTTTTTTCTTCGAAACGTTCAGTAGCTCTCGGTCTCATTACAAGATTGATTTCGATTATCGTAGACAAACATATTTAGTTGTGTAATATTCGCTCATTCACTTAAATATTCCCAAATATTTTTTAAAATATACCCTTATTGGTTTTCCAGGCACCAAAAACGGTACCTCTATTTTGGATAGGACATAGCTAGAAAAACTCTAGTTTGCACTATTATTTTTTTCTTTAACAAGGTGTTTCAAATGAGATATCACTCTGTAGGGGTTCACATTTAAACATTTTAAGTTGCTCCCAAAATCTCCAATTTGCTCCTTACAATAAAAAAGTACATCTTCATGACTTTGGTTTTTCTCCACTAATAGGCCCTACATTATAACTTATTTAGGTGTCCACACACAATCAACTAACCCTGTATAGACTACTTATTTGAAAACCTGATCTCATTAATCGCAATCAGTGCTCAAACCTGCAAAACGAAAAACCAAAAAATTAAAAAAATGAAATTTTAAATTTTAAAATTACAAAGACTGTAGTTATGTCCACTTCCGTAATTTAAATAAAATTTGAAAATTGAAATTATACTTTATGCACTTTTAAAAACTGTTTATGTTAGTTAAGATAACCAGAAAAATGTGGTACAAAAATGTTATGTTTAATAAGATTTTGAAAGCGGCCATTTTGAAACTGTTATAAGGATCTTGCTGCCTAACGATCTTGTCCTGAAGTTATATATCAAAATCAATTTGTATAACAAGATTGAATCAAATCAAAAAAAAATTTCGAACGTTTTAAGTTTGTTGATAAATATAGTATTATGATTGTAAGAAATTTGACATTCTTAATTTTATAAAAATTAAAATTTTTATATTCCACCGGTTTTAAATATTTTAAATACAAAATTCCTTGACTGTATAAACACGTGTGTTTTATTTATGGTATGTTTTAGCACTAAACATGCGGTCAGTCAAGCGAACATGAGTGTTTTATTTATGGTATGTTTTAGCACTAAACATGCGGTCAGTCAAGCGAACATGCGTGTTTTATTTATGGTATGTTTTAGCACTAAACACGCGGTCAGTCAAGTGATAATGTGTGTTTTATTTATGGTATGTTTTAGCAATAAACACGTGTTCAGTCAAGCGAACACGTGTGTTTTATTTATGGTATGTTTTAGCACTAAACATGCGGTCAGTCAAGCGAACATGCGTGTTTTATTTATGGTATGTTTTAGCACTAAACATGCGGTCAGTTAAGCGAACATGCGTGTTTTATTTATGGTATGTTTTAGCACTAAACATGCGGTCAGTCAAGCGAACATGCGTGTTTTATTTATGGTATGTTTTAGCACTAAACACGCGGTCAGTCAAGCGAACATGCGTGTTTTATTTATGGTATGTTTTAGCACTAAACACGCGGTCAGTCAAGTGATAATGTGTGTTTTATTTATGGTATGTTTTAGCAATAAACACGTGGTCAGTCAAGCGAACACGTGTGTTTTATTTATGGTATGTTTTAGCACTAAACATGCGGTCAGTCAAGCGAACATGCGTGTTTTATTTATGGTATGTTTTAGCACTAAACATGCGGTCAGTTAAGCGAACATGCGTGTTTTATTTATGGTATGTTTTAGCACTAAACATGCGGTCAGTCAAGCGAACATGCGTGTTTTATTTATGGTATGTTTTAGCACTAAACATGCGGTCAGTCAAGCGAACATGAGTGTTTTATTTATGGTATGTTTTAGCACTAAACACGCGGTCAGTCAAGCGAACATGAGTGTTTTATTTATGGTATGTTTTAGCACTAAACATGCGGTCAGTCAAGCGAACATGCGTGTTTTATTTATGGTATGTTTTAGCACTAAACACGCGGTCAGTCAAGTGATAATGTGTGTTTTATTTATGGTATGTTTTAGCATTAAACACGTGGTCAGTCAAGCGAACACGTGTGTTTTATTTATGGTATGTTTTAGCACTAAACATGCGGTCAGTCAAGCGAACATGCGTGTTTTATTTATGGTATGTTTTAGCACTAAACACGCGGTCAGTCAAGTGATAATGTGTGTTTTATTTATGGTATGTTTTAACACTAAACACGCGGTCAGTCAAGTGATAATGTGTGTTTTATTTATGGTATGTTTTAGCACTAAACATGCGGTCAGTCAAGCGAACACGTGTGTTTTATTTATGGTATGTATTAGCACTAAACATGCGGTCAGTCAAGCGAACATGCGTGTTTTATTTACGGTATGTTTTAGCACTAAACATGCGGTCAGTCAAGCGAACATGCGTGTTTTATTTATGGTATGTTTTAGCACTAAACACGCGGTCAGTCAAGTGATAATGTGTGTTTTATTTATGGTATGTTTTAACACTAAACACGCGGTCAGTCAAGTGATAATATGTGTTTTATTTATGGTATGTATTAGCACTAAACATGCGGTCAGTCAAGCGAACACGTGTGTTTTATTTATGGTATGTATTAGCACTAAACATGCGGTCAGTCAAGCGAACATGCGTGTTTTATTTATGGTATGTTTTAGCATTAAACACGTGGTCAGTCAAGTGATAATGTGTGTTTTATTTATGGTATGTTTTAGCACTAAACACGCGGTCAGTCAAGCGAACATGCGTGTTTTATTTATGGTATGTTTTAGCACTAAACACGCGGTCAGTCAAGTGATAATGTGTGTTTTATTTATGGTATGTTTTAGCAATAAACACGTGGTCAGTCAAGCGAACACGTGTGTTTTATTTATGGTATGTTTTAGCACTAAACATGCGGTCAGTCAAGCGAACATGCGTGTTTTATTTATGGTATGTTTTAGCACTAAACACGCGGTCAGTCAAGCGAACATGAGTGTTTTATTTATGGTATGTTTTAGCACTAAACATGCGGTCAGTCAAGCGAACATGCGTGTTTTATTTATGGTATGTTTTAGCACTAAACATGCGGTCAGTCAAGCGAACATGCGTGTTTTATTTATGGTATGTTTTAGCATTAAACACGTGGTCAGTCAAGCGAACATGTGTGTTTTATCTATGGTATGTTTTAGCACTAAACACGCGGTCAGTCAAGCGATAATGTGAAAATATCACATCATATTAAAGAACATTTTAATATGTTTTCATTAGAAAAATAATAATAATATGGACAAAGTAAATTTGAAAACTTTCTTCGTCATACAGAGTTAGTCGTGAGGTGAGGGGTAGCCTAAAAACATTCTGGTATAGCCTGTTAGTATATATGGACGTCCATGTAATTTTACTTTTAGGCAGGTACAATAGAAGACATATCAGGTAAACAACTAAAATAATTTTTTTAATTAATATGTTTGATAATTTATTGTGTAAGCTTAGACAGCTTCGCTTAAGATTAAACACTACAAATGTAGCCTAATTGAAAAAGATTGCAAACGCAAATTACCTAAAACCACAAGGAGGAGGGCTTACGACCCTAAAACGGTTCCTAAAAGATGTTTTAAGAGTTCCGTATCCGGTTTGCATTTTCTTTACTATGTACCTAGATATGTTTTCAATATAAATCGTGTAATAATTAATTACTAACAATATCGAATTTTTTATTAAAGATACAATACTGTATTTTCTCTATAGAGTAGTGAGTTTTGGAAAACAAAATTTAGTTTTCAGATAAGACAAAAATGTGATTATTTGTCGCTTGAGAGCGTGATAGATGCGCGACAGACAACAATCTGTTCCCTAAAGAAGTTGTAATTTCGCTTCGCGTCTGAGCCAACGTTTTATCTTGATTTGTCACTCTTTCTGTAATGATGTGACCCGCTTCTTGTTGAACATAATGAAGACGCTGCTTCAGTGAAGAGTTCTTGACAACTGGGGGCGCGACTGACGTCTGCCTATCAAAACTCATGAATATTGCCATCTCTTTCCTAGCGCTCTTTCATTAGCTGTCCTTTCCTTTCTCGTATAATTAACCAAACTTCCCAGTGATTTTTTTCCAATATTGAAATTGTTTTATACTGTTTATAGATTGAAGTTTAATAAAGTGAGGGTTGGGTTTTTAATGGCACAATTAATCTAATCAATGTAAGCAATCAGGTTTAAAACATTAAGCGTTTTTTTTTTTATGATTGTTGTTTTATTTGCTTCCGAATCTGAAATGTCTTGGGGTATAGATGGCAGATTGCATATAAAAATTTCTTGAGATATAGACTACATATTTCATATAGACATTTCTTGAGATATAGACTACAGATTGCATATAGATATTTCTTGAGATATAGACTACAGATTGCATATAGATATGTCTTGAGATGTAGACTACAGATTGCATATAGAAATTTTTTGAGATGTAGACTACGGATTGCATATAGATATTTCTTGAGATATAGACTACAGATTGCATATAGATATTTCTTGAGATATAGATTACAGATTGCATAGCCTATAGATATGTCTTAAGATGTAGACTACAGATTGCATATAGAAATTTCTTAACCAATATGCTATTTAATGTAGCCTATTAGAAGTTATTTATTTTCCTTTATTTTACGAAAAATGTAATAACGAACATTATTTTTACAGTTTAAGAAATGGAAAGTAAAAGAACAACGTTAATTGGTAATAAAAATAACGTCCAACAATAATATATTTAAAATAATAGGCAGTGGAAAAATCGTTCTTGGTATTTTCATGGATCTATCCTTTTTCCGGTTGTTTTAGTTAATAAAAAGTTATTTTTAGTTGTATATTCGTCTGTGAATATCGCTGGAGTGCACATTAACTGATTTTATAAATGTTTATTTAACTTAATTTAAAACTAAGCAATACAGCCTATCTAGCAAAATACAACTAATATTAATGCCACAGTTTGCTGGAGTATCATGCGCCCATTGATGGACTCCTGATGTATGAACACTCTGTTCATGTTTGACTAATTAGGCCTACTAGCATACAAAATTTTAGATTCTTCGTCTTTTTCAAGCAATTCGTTTCAACAGAGTCGCTTAACAAGCAAGCTATTTCAACGTTCTCGAGCTGTAGAAGTCTGCTATTGTGATTCTCTGCTTACCTTCTGATGTCTTCTGAATCGATGTTCATTCACTTTGAAACAGTGTTCACGATGAAAACTGACTTGGCGAATTAAACACAGTGCCTTTACAATACTTCGCAGAACTCTGGTCTGGAATATTTGAATTTCTTTTGCATTTGTCTTCTTTGTACAGCCTCACGTTGTATTCCATAAGCCCATAGACCTTACCGTTTCAGTATTTAGTTAAAAGAAGTTGTTTCTTTTGTAGGTCTAATTTTTAATTTCTCCCAAGTAATCAGTTCGTTTTCCTAAATAAATTAGATGCATAATTCTACTTTTTTCAACATGTTATTTCCATTGCGGCTTGTCATAGAGAGTGGTCTTCCAATTATTTAGCGATATCAGCTGAAATTACTAAATTTGTATTGATTTTAGTAGGATTGATTTATCTATTTCTGAACTTAACGTAAGTTGATTTGTATTCATTTAATTTCAGTTTACTGGCTGATTTTGACAAATTTGACATGTAGGTTTGTTTGAGAGTTTCGCAGAAATATTTTTTTATTTTTAAAAGCAAAGTTTCGAAGCCCTTTTTTTCACAAATAACAATTATACCAATTTTTCTCATGACCATCTTCTAACAGTTTTTTATGAAATTGTGCTTAAATTGTATCCAAACAAAACGCATGGGTTCGAAAGCTACTTGAAAACACCCCAAAAAATCTACTTATTTTCCTCAAAATCGGTTTATCAAGTTTTAATATCATAGGCCTATGAAAATACATAACTGAAAACAGTGCGAAAAATTTGAAATACATTAATGAAAATTAATGCATTTAATTGCAGTTTTCAGTAGTTCCGTAGTATATGGAATAAACCAAGTAATCCCAACCTCCGCCGGATATATGCTGTTTTTCGATTTACTTTAAATTTCTATATTTCTTTTATCTCAAATTTAGTAGAGCCTACAATAATTTGAATTATGATTTTTTGCGATCAAAATTTGAACAAAAATGATGAACATATTTTGAGAAATTTAGCTGATTTTCCCGATGGTTTTTATCAATAGCTTCCAAAACCGGAATTCATTGCCGTCAATAACTGAAATTGAGAAAGTTTGTGTAGTTTTTCTGTACTAACTAATTCCTGCCTTGTAGTATTCGCTTTCACCCAGATTATAATGTTGCAGTCCGTCACACTGAATCTGAAACGAAACACTAGGTCACAAACAGAAATAATTTGTCCTTTCTGGACATTCTTTTCTCCGGCCTTTAGGCAAATTGATGGAGACAGATGACGGGAAACCCGTCTCCAATTTCCGAGGTGCAATTTTAACAATCACATTATAACCAGAGTGACACAATAAGCATCCTATTTCTAAGATATCCTGGCCCTGATTGCTCAACAATACTGCTTTATCTTGTATCGGAGACACATTGTGGCCACAACGGTCGGGTTCCCTCTTTGTTAGAACAGACATTCACGAACACCTTACGTGCTGCTTTCTCAGCTAGTGTTAAACATTATTATAAAATCAGTATTATAAACAGTATTTTACAAAATAAGAGATCACTTGACTAGATTAGCAAACTGTCGCCCGTGGTGAAAATATCGGATTCAAAGTCTGCTGTCTTAATTATACTATTAAACGAGCAATATATTATATTTATATTATTGTTTTCTTCTTTTCGAACTTAAATGTTCCCCGACGTCTTTCTGATTCCTAGCTTCCATTGTCCCCTGTCATTCTGCAGATCTTGATCCAATCCCCTTTTTCTCACTTCCTTATCAATTTCTTTTCTCCAATTAAGTCTCGGTCTTTCTCTTTTTTGCGACCATGTGGTTTCCATTTTGAAATCTGTTTGGGAAGTCGATTTTCGTCCATTCTTTGGACATGACCAAACCATCGAAGTTGTTTTGTCTTGATGTCGTCTGCAACGGTGTGCTTCACATCCATGATTTCACGGATTCTTACATTTTTTACTTTTTCCCGTTTGGACCGACCTGTTGCTCCATTTCTGTAGCTTCAAGACATTTTTGTGTTTTTTGTGTTAGTGGCCATACGAGATTATACTTTTTATAGCCTAATTGTATTTTATATTCTATGTTTATTTTCTATATATGTTGATCCCATATAATGGTATTCAGTATCCTTATTGGTCTTCTTCCCAAGGTGTTCTGTTTTTTTTATCGCTGTGTCCAAGAGTCCTTCGCTAATAATTGCACTCCCAAATATTTGTTGTACACGCCTTGATTTTTGTGCGTGTTCCAATAGGAGATTCCGGCTCTGTCCTCCAATGCACACGTACAACGTTTTGTTTAGGTTTACCTCAAGTACCAAATATCATATCCCTGTCCTCATGTAATCTAGATCCTCATAATCCTGCGCTAAATTTCCAGTAGTACAGTACTTGTTCCACGTAGATTTTAAACAATGTTGTGGGCAGAGAACATCCTATTTACATAGTTTTTAACTATTTGAAAGCTAATGTGTTTTTGATAACAGTGTAATATTATCAGTCTATATCTGACCGAGCAAAGCGAGACCTCTGTATCAACTCGACTGTTTGACATTTGGTTTGTTTGTTGGTTTTTACGCAGTTTTAGCTAGAAACATTAACCGATCGTTTTGAAATTTAATACGAAGGTACCTGGTTTAAAAACAACCTGGTAAAAAAAGTTATGTGTAAGATTGTTTCCTAATCACTTTCATTTCAAGATGACAGCCACGAATTTAAAATTTTTGTACGAAGATTATTTTGAAATATTTTACGAAGATATCCAAACTTGTATACTTGTATAAAACCCTAACGACTTATTTGATTTTTCATTTCACAAGATGGCGGCCTCTGAATCAACTGTGACTAGTGTAGTTGCTGGAAATTCCTGTAATACTGTCTGAACAGCAAGTTCTTTCATGACCGCTTCATAGAGAAAGAGTACACAATTTCCAAAAAAGTGGGGCCAGTAACATTTTTCGTAAATATTATGATTACAGGATAAATTTTTAATAAAGACACCCAGCGTCAAAGCGCTATCGTGGAGTAATGGCCAGGCAATTAATTAAGATTATACTGTATTGCGAGGCCTATTGTTCTTTGAACTAATGGTTAATCAACACAAACGGATGCGTCTAACTAACTAAGCCGAAAGTAGTCGCTATGTATTTCTCACTTGATTTTTGATTTTCTAATTTTCTATAAACTTGAATTTTTGCAGATTTGAGACTTTTACTAACAGATACCTTAATTAAAAATAATCACCGCACTCAGTTATCTTGTTGACGTAGTAAAAGCGAATGTTTAAACATATTTTGTTTTAATTTTTAAATTATTTGAAAATCTGATTTCAGCATTATAATAAGCACTTAAATATGCATAAATTAATATTTAAACTTTAAAATCATATTGGAAATACGAAAATGAATCCTGACCGCCATAACACACACACACACACACACACACACACACACACACACACACACACACACACACACACACACACACACACACACACACACACACACACACACACACACACACACACAGGGGAGGAGGGAGGGAGAAAGAGCGCTCCTGTGTGCGATTTAGTAGCTAGCATTAGCAATTTTGGTCCAATTTAATTAAAATTCGGGATAAAATAATTTTTATAACAGCCTAAATAAAAAAGGTGTTCAAAATGGCAATAACCATGTAATCATAACTTTCTTATCTGGCACTTTTTTAAAGCATCTGATTCCTTTAACTTAGCGTTACAATTTACACAAATTCGCATTTAAAATTTTTATAGAAACTGACAAAAACAAACACCGATTACCGTCAGGTTCATTTTTGTATTTTCAATGAAGTTGAAACTTTTTTAATACTTTTTTGTAAAAATGTTATTTATTACTGATCAATCAATTTTTCAAAAGAAAGTAAAATAAGAAAAATATTGTGTGACATTCGTTTCCATTTCTACATTTATTAAAAGCTTTTTCCCGTGATTATTAAAAATAGGCGCACGTTGAAATCTTCTACTTAGCGAATAAAGCCTGGTTCCTACTGCAAAATTCAGTTTTGGTAAAAAAGTTTAATTTATTACTACTGTAGCGTTTCTTCGCTTTTTAATATAACCCTATTATATGGGGCCTGTAAATGTATTTAATTATCGACATTTGTTACCGGCTGGCTTATCCTCCATAGCCTACTGTACAGCTTGCGACCCCCCGGGGCCTAGTCGTGTTAAGCTATTATTCCGCGTCCTGGTGGTGAGTGGTAAGGCCTCTTGACTTCGCCACTTCAGTGGAGAGCCAGCAACCCTCCTCGCTGAACTAATTGCGTTTGTTGGTTGAATTCACTTTGACACCTTGTCTGACTTCACTAACAGAACGCAGGCAACGAGCGGGGTTGCAACCTAAAGCAACGCGACCAACAATAAAATCATTTTCGTAAACATTTCTGAATGTATCGTTTTCCCTAATTTTACGGTGAAACAACCTCTATAGAGCTTTCAAAAACTGACGGAGTAGCTTTTTTTATCGTTAATTCTTGAATTTTTAGGTCTATATAGCCTAAGGTAGGCATAACGATTTAGGCTGTTTTAATTCAAATATAATCCTAATCACTCGTCACCGCAAATAGGCACTAGTACACAAATATAAATTTAAAAAAGAACTATATTAGGCTTATTTATTTTTAAAAAATTGAAAACATTTATGCCTAATATTTTTTACCAGTTTAAGAACTAAATAGGAAATGATAATGAATCGTGGCAAAGAAATGACAAAACACCACGAAAAAATATAAAAACGTTTAGTTAAAAGAAAAGTTGTGATATGGACTCACTCTCTTCAGTGTGGAACCGAATTTTAACACATAAACTTTAAAAAAATATGATTCCTCCAACATAATGTGCATAAAAATCTGAATACAATTTGAATTAAAAGTAGTTTTTTCTCAGCTTCTAATTGACGTAGGCCCTACAATGACCCTAAAAAAAAGCATTGGAAAGATCTCTCAATCAGAACTGCAGTTAAAATATACAGAGTGTGTAAAATTGAAAAACAATTTTTTTAAACTTTTTATAATTTTATCAATAATTATCAATACTGATAATTATAATTTTATCAATATAATTTTATATTTCTTCTTATCATTTTCTTATCAAATTTTTCTTCTTTTTGGTGAAAACAATTTATAAAATTATTTTAACTCTTTGAGTTATAAATTTATAACGCGATTAAAAGACCTGTAATTGAATAGCAATTGAACTACTGTAGGCCTATAGAATTTTGGAATACCTCGTCTAGCCACAGAATAAGAAATAGTCTACAATTTTGAAGTGTGTATCTTTATTATCATGTGTCTATCTGTGTGTTCAGGCACTGATATATATATATATATATATATATATATATATATATATATATATATATATATATATATATTAAGAGCAACATATAGGCCTACTATGAACGGTGATATTAATAAGCAAAATATGCGACTTTAGTCACCTAAAAAGAATCATTGAGCTAGAGAGCGTCATACTCAATGGTATAAAAAAGTAAAGGTTTAGTTTGGCCTATTAGGTACTAACATTTATAAGACCACTCATGAGAGACGAAACTTTCCCCACCCCCACGTCAGTAACTTCAATACTATAGTTTGAACTTGACAGTGCTCCATTACAATATCACTAAAACGTCAGCAGTTATTTCAATATAATTTTCCCAAAAAAGTATAGATAGAGGTTATGTTGAATTGCCTCCATACTACAAGTCCCTTAATTTTTTTCTTTTGGGGTTATTTAAATATGAAATTTATTATGACAAGCCTCAAAACTTAGTTGTGGAGCGCAACGAGGCATTTTACACTCGACTGGCACATTCCCAAATCGCTCTAGAGGTGGCCCGTTTGAGCATTTTTTAAATTTAAACAATACAAAAAAAAAAAAAACAGCTGTGTAACATTTTGTAGGTAATATTTTTATTTTTTAAAATTTAAAATATTTTAAATTTAAGTTTTATCGTAACGTGTAATCAGTAAAGCAAATTATTATGTTAAAATACAAAATCTTGGTCTACTGCGAACTTTTTTATTTATATACTATGGTAATTATTTCTGAAGTGAAAACTTTTATGGTTGCGGTTGACAAAACATGGGTAGCCTATAAACATTTGCTTCGCGTCACGCGTACCTCCCAGCATATAGCCTATAATGTTTTTGTATAGGCCCTATGTATATGTAGGCCTACACTTGTGAAGTGACTACTTTGAAACAGCTGATTTCGCACACCTGTTACTTCATTATCATTTCAATTGAGGTTATGTTTATTGTTATTGTTAATTTAAAAAATGCGTATTTTCTAATTTGTGTAGTTAAATTATTTAATGAATATGAATATGATCTACGTATACCAATCTTCACTTCTGTCCGCACTACCCCAATTGCCACACGTATTTTTCTTTATTATCAAAATGAAACACTAACCAATAAACAAAACATTTTTTGCTAAACGGTTTGTATTTTTTGAACTTCATGTAGACCTACTTAAAAAAATAACGATGGTTTCATAATTGAGTACAGAGCTTGTGGTGTTACATGACGTCTACTACAAAGTTGTAGTAGTACTGTTTATATTCAAAGTTTACTCTCACAGGTAAGCACTATTTTTCACAAAATAGTTTGTGCACAAATAATACAATTATATTAATTTGCTTACATTTAAGAAAGTTGAGAAAAACGAATTTTCGAAAGACACCATATTCTTCTATAGAGTGTTTGTTACTCTTTGTAGACAGTTCTAAGTTTGAGCGTTCAAACGCCGTTTAAGAGTCATAAAACATGATGAAAAAAGCGAAATTTAGAAAATGACGTCCAATATTCGGGAGTGTTATCCTGCCGTCGAACCAAACCTTACTGACTGCGTCTGTTCGTAAATATTTAAAAGTTAAACATTCATATAAATGCATCACAAGTTCAGAGTTGACCTATAAAATTGTCAAAGAAGACATGTTTGACCGCTTTTGAGAAGTGAAGTTTCACTGTACTCCTATTTTTAATTTTCCATATTCTGTAAATTAATTGTTAAAGCTTTTGTTCAAATTATGAGGAAAGTATTGTTGTCGTGAACATTTCATACGCGTTTTAAGATTTAAAGTAATACATCCGATCAAAAAAGATTTGACTGAATGACTGTGTCTTCACACCGCTGGGGACACAAGTAATGTAGCCTATCGATTCAATGATATTTTGCACGTAAATCTGTTTCCCTATATTTCTGAACCATTTTTTAATTTAAAAAACAATTTTAATTTCCTTTATGCCTAATGATAATTAATGAATTTTTATTTTACTTTCCGGGCGAATTTATACTTTAAAGAAATTCAATTTCACTTATAAACTTAGAGATTTTTTTTAGTTTCTAATCCATTAGATTAGGTTTGATTTTAAAAGATTCAAATAAAAAACGTAACAAACAATGCTTTGTTCCTACGCGAGCAGACTGCTAATGAAATTGTTTTATTCTGCGAGTCGCTGTAAAATCTAAAGGAAAGCGGGGTGGAACAAAATGGCGCGGGGTGTTTTTAATCAGCAGAAAGTAGTATGGCAGATGTAGGATAGCGGGGGGTCGGTGGCATTAGCATGACAATAGCTGAGGACTCTCATTGCGATAATGACTCCTTACAGTCGAGATTTGTTAAGGAAAGATGTTTTCTATCAACGCTCTCAGCTTCTCTATTTGCCTGCAGCACAACATAACGTATGAAGTATACAAAAACAGGGTGGTGAAATGCCTAGACGTTTTAAAATCATCGGAAAATTGTATACCAATCAAGCTGATATTAATATGACAATGTTTAACGATTCTCATAGTGGTAATGACTCCTCTTCGAGTTTAACTAAACAAATATGTTTTTTATCAACGTTTACAACTTCTCTTTGGGTCTGCAATACATCATAATGTAATATATCTAAAGAATAGAGTAACAAAATGGCGTAGGATGTTTTTAATCATCAGGAAGGTCAGCCAAATCTAGTTAATATTAGTATGGCAATAACTAAGGACTCCTTATTATCGAGTTTTGTTAAGGAACAATAATAAAAGGCAAAGTCACTCACTGATTATTGTATTACAAGAAAGACAAGGTCATTATGACGTAGATGAGCAATAAGTCTGGAGTTTAATAGGTTTTTTCAAGTGGTTTAAAAGACTTTTTTTAGAACATAAATGTCTAGTTTTTTCCGGCTTTACGCGTTTCAATGACATTTTTGTTGTTATTTGTAGATGTGATAAGACTATAAGCAATAATAAACTGTCGTATGCCTAGTTGAAACGAAATTTCTGGCACTCAGAATGTCTGATTTATTTGTGTTACTTTAAGATGTCTAATTTTCCCACTTTTCACTGGGAAACGTTTTCGCGCATTTAAATGAAACCTTTATTTATTCTATACACGTAGCTATGGCAAGATTTCAAACAACCTCAAATTGTCATACACAATTTTGAAACAAAATGCCTGGAATACTTTTATTGATTTATTTGTTTATTCAAATACCTATTACCCGCATTTCATTAAAACATGGCATGACAGATGTCAAAGAAAACGTTTATATTTATTAAACATAATTGTTAGCAAGTTTTAGGCTACCTTAAACTGTCCTACATTTATTAAAAACAAAATGGGAGTAACCCAAAATTTTTGATTTATTTTTAGTGTATTTTTACGAGCTCTAGAAGTAAAATTTGTAGGCCTACATATTAAATTTTTTTTTCAAATTTCCTGCAGTGGAACAGCCAAATGTGACGGTAAACAAATTTCTGACTAATTCATTTTCTATTTGTTACGAAACAAAACGTCAATTTTGTTGCTGGTCTCTAAAGAAACAGTTCGACAGATATTGATCTGCTTTGTTGGTTTTATGCTATCTTTCGCCTATTTGAAACAAAATGGCGGGCACTCAAAATACCTGATTTATTTCAAAAAAGTACAGTAGGCCTATATTTGCACGAGCTCTAAATACTGTGTTACTGTATGATTTCTTCGTGTAAAATGTTAGTTGTATGGTTAGAATTTTTTAATACCAGGGGTAATAGTGGGTATTTTGGGTTTTTGCAAACAATCTGTTTTATTTGCCGTAAAACAATACAATATTCTACCAACAACAATAACTAGCTTTTTAATAACAATAACTTGCTTCTCCTAAATATAAACAACTTACCATATAGCCTACTGAAACAAACTTTTTAAGATAACTTTCAAATTAATCAAGAGGGTAAATATTTCTGAATTATTATGTCGGACATAAAAAATATTTTTCGGAGTTGATACTTTACTGTTATGTTTCATAGCTAGAGGAAAAATAAAAATACCGTCAAGTTTCGTTTTTTATTGTCATTGAAAACAAAATGGCGGAATAACAAAATAATGGTACATTTTCGTCAAAATGGTTTTATTTACGTAACTATAACTTTGCCGAGTGGTAATATCGTAAGCTGTTGAGGAAGTTTCAGAAGATGCCAAAAATAAATTACAAAAAGTAGTCAACCGTAGTTTTGAACTAAGAAAATTGCACATCAAGCTTAACGAGACCAAATGTGTTAATGTAAATTTTACAAATAGCCAATATGCTTATATATGCCTGTCTATTAACCAGCATATTATTCCATATGCTAATAGCGCAAAATATCTTGATATAACCCTTGATAAGGAACCATATTGGCAAGAAATCGTAAAGAAAAAAGAAAACAATCAGGCAAACAACTAAAGATAATACGAGGGTTGATCAAATATAAACGAGACTGATTTTTTAAAAAATTTTTCTACATAGTCTCCCGCACGAGTAACACATTTTTCCCACCGGATTGGAAGTTTTTTAATTCCATCTTCGTAAAAAGTTCTCGGGCGTTCATTGAGCCATTGGAGCACGAAGGTTTCCACCGCAGAATCGTCTTCGAAACGCTGGCCTCCAAGCGCCTCTTTGAGTGGCCCAAACAGGTGATAGTCGCAGGGTGATAAGTCTGGACTGTATGGGGATGTTCCATTGGTTCCCAGCCAATTTGATCGAGTTTAAGCCTCGTAGCGTTCGCCGAATGTGGTCGGGCATTATCGTGAAGAAGAATGACGTTTCTCGCCGGTTTAGATTTCCTTTTCCTACGAAAAGACTGTTTTGCGGCCTCTAAAACAACGCAATAATATTGTGCATTTATTGTGCGTCGTTGATGGAGGAAATCGACGTGAAAGGCGCCTTGATTGTCGAAAATACAGTGGCCATTACCTTCCCGGCCGACGATCGTGATTTGGCCTTCAGGTTTTCTACTCGTCCTTCGGCGAATTCCTTGTGCCAAGCAAAAACGCGAGCTCTTGACAGGGTCCTGTCCCCGTATTGAGCCGTCAATCTACGAAAGATTTCAGTCGGATTGACCCCCTCCTTGGCCAAAAACTTAATAATAATTCTCTGCTCCACGGAAACGTGCACTTCACTCACACTCATTGTATAGTTTTATACTGAAGGGTCCGAACGGAAATGTTGCCCGTCTACGCCCGTCCCAAACCTCCCAGGCTACCTGAAACCCCACCCTTTAGAGTTCAATGTCCAACGGAAAAGTTTTTAGAAAGTCAGTCTCGTTTATATTTGATCAACCCTCGTATATTGGCTGATCAGAAGTAGATCAGAATTGTCAATACACAAGTTGATGATACAAAAGCAAGTGCTTTTTATGGATAAGTTTATCAACCCATAAACAGCTTTGGATAAACAGCTTTGGAGATGCATTAAGATGTTGAATAAAAAAATTATTCAAACAATTCAAAATAAAGTACTACGAGTTTTGTACTAACACGGTACGTTAGTAATAAAACCATTCACAGGCCTCTCAAGACTGAAATAGTAGAAGCCGAAATGCAGAAGCAAATTAAAAAACATAAACTGCGACTCCGTCAACATCAAAAGTACTTGAGGTGACAATATAGAGCTAGTGTGACTACTCAAAGATTGAAGATCGAGATAGTTTAAGGACCGCAGTGTTGTGATCTGAATGTAAGATCATTATTATTGGTAAATGGGCAATAGCCATATTCCCGTTTTCCCATTATGTATTGAACATTTTGTGTAGACATTTTTTTTTCTTTTCGTTTCACCCTCTTTGGGGTACGCTGAATCAATCATTTCTTGCGCGCTGTACTTTTCTTTGTTCCCAGTACCTTCCATGAATAATGAAAGTTATATTTTGAGTGACCCAAAGATCACAGTGATACAACCAAGATTGTAAATCCTGGAGGTAGCTCTTCCGCTCTCTCCGCCGTTGGGAAATTCATTTCCTCTTCCGCCATTGAGACCGTTGGCCGGTCTTATTATATACATGACCGTTGTGTAGACATTATTATATATTGGAGAATAAATTGCTGGTTAGCCTGCAAAGCTAGTTGTAGGCCTAGTAACAAAAATTTTAAATTAAAAAAAAATGCGTAACTATCAGTCTACATTTCTTAATTTGCTGATAACACTAAAATGTGTAAATAATCGTAATAAGGGAAAGTAAAATTAGGCCTACAGTAATAAATTATTAGTGATCAAAATTTGACTTTTATTCGAATTGGTGTCAATAACTACGAAATTATAACAATAAAACATAAGAGTCATAGGCCAAAACGCTTTTGAGAAATTGACGATTTAGTTGATTTTAAATCAGCCACATAAATCATCTGATGCTGTAGGGTGACAATAAATTTTTCTTTCCAAATTCCCCGAAGGAAAAAATTGAAAATAGTACAGTGTGACGATCTTGTAGATCATCCCAAGACGATGCTACCACGACCTTTGCGACGGTTGGTAAAAGCTTGATTTACGAGTAAAGCCAAATCAGACGATCGAATATGTTAAATGATAGGCCTAATACACATAATTACACATCCTTTTTACGATTGATCAAACACTTATATTCTTTGTTTTAAGCCTTTTTCGTGTAAAAATATGTGTATTTTATGAGCAATGGTAATTAAATGATGTAATTAAATGTGTGTTCGATAAAACGTAGATTCATTTGAGAATAGCTTTTTCCTCAAGTTTTTCATCTATCAAAAAATCTCATAGTTTAGGTCATGTTCAGTCCGTGAATTGTGTTATAAACAAATATTTTGTTTTTCTTCATATACCTTTAAAATGGTGACTTTAGTTTCCCAGTAATAATTTCACTTTAGAAAAATAAGTGAATTAGATCTGTTTGAAAATTTTAGTAAAGTTTTTGATCATATTTGTAGTTGCACAATTTCCTATTTATGGTTGCTTTTCATGATGAAGACATCATCTTAGTGTAAGTTCTTTGAAAAAAATGTATCCTTACACATTTACTTTCAAAATCAATACCAAATAAAAACATTTCACTTTTCGTACATTTGAAAAAATGAAATTGAAAAAATGTACGTACATTTGAAAAAATATTGTTTTGAGATTATATTTCACTAACACCAGAGTGTTGAACACTTCTACTAAATTTTTGAAGAGTTAGCTTCTTATACCATGTTGTGCACTTTGTATTTGTCATCATGGAGTGATTCGGTTTCATCGAGTAGGCTTACGAAGCATAAGTAACGCGAGTAGGGGAAGAATTACACAGACCCTCTCCAGTTCTCAGCTCTTCTCCTTTCTTTCGTCTGTCGGTTCCGACGAGTTGGTCGCGCGCGTACGTATGTTTTGTGCCTGTATGTACATACAACGTGCATGCTTCTCTCTCTTTCTTTTCTCTCTCTCTCTCTCTCTCTCTCTCTCTCTTTCTCTCTTTCTTTTCTCTCTCACGCTCTCTTTCTCTCTCTCTCTCTCTCTCTCTCTCTCTCTCTCTTTCTCCACTTTTCTTCTTCTCATGTTCTCGTCGCTTGCGCATGTAATGATGTTGTGTACATGGTGTATATTGCCAGCAGCAACAGTTCAATGGTATACGGTTTATATTCAGTAATAACACGTGCGATAGATTTTATTTTTCTTATGTTCTTGAGGCGTTACATATTTAAGAAGCCTGTCGACAGTCCCATTGATTATACTTTTTTTTTTATTGTTGTGTGTTTACAAAACAACAGCTGATGGATATTCAGTAGATTGTAATGCACTCTTGATTGCATTGTGGGAAACATTCATTCTTTTTTTGTTATTCTGCATTTTATTTTAATTTACCGTAAAGTAAGTACACATATGGAACTCGGGGAGTAGAGAGAAGCAAAGCTTCTCTTAACTATGATTTTGCTGGATATATAATTAGTAGTTTGAAATATGTTTACAAATATCTTGTTTTGTTTAAATAAATAAATATGTGAACCTAGCTTAGATATTATTTACTGTAGTTATAGTAAAAGATCAGTTGTTTTATTTTAATTCGTAACGATCAGCTGATTTCATTGAACAGCTGATAGGCTATAATCATTTTTAGGTTATGTTGTTAAAAAATAGCAATATTAACGACAATTATTATAAACGTTTAGGCTATATTAATTTCGAATGTATTGTAAACTGTTACGACGTGCACGTGTTCTTCAATTAAGGAAAAATACCGAAACCAAAGCAACACAACGTTTTCATATAATACGGGTGTACTGTTATCGAAAGTGAGGAAGAAAAACGAAATCTCTCTGTTTTGCTTTTTGCAAACACTCGTTTCCGTTCCGTTAAAAAGGTTCGGCAACACTTTCTTTCTACTCACTTCTGTCACTGAGGCTAATACTAAGTTTCGCTTCAAAAATACAACTCGAGGGTACTGTTGTTTACACAACTATATAACATACTGTAAAGGCTTGGAATTTGTTTGAACTAGAGATATAAAGTTTTTGGATTATAAAATTTGTAGAGATAAAAAGTTGAACTTGTAGTGTGTGTGTGTGTGTGTGTGTGTGTGTGTGTGTGTGTGTGTGTGTGTGTGTGTGTGTGTGTGTGTGCGCGCGCGCGCGTGTGTTAAAGGGTACTACATTTAAAGTTGTCCATGCCTTTTATTCTGGTATTCAAAAACTTTATTTAAATAAAGTTGAAATTATTACGACCGATTTTGAGAAAGTTTAATTTTAAAGTTTTTGTCCAAAAAGGAGTTTAAAACGTGTTTTAACTAAATATTGCTTGTTATGTTTGAAAAATTTCCGAGATAACCTGTATACCAAATTTTATCGAAATCAGTTAATTCGTCTACAGACGGGCAGACTTCAAGCCGAACCCGTATCTTTAGATTCAGTGTTCCTAAAAATGGATATATCCATCAAAATATTAAGATTTTTTTACTTTTACTTTCATCATTGGTAGGGTTTCAATTCTTTAAACTTCGTATATTGATATTGTTATTGTTATTTGGATGTTATTATGTGTGTCCTTCTCTCCCTCTCTCTCTCTCTCTCTCTCTCTCTCTCTCTCTCTCTCTCTCTCTCTCTCTCTCTCTCTCTCTCTCTCTCTCTCCTCAGGTGCTAATTAAACTATTCTACTGATTTAATAAAAATTGATATCAAGTCTGAATAATCTTTTTTTTATTTAGTTATTTTTTAAATATTTTTTGTTACTTATTTTTAAAAAAATTCTAAAGTATTTCTTGAAATTCTTTTTTTAATAGATTTTTTCCAAATTAGGCCCAAATTTGGTTCATATTAGTCCAAATTAGTCCAAAAGTACCAGAATTAAATGTATTACATCGACAAAAATATCGATTTAGTAGCTATTGAAAAATTTGTCTTATTTCTCAAAAACTAGCTAATCAGAATTTACTCAAAACGTCGTCACATTATGGAGATACGATATTATTAAGTGGCACCAAATAAGTTTAACGAATTAATAAACAATAAATAATAAATAAATTAAATTAAATAATATAAATGAGTTTATATTAATAAGTTTAGAGAATTTTAAAAAGAAGAAATTTACTGTTCGAAGTTGTTTGAAGGTAAAGGTAAGCTCTTCCGGTCGGGTTTGTTTTGTTTTTTCTTACCAACAAAAACCCCGGTTGCTGTTATCTTGTTTGATTGATTAACAAATTGTAAATTTCTTTTATTTAAGATTTGATACACTGACTTGAGTTATGATGCTTTATAAGTATGACAAAAATTGTAGCTAAATCAAAAACATTTTGTGAAATAAAGCGGTTTTTTTTTAGTTTTTGTTGGTAGCTTCCAAAATCGAGGTTTTTCAGGAATTAATTGAATGCGAGAAATTTTGTATAATGTTTTTGAACCAGTATCAAGTATGCCTTCTAAGAGAACAAACGTCACACATAGGAATAGCATAAAGTTTTAGTACCCTTAGGCCTATAGGTTAGGCATACATAAAATATTTTAACAAATTGTTTTTACCGGGAAGTCACGCCATTTTTGTGCGCTTTGTATGTAGTTTTTCCGCCATTTTGCCAATCATGTTTTATCTAGATCAGGAGTCCATTATTTTATCCTCGACGACCCCCTGTTCTCAGCCCCTCCAATGATTACTCTCCCAAGGGGGTGGTGCTCCCCTACGGTAGGCACAATTCTTATCACTCAAAATCTATTTTCAACCGAGAGTTTCCTGTTTCAAGCCCTCGATTACAGATTAACATCTGATGACCATACTGTTCGAGTACTTTTTTCATGAGTATGACTCCATTGTGTTCCAGAATCTTTTGTTTCAAATTTTATTCACCAACTTGAGATTGATTTTACTTGTTACTGTAAAATGAACTTATATTGATCGTAAGAAAACTGTTTATTGAGATTTTTATGGATATTTCGTTCAGGAGTTCAAACAGATTCTCTTAGATGTCCTGTGCTTGTGATCATCGTTGGCGAGTAAATTTATTGATCGATTTCGATAAAATTTAGAAATTAGGTTTTTAGCAGAATCATATTTCTGAAGCAATGAAATAATACTAAACAATTTTTAGTAAAAAAATCTTTAAAAATTAACAAAGAATCTCTGTTTAATTGTCTGTATCCATTTTGATCAGCTTACGCGAACTACCCAAACATAAAGTAGATCTACAGGTTATTAATTCTATAAAAAAATTGTTTCCGCCTAAAAAGTCGTTTTTATATAGGGCCTATAAAACTTCTTACGTCAGTGCACTTTTTAACAGATTTTAAAAACCTGAACATTTGAACATTTTAAAGTTTAAAGAAAGTAAAATTACAGTTAGTTTGTAAACTACGTTTTTCAGCAACCATCCTTCCTTTATTAAAGGTATATTTAATATGGAGAGAGTAAAATTAAGGATATTTCAGCGATTTTTCATTAGAAAAAAAGGTGTTGGTGCAGCCATCATGGTAAGACCCAGACCTGGGAACTTGAAATGAGTGTTAGTCCTCACTTATTAGGGATCAGCGTTAACGGTAAGGGTAAAGTAATGGGAGTAACTGCGGCTCGGACTGACAACCTTAAGGTGCGTAGAAGACTGACCGGTGCTTTAGCCACATCGACCACCACTCCCTATATATCCAACAATTCCTGTTCACTAGTCATCCTTAAAAATCCGTTGTCGAGTTTTCTCGATTTACTTTTGATTCGTAAACTTTTGTAATGTTTACTTTTGGACGCAAACTTAAGCTGTGAATTTTCTGACAACAGTTGGTGTTAACTTTCATATTTTTAAATGTAATTTATGCAGGTTTTTTCACTGAAAAACCATGATGATCATATTTTGAAAATTATATTTTCAAAAAATATGATATACAAAAATTATTGTTAATTTTTTTGAATTTCTCTTGCATCACGTCAGCGAGACAAATCAACCAGCGTTTTGTTACGGTTGGTGTAATTCGCCTGTAAAGTTAGTTTAACGTTACAAAAGCCCGTATCTAAAATACACGATAACTAGCGAGTTAGAATAGGCCTACTTGACTGTAGACGCAGGACGCGGGACTGTCAATCACTTTTCATTCCCTCCTTGTCAAATTAACGACCCCCTCTCCTCCCCTAAGCGACAGCCACACCCTCGGCTATGAATTGGAAACGTGCCGTTATACAGTAATTGTAACGCCGAGAGGGCCTGCTAGAGTGATGGCGATGGCGGACCTAACTGAATAAATTTACATTCAACACTCGGTGGCGAATAAAATTTCATTCATTACACTACAGGGAGTTGAAGCTATTGAGGGAAATAATTACAGCGTGCCTAATAGAATGCCGGGACCGTTCTAGAATATGTAATGCTTCAATAGGTCTAATTCAATATGTCGTACAATGGGTTGCAGTTAGTCTGCTGTTGCCCGAGGCTACGACCGGATTTACCTTAGTCACACGTGACCTGGCGTTTAGTTAGCAGAGCGATTAAAATTTCAAATTTATTGCTGCAATTTGCTTGGCGACAATAATTGCCCGCTTTCTGTGCGAAATCTCTGTCGTGCACGTAAGGTACAGTTTAAAACTTCAGCTTTTTTTGTCATTGCTAAAATAATTTGCTGCTCGTATGTTGAAAAAGTATAATATAAGCTGTCACACTCAATTATAACCTCAAATGTCGGAAAATTTGAAAGAAATCCAATTCTTATCTACGTTCTTAAAAATCAGTAGTCAAATTTTATTCATATTTTGGTTAAAACTCAATTTACTGTAAAATAACTTTGCAGTTCGAAGTTAATCTATAAAAAGAAAACAGACCCGACAAAGCAAACTGATTGGCAAATGTCTAGCATTGTGAAGCTTTTAATATGGCATAGCCTATGTCTGAACACGAAGCCTAAAAAATATGGTCTATTAAAATATGGTCTATCAAATTACCTTTAAATATGATGGCTTTTGAATCCGGATTTTAGAAGGTACAGCAATCATAAGTTTTATTTCTGTATTTATGAAATTTAAAATTTGGTCGAAATATTAACAGCCAGTTTCAATAAATTTAGATTTTTTAAAGTTTTTTGTCAAAAAAGTTACTTCAAAAAACTTTATTTAAAAACAGTCCAGCGATATGGACAACCTTGTATACATGCCGATTTTCATTTTAAAAAATTGGTCAGTTAGTAGCCTATTGTCTCCAGCGTGCGTACCGTACAAACGAACAAACGGACAAATAAGTGACCGAGCAAAGCGAGGTTTGTTTGCTTGTTACGCAGTTTTTGACCAAACGCATTGACCAATTGTTTTCAAAATTTGATACGAAAGTACATTATATAAAGCCCGAACGACGTATGTGTAAGATTTTTCCCAATAACTTCCATTTCAGTTGCTGCCTCTGACTTAACGATGACGCTGGATATTTCCAATAAAACTGGTTGAACGGCAATACCTGTCATAATGACCTCTACATGGAGCAAGAGCATACAATTTTCAATAAATCTAATCCAGTAACATTTTCCCTAAATATTACGGTTACTTTTGATGACATTTTACTCAAATTTTGGCCATATATGACGAAAGTCGATTAAAATTTTGGCCATATATGACGAAAGTCGATTCAAATTTTGGCGATCAAAATTAATGTCAGCTTGAAAAATTTCAAGTAACAGAAATTATAGTTGGAGAGTAAATTAGTAAAAATACCGACAGTAAAAAAGCATTATCATTCTTTATTATTTAACCTCTAACTGTATTTTTTTTTTACTAAGTGTAAAATGATATGCATGTAAAGATATGCATGCCTTATCTAGATAGCTTTATGTAGTCATTCATTCACTGACGTATCAAAATGCACAGCCTCAACAAAAGCCCCACGAGTATCAAAATTTAACACATTTTAACCTAATAGGGGGGGCGGCAACAAAAAAAAGTAATACGTTCTCATTTCAACCCTTAAAAAACTTCAAAAAGGATAAAATTTAAAAATTTGTCAGCATTTAATTTTTTTGTAGTACATTTTTATTTGTGTTGTTTACATATATGATCAAGTTTTTTAAAATTATTTTAGGAATCTCGCATATTTTTAAATTATCCAACCACTTAACATATTTTGTTCTTATTTTCATAGTATGTCCTAATTACTTTTATCTTTTTTAATATAACTTTATAAAGGCAAAATTAACAACAATTTTAAAAAAATAAAACTAACCTTATTGAATTAAAAGCGACGAAATACGTAATACTGAACTAAAATAGGCCTAATTAAATTTTAAACAGATAAAATACGTTAAAAAGACCATTAGCATTGTTGCACGAAACTGTCTTCGTTACAACCGAAATTAGAAAAAAATGATAGAGTTTTTTAAGGCCAACGTGATCTATTTAGCTGTTTAGGAGTTAATGACTATTCACGTGAAATAAATTTTTTTTTGAAAAATTAAGAAATTGTTCCGATAAATATTTAAACGTCTTACATTCCAAATTTCATCAAAATCGGTCAATTAGTGCTCTATCAATGTGCTCAAACAGACATTGAAGTAAAAACCATAATTTTGAACTTGAGATTCCTGTAAAAGAATAAATACGTCAAAATCAGTTTTTCACGTTAATACATACTTCGTATAGTGAGAAATTTAAATAAAATTCTAAATGTTTACCAAAACAGAAGATTTCTCGGATTTTTTGTCGATGGATCGTGATCCGTAATTTCCTTTAAGCCCACGCGTATTGTTTGGGTACATAGTCTATGATACATCCTACATTGTTATACAGAGCGAAGCGAGGTCTGTTTCAACTCGACCCTTTTGGCTTTTGTTTGTGTGTTTGTTTTGGCCAAATGTATTCACCGATTGTTTTGAAATTTGGTAAGGAAGTACCTATATAAAGCCAGAAAGATGTATATGTACGATGTTTTCCCATTTACTTCTGTTTCAAGATGACGGTAAATCAGAATTTACAATAACGAGTGTACGCAGTTTTAGTCAAACGCATCGACCGATTGTTTTAAAATTTGCTATGAAGGTACCTTGTGTAAAGCCCGAAAGATGCACTTGTAAGTATTTTCCCCTTTACTTCTGTTTCAAGATGGCATCTGATTTAACGATGACGAATTTTTTTAACGATGACGCAATTTTAATCAAACGCGATGAACGATTGTTTTGAAGTTGTGTACGAAAGTACCTTTTATAAAGCCCAAAATATGTATACGTAAGACATTTTCCCTTTCATTTCCGTTTCAAGACGACGGTCTCTGATTTAACGATAACGAGTGTGGCCGTTAATTTTAATAAAACGCATTGGCCGAATATTTTGAAATTTTGTACGAAGGCATTTTGTATAAAGCCCGAAAGACGTATGTGTAAGGTTTTTCTCATTAATTTCCGTTTCAAGATGGCGGACTCTGAATCAAAGTTGAGAGGGTAGTTGCTAATTATTTCCTGTAATACTGCCTGAACGGCAAAACCTATCATAATTTTGATCGCTTCATGGGAAAGAACATAACATTTCCAACAGAAGTTGGATCAGTAACATTTTTTTGGAATATTAGACTATGATTTCCGGTTAAATTGACGGAAAAAGTTACGAGAGCGCTCTGTAGGCCTATATTAATTAAGAATAGGCTATACTGGTCTACAGGCCTACGAAGTCTAGTGTTCTTTGAACTATACTACTTTCATTAGGCTATATGTAATGTTTTTCCTGCAACGTATTTCATATTTTGATATCTAATTAGTAAACGACCAGGCTATACATTCCTAAGTAGGCTGTATTCTGTTGATGGTATCTGTGCTAAGGCAAGTTGTGGGTGAATTAATTACAGTGTAAGACGGAAGCTAAGCGACAGCTCCCAAGAATCGCTTCGGTTTGATTGACGTCTAGTGGCCCCTTCGTCCCCTTAAATCCCCTGCCTTAACACAGTTCATATTTAATTAACTCAACTGAAAAATTATCAACTAATCGTTTGTTCTTCATTAACGAAAAAATATACAAAATGACAAAAACCTTCACGTCACGCTATTAACGCTTTCAGTGTCCTGGAATTTTTTTACACGAACAAAAATGTAATAATATTTTAGTTTTTGGCATATTTTAAGTAAAATGAACAAATTTTACTAGTAGTTCAAAGGACAGCAGACCTCGCAATTTATTCTTAATTAATATACAGAGCGCTTCACGACAGCTCTCGTAACGTTTCCCGTCAATTTAATAGATAACCGTAATTTTTAGGCTTTAAAAAATGTTACTGGACCGACTTGATTGGAAATTTTACGCTTTTTCTCTATGAAGTAGTCAAAATTATGATAGGTTTTGCCGTTCAGCCAATATTACAAAAAATAACCAATAACTACACTCTAAACGTTGAGTCAGAGCCGCCATCTTGAAACGGAAATAGTAAAATGTACTTAGACCCACTACTTTAATATTTATGCCCACTAATATACTTATGTTAATAAATAATTGAAATATCTGTAAACAAAAATGACAAACACATTTTTGATCTTATCGTGTTGGCTTTATAAGAAACAACTTCAAATACTAGCCGCTTAAATGATAATCGTTTTAATTAGAAATAACAGTTAATTTATATGAGGCTTAAATATGCAATCAGGAAAAAGCCAAATGGCATACACGCAAAACTGATTAAAATGTTGATTAAAATGTCTTAATTTTGACTTTCTTTTTAGGTCCAATGCAGTCCTGAATGCTGAATATTAGTTGGAATTATTTTTCCTTTTGTAGTATTCTATTTTCGAATTTTACAAGCTCTTCGAATTTTTCAAGACCTTTCAACGAGATCGTCTTGTAGAAACTCTTATTTACAAGTACGAGGGTTGATCAAATATAAACGAGACTGATTTTTTAAAAAAATTATTGCTTACTTACAAATTATTCTTGATACAACTTATTTTTCTACATAGTCTCCCGCACGAGTAACACATTTTTCCCACCGGATTCGAAGTTTTTTAATTCCATCTTCGTAAAAAGTTCTCGGGCGTTCATTGAGCCATTGGAGCACGAAGGTCTCCACCGCAGAATCGTCTTCGAAACGCTGGCCTCCAAGCGCCTCTTTGAGTGGCCCAAACAGGTGATAGTCGCAGGGTGATAAGTCTGGACTGTATGGGGGATGTTCCATTGGTTCCCAGCCAATTTGATCGAGTTTAAGCCTCGTAGCGTTCGCCGAATGTGGTCGGGCATTATCGTGAAGAAGAATGACGTTTCTCGCCGGTTTAGATTTCCTTTTCCTACGAAAAGACTGTTTTGCGGCCTCTAAAACATCGCAATAATATTGTGCATTTATTGTGCGTCGTTGATGGAGGAAATCGACGTGAAAGTCGCCTTGATTGTCGAAAAATACAGTGGCCATTACCTTCCCGGCCGACGATCGTGATTTGGCCTTCAGAGATTTGCTGAGGTTTTCTACTGCTTCCCGTCCTTCGGCGAATTCCTTGTGCCAAGCAAAAACGCGAGCTCTTGACAGGGTCCTGTCCCCGTATTGAGCCGTCAATCTAACGAAAGATTTCAGTCGGATTGACCCCTCCTTGGCCAAAAACTTAATAATAATTCTCTGCTCCACGGAAACGTGCACTTCACTCTCACTCATTGTATAGTTTTATACTGAAGGGTCCGAACGGAAATGTTGCCCGTCTACGCCCGTCCCAAACCTCCCAGGCTACCTGAAACCCCACCCTTTAGAGTTCAATGTCCAACGGAAAAGTTTTTAGAAAGTCAGTCTCGTTTATATTTGATCAACCCTCGTACATCACTCTGTAATATAAACTCACAGAGAACTGTCAGCGCTGTTTGTTATGCCACAACACTATAATACAATATCACGCCGTATTTGGCACGTCTGTTCTTCGATTGGAAAATGGTGAAGCCATTAAGTCAAGGACTCCGAAGCATGTCATTTTTGTTCTAAATCAATTTTTGTATGTTTGAATGTATTTTTGGGAATTTTAGTCAAACATGACATAAAAATAAATTTTTGAATATAGCTTGGGCAATTTTTTTAACCGACTAAATCCGTTTAACTCATTCAAAAGTGCTTAAATATCATAAATTTTTATTTTACAACTTTTGTGAAAATCTGATTTCGCAGTCGGAATTTGTTAAATATACACAAATCAGAGGTTTTTTATTTTAAAATTACTTTTAAAATATGAGAGTGAACTTGACTGCCATTCGTATCAATAAAATGCCACATTATACAGATTTTAAGGGCGATTACGATGATGATATAAGTTTTCTTTTAAAGTGTAACAAAAAATTTTCGTTATGTGATGTTATATTGTTACTTATAAACAGCACGAGACAGCTGCGTGCCGCAATTATTAAATTTAAAAATTAGGCATTCTTTAACATATAAAGTATTGATGAAATAAAAGAGTTAAGCCCTAAGCTTGATGGTTGTCAAGAACTCAACGCATGCGCATTGTGTTGGTTGTAGATAAGTATCGCCTTGTTTTCCGTCAGCAGTCTGCACAATGATCCACTATCAGCCATATTAAATCTCGCGACCATCCTGTACTTACGTCGTTACGCAGAATGACGGAGCAAGTCTACACCCCTTGGCGCCACCCTTAGGGGCGCCTCACTGTCCGATTTTTAATACGTCCGTATCGTTATACCTGGAAAACAAAATCATCTTTGTAGGTCGATGGAGGTGTTTAGGTTTAGACGTGTAACACGGGTTTAAGGGCGTGTTTACAGTTCGTCTTTAGCCTAAACTACTTCTATTTTACTTTCTTGGCACTAAAGTTTGTATTTTTGTTCAATACACGAGATTTATATATCTGTGATCTTCAATGTTTACTTGAGTTTTAATTTAAGCGCTATTTTTTCAGCCGGGAAACGTATGAGTTTAAAATTATCTTTAAAATGGGCCAGATCACGACTTCCATTATTTCATCGGTTCGAAAAGTACAAAAACAGAAAAATCTATTTATGGTTTCGCTAAAATTTCAATTATAGACTGAATGCAGATACATAACTCAAATTTGAAAAAATACGATTTCAAATGTAACAAAATAAACCCCGAAGGCAGTCAGGATTTATTTTTGAGTTATGTAAATTTAGCCTACTCCCGCGCTACAACTGTTTTTTTATTTTTAACTGAGTTAAGTATCTTAATATACAATCAAACTCGAGATAGATAACGCCAAAATCATTTTTTTTTTTTTTTTTTTTGGTTAGGTTATACCAAACCAAACATTTTGTTCGTGTACAAATGTGTAGTAAACTACATTTGATCAAAATCGTAAAAACCTACTATGAGAAAGTATTCTACTAACAGCGTTTTTTTAACCGAAAAAAGACTTCACATTAGTTTTTGAAAATGAAAAAAATTTCTCGGTTTAGGCTTACAGGCAAATCAAACCTACAATGTGCACTTTAACAAAATGGATCTATCAGTTTTTGTACCCGGCAATGTGCGTAGGCACACTAACACAAAGGACAAAAATAAAATTAATTATAGGCCTAACGTTTTTGACCAAGGAAATATTAAAAACGGTTAAATTCAACAAATTATCAACATTAATTATTTCTACCATCACCAAACTTTTATAATTAAGTTTAACGAAAAAGTAAAAACATTTTCTTAAAACTGCATCAATAAATATAACACATAAATACCAACATCTAGAAATATACAAAATAAAATTTCGCTAACAGAACTAAACACTGAAAAATTGAAGTAATCAGTGCTCATTGTTGCTTTGTATTAGTCCAATTATATTACTGTTTTCATTGCGACATTGAAATTATACACAACTGATATTTAAAAAAAAATATATATATATATAAATATATAATATATAAAAATTATATAATATTAAAAAATATATAATAAAAAATAATAATAATAAAATATAATAATAAAATAAAAAATAATAATAATATATATAATATTTAAAAAATTATATAATATATGTAATATATAAAAAAATATATATAAATATTTATAAATATTATATTGATAATATTCAGACTACAAACTATATAATTATTATAGAATAAAATCGGATATATATATAAAAACTGATGTATATATATATATATATATAAACATCAGTTTTGTACAATATATCCGACAGTTTATTCTATAATAATTGCTATGGTTGGGCTGGCATGTAGTGCAGAGGCATTCGTCAATAACTTCAATATTTATAAATTGCCATATTTATAACTATTTATAAAATTTGCAAAATATCCAAATAAATTATATCATTTAAAACATATGAATAATAAATTAAACAAAAAATTAAGTCAGAGTTTCCAACTCTCTTTCTATACTTTCATAAGAAGAGATCTCTTAGTAAGAAGAGATTTTCATTTCGAAAACTTTTATTTCGAAAATAAAATAAATATTTATTTCGTTTAAACTTATTTAAATACAGCCAAATACTGACGGATAATTTCCACTCTTTTCCATCATAATACGTTTTACCATTTTTGATCAGTTTAGCATAAATATAGGCCTATATTGAATTATTAGCCTAATTAATTTCTATGGAAATTAAAATTTGACAACATTCGAAAAATTAAAACATGAGATCTACGAGTTTGCAGATGTATAACCTTTTTAACTTATTACTGTTTACCAATTCAAAAAAGTTTCTTTATGAGGCACGCAGGCCTCATTTAAAATAATTTACAACAAAAAAAAATTAAAACAATATTACAATATTTTAAAATTTAATTTAACCATTAAGTAATCAGCATAAAACAAATGTGCATAAACTTTTATAAGAAATTATATAATTAGGATTATGACCAAACAAGTCGCACTTGTGTGTGTGTGTGTGTGTGTGTGTGTGTGTGTGTGTGTGTGTGTGTGTGTGTGTGTGTGTGTGTGTGTGTGTGTGTGTGTGTGTGTGTGTGTGTGCGTGTGTGTGCGTGTGTGTGTGCGTGTGTGTGTGCGTGTGCGTGTGCGTGTGCGTGTGCGCGTGTGCGTGCGCGTGTGCGTGTGCGTGTGCGTGTGCGTGCGTGTGTGTGTGTGTTTTAACACGCTAACGTTTTCAGTTGCGATTTGATTAAAACTTGGCACAAAAATCGATTTTGGAAAGCTAATAACTGAGACAAGTTAGTTAATCAACAAATTTCGGTAACATTTTCTAAATGGCGGCCATTTAAAATATTTAAAAATTCGTATTTTTTTTCTTAAACATTTTTGAAAATTCCATTTCGCCATCGTAATCAGAATTACAAACTGCACAAATTAGCATTTTGAATTTTTAAAATACGTTGAAATTAAGAAATTTATTTTTATGTCGTTCATGAATTTATTCTTTATGTCCAATAAAACTTGAAAGATTAAATTACTATTATCTGCAACTTTTAACAGATTCATGATGGTGAAATCAAAATTTGAAAAAAGTGAGATAAATATTTTTCTAATTTGCTTCCATCACGTCAGCGAGACAACTGTGTGTTGCGAGTATTTCGGATTTAAAAAGGTCGAACGGAATTTAGTGAATGTCAAACTTATTCAAGCTACTACCAAAATCGATTTTCGTTCCAAGTTTGAATCAGATTAGACCAAAATTTCAAACGCTTCTAACAAACAAATACATAAACATTTTAACGATTCCCCAAAAAGTGTTTAGTTGGTTTGGGTATTTACCAAGATGGCTGCTATAATAGCTCATTTTCCTTGGAAATTTTTTAATAAACAGATAGCATAATTATAATATGATGTATGCTCATTCGTAGATTTCTTGATACTTAGGTCTACACAGATTGAATAATAGACCTATTAATTTCGTTCCGAATATTTTTTAATACAAATTTAACTTTAATAATTTATTTAATAATTGTAACTTTTAATACAAAGTTGTTTTAGTGTTCAGTGTAAAGTTTAGTATTCAGTTTTTGTGTAATGTAAAGTTGTTTTAGTGTACAAATTTCCGTTGTAAAAAAGAGCTATTTGGACTGGTCACCATGTTAAAACTCAGACTCGGAACCTTGAAATGAGCATCGATCTTGTCTTCTTTATAATTTTTTGAGGGGTCTTTAAAAAAACAAACTATATGTATATAGCTTATATGTGTGTGTGTGTGTGTGTGTGTGTGTGTGTGTCGTGCGCGCGCTAAAATGCTCACGTTCGCATTTGGTCCGATTTTATTCAAAAATCGATTATGGTAATATTTTGGATTTTGGTTAACCAACGATATTCTTTCAACAGTTTCAAAATTTCGATAATTTCAAATCTTGAAACAATCATAGCCTAACTTTTTAGTCTTGAAGTCTTTTTAGTCTTGAATTATTTTGAAAATTCAATTTCACCACTGAAAACGGCGTTAAAAACTGCATTAATTAGCACTTTGAATTTCGAAATCCGTTGAAATTAAAAAAAAATGAATGCGGTCTAGGTTCTTTTTCGTATTTTCAAATTAATTTGGAAAATTAAAATGCTAATATACGCAGATTCTATCGACGTTGAATTAAGAATTTCAGAAAGTCTAGGATAAAGAAAAATACTTTTGGAAATTCGATCCTATCACTTCAGGAAGAGATGTGATATTTTACTTCAGAAACAACGATGAAATTTGTTTACTTTGAAACTTGTAACAAATTGAACATAAGTTAGAATGCACAGTCTGTCACTTTTGGCACACTAGTCTACTTATACAAAATAGAGAAAGGTTTTTAAATGACTTTGAGAATCCCAAGTAGTTTTAAATTTATGTAAGTTCTTCAATAACAATCCGTGAATGGTCTAATGAATATTCATTAACAATCATAATGTAAGTAGGTCTACTATTTGTTTTAAAACTAAACATTTTGATTGTAAGATAGTAATGAATAAGATACATGCATGCTTTATATAGGGTTATAGGGTGTCCAAAAGTAAAGCAACTCGTATTTTTTTCTATAAGAGCTCTTTATTTTTCTCCACACAGCATAAAATGCAAGTCTAAATTAAGCTTTGTGTCGTGAAAAATCAATTTAGAAATTTCGATTGATATAGCTCTATGGATTTTCACATCATAATAGTAAAAAAAAACGGTTTTTACTTGGATGCCTGTTTTCTTAACTGTACTAATCGATTTTGATAAAATTTGTCCTGTAGGTTTGCTTCAGAAAGTTAAAAAAATAGTCCCGAAATATGAGAAGTGCGCGCGCACTGTGTTTGTTTCCCACAAACACTTTTAATTTAGCACTTTGGATTTGGTAATTTTGGCTTTTAATGGTAATTTACGAATATTTAAGACTTATTATGATGATGGAAACAGATTTTTCAAGGAAGTGTAATATAAACGAAATATGTAATAGCTTACATTTTGGGGAATTTTGCTTCCATAACGTCAGCGAGACAGTGGCGTGCCGCGACTATTGTAATTTACAGAATGTAGCATAAGTGCATTAACCACGGATCCAGTTTCAGTTAATAGCTAATTTATTGCTGGTTTTATGACATTTCAAATAACACAAGTAGAAAATGTTTACTGAAAACTAAATCGTTCTGCCTTTTACTGATAGACTATTTTGCTTTGACAAGGACTAGGCCTACATTACGAAAATACGTCTACTGTATTTTATTTTGCGTTAGGCCTAATGCCTTACTCTTTATCCTGATCGATTTTTAGCCAGAGCTTTTTTATTGTTTGTTTATACACTTCCTTCTTACATTTATTTCAACAATTGACCTGGGCTTCTACGATTACTGATTTTCCAGTGGAAATTTGTTAGCCTAATAATTTGTATGAAATGAATAGGCTATGTTTTTTTAAATTATTAATTGGAACATGTAAAGCAGCTGATGTATTGTTGTGTAATACATTCTGACATCTCTCCTGCCACAACAATATCATTAATTTAATTAATATGTTCTAAGTGAGTAGGTAGCAATAATTGGTCGTGAGAGTGTACACTAACTTGCTGTATATAATTTGACGGCAGAAGAATATGCCATTGTTGACCGGATTCGAGAGTGACTAACAAGTTTTTCAACTACAGGTTATATATTAGAAGATGAAATTTTATAAAACTAGATGAGTAGTCAAAACTAGTTAAATCTTTAAAAATCTAAAGTAATAAAATATTATATTGGTTATTTTAATTGCTCCCAAATACGGTTTTAAAGAATTGTTCGAACACCAATACATTTTATGTAAACGACATTATTCATAGAGCCACTATAAATGTATACGATGTTTAAATAGTTGTTTCTAGGAAATGAACAACGATAAAAATGGCAAAGCCAAATCAACTGATAATTGAAAACATTTGTTTTATTGATTTAACTAATTTTTGTCATTTCTATTATTTATTCCATAAAAAAAAAAACAGAACTAAACTGATATTTGCTTTCTCCCCAATGCAAGTTGGTTTTAAAAAAATGTTAATGGAAGATTGAGAATGTTCACGAAGTTCAAAGAAATTGGGAAATTGAATTCAGAATAGCCTATCACCACCAAAAGGAAAAACAATAAAATATAGGCTAAGAACGCTTGACAAATATTAAGACAATTGAAAATATAAAATAGACTACATTGAACAAAGAACTATAATTGCTTTGGTAATTCAAAGAGAAGGTCATTGCTAGTTGTTTTCTATTTATCGATAATTTTTTCTCTCGAAAAAGATTTATTACATGCCGAAAAGCAATAATGCAAAATACAAAAGCGCAGAAAGTAAGGGAAGTACCATAAAAATTGAAAATAAAAAACGCATAAAATTGCTACCGCGCGGAAGTAGGTATCGCTAAAAACCCACTTTTTGTTTAAATACTCAAAACTTAACTGACACGGTTGTTGAATGAAGAACCTAACTGGTGCGGTTGTTGAGTGAAAAAACCCTTTTAAGTAAATGGAGGCCATTTTAACGTTTTCACTACAAAAACGAACAAAGTAATACGTGTTAAATAATGTCTACGAGAATGTGATAACGCGCATGACCAAACACACGAGCAGAAAATAATATTGTTGGTGTTCTGTATTAGCTTAAGTCGGTGTAGGGAATCTAGCATTTTCATATAGAGGAGGGGGTGCAAATGTGGAAACCCATTTTGTTTTTGTTGAATAAAAAATTTTTTAATTGTTTTTTAGCTTTAAAAAATTGCTTAAAGTAACTTTATAATGTTTTAAATATAAATATAATACTAATTAATATAAAAACTTTGCATGTAAAGAATAAAAAACCGTTTTGTCTTTGTAATACTTTTTTTGAAAACTTCATAAAGTGCGGGTAATGTGGAAACGCCTTAAAATTATTGTTACACTAAATTTACTTGCAGAAATCACATACATAAGTGTCACTTTCACATCCAGCACACAAAGAGTGACTCCACTCCTCACACATTACACATTTAATCCACAATTCTCCCCGAACGTCTTTAGAAAATGCGTCTCCGCAAAAAATACAAAGGGCATCTTCTTTGGTAGGTTTTTTTCACCAATTGGAAGATCCAAATTTGACTCTCCTGAAGAGACAAGAAGAGTATCAGTCCAGTTCTTTCTGGGGAAGATCATCATGGGTGGTATGAAATTACCACCGGCGCTCATGCAGTTACAGTCATATTACAATTACCAGTGACCCTCTCTCTGCTGAAGTAATGGCACATACTTGACGTTTACTCTTTAGTCCAACTATATGTGGTATCTTGCTCTGAACTACAGTGAGCATGGAAACGTTTCCACAATACCAACACATGTACGTTTCCACGTTACCCGCACATTGGCCATCTCGAATTTAAGCAGATTATGTTGCGAAACTATCAGTTTAGGTCAGATTGAAAACTGCCAAGACCTTCTTTGTACATCCTTTTATAACCTACCTAATCTAAAGTAAAATATTTATAAGATAGTTAGACGAATTTAATGCCTAAAGCTTACCTCTAAAAAGTATTGAAAAATCCAGGAAAATAACTTGACTCACTGTGACACTATCCACTGCTTGACTGACTGCTGACTGCTTACAAAGACAAATAAGAACTACTACAAATGTTTACCCCTAATCCTGCTGGCGTGCAGCACTTTATTGGCCAGATACAATACGTTTCCACATTACCCACACGTTTCCACATTTGCACCCCTTCCTCTAATGTAAACAGAAATGACGTTACATTATAGTTCCGAAAAAGTAGCAAAAAATCGTAAGTAATCTTTGAAAAAAATTATGTTTTGGGGGGGAATACGTGTTAATTGGATAATAGTCTAGGCCTAAGTATGTAATAAAAAGAAAAAAATATTACAAAATCACTATTTGGAAAAACTTACACTGCATAAATAGTTTTTTAGTCCGAGTTAAAGTTGCTCACATTTTACTTTATCCTTACCGTTGATTATTAAAAGTTATTAGTTTTAGTACAGTATATATTTGACTGTGTTCGGGAGAACTTGAATCGTGGTTTCAAAAAGGCATGTATTCATATTCATACCGATAGTCAGGCTGCAATCTATTATGCACTTGCGGGTCCTACAATACAATCCAAGCTGGTCTGGGAGTGTTGGAAGAATCTCGACGCTCTGTCCCTGGGCAACGGGGTAACTCTTCACTGGGTTTCGGGGCATAGGGAAGTTGAGGGTAATGAGTAGGTAGATCGACTGGCTGGACTTGGATCTGCATCTGAGTTTATCGGGCCTGAGCCGGCTTTAGGGATCTCTCAACCGTTGGCCAGGGCTGTTATTAACAGATGGATTATCAATCAACACCAGGTAAGATGGGATAACCTTCACGGGCACTCCCATAGTAAGCGCCTCTTAAGTAAAGTTCCTTTTGAAGGACTCAAAGGGGCAGCAGATGTCCTGAGTGGAGCACAACTCAGGATGGTCATGGGGCTCATTACAGGGCACTGTGGTTTGAGGGTGAATGTGAACAGGATAGGAATGTGCCATGGAGAAACCGTGTGTAGATTGTGCAGGAAGGAGGAGGAAACTGCAGGACACATAATTTATGACTGTGAGGCTCTTGCTAGCAAGAGGCTAGGGGTTTTTGGTTTTCAAGACCTTAGGGATCTTCAGCAGAATGAGCTAGTCGGTGGGTTGCTGGAACTTATGAAAGGCACCAATCCGCTGAAATAGGTATTTAAGAGGTATTTATTTGCACAATTGGTCAGTTGATCGCAGTGCCAGGGGTTGAATTATCCCTTCCTCTAGTATTAAATATTAATAGTATATATTTATAGTGGAAATCATACACAAAGACAAATATGAGTTAAATGAAGACAACCCAGACAGCGAGTAGATTTTGTGAAACAAATGTATTTGAAGGCATAATTGTTGGGGGAAGCCACTTAATGGAACAGGAATAACTGTGTTTACAGTTCCAAAGCAACGAACACATTATTGAATAAAATTCCATAAATTTACCTAAAGTAATATTGATTCTTTAGGACATACATTAATTTAGTAATTTAATAACGGTGATTTGGATTTCAGAAAGATGAGTCTCCACAACACTATCATAGTTGTGTGACAAACTTTCTTGACAACACCTTTCCTTAACGACTGATAGGACGAAGAGGATCTACATGGACTATTTATTGGGTTACTATTGGTGTGTTCAGGAAACACTGTGTATGATAGAAAACCAAGGAGCAGAAACAGTAGATCGGGAATACTGTTAACACGGTGCCTTTATCTACAGTACAGTTTGATGTTCTGTATTAAAACATTGTTATAGGTTCATTATAGGCCTAGGTAATAGTGCTTATTTTGAATATTATGGATTTAAGGTATAGAACAATGCAAGAGCCATGTATTCATTTATTTTATTAAATATAATTGTTCAATATATGTAAACAGTCTGTAATTTTTATGAAATGTTATATATAAATAAGAACAAATTTTCATCTCCTTTAAAATGTCTTTCGCCCAGTAGGGGGGGGTGCAGACTAGCTGCACCTATTGAAAGGATTTAGACGTCCCTCGCGGTACACGAATCTAACACACACTTACACTTACAACACTATGCTTATGACTTTAACACTTTAAACTCACACTTACATTTAGGGAGGCAATAATGTGCTTTTCGCCTTAAAATAATATACAAAAAAAATTAAAATGTCTACTAAAATTCCGGATCGGCAACCATTGATTGCTCCAATAAATAGCTCATTTTCCGATGGAAATTCTCCATAAATTAATAAGAAATACAAACAAAATAATGCTTGTTTGTTTATTACAGCAAACTACGCCCCGAAACCACTTCTGATAATTTATTTATACGCAATACGATCAATAAGTCGCACGCCTTGAATACAATACAAAATTGATTCGCCACAATATATTAAGTTTACCGTACAGTGCCAACATGATATTTTACGTTGATATGAAAATAACACAGCCTTCTAGATGGCATTTCTGTTGTCAAACATCGGGTTGTTTAAACTGAATCGAGTGCTGTCTGCTTGACACGCCTCCATGACTGCTCTATTAATAGTGTGATGCAATCATGTAGGCAACAACGCTAATACTATAGATTACTTCGTGACAGCCAATAGGACGAGCCAGTTTGTCAAGGCTAATGACGAGTTCTACCTTTAACAACGTCCATTGTTAAATTTACTGTCTAAACATTAATGCAATTTAATATTACAGTTTTTTAAGTGATACAGAATTTATATAGATACCTGAGGAAAGGCACTAGCTTTATCGGTTTTATTTAAATTTTGTAAAAATATAGTCATTATAATTACACGAAAAACACTACAGAAGTTACCATCTGTTGGTAGCATGTAGAGGACTGGAATTCGTTTCCTGGCTCCAAAAATATTTTCAAGACATAAAAGTCTCTTCACCTGAATTTTCAAGGTCAGGTACTTTTTACTTTAAAACAGAAAAAAATAAAAAAGTAGAATATTGATCTTGAACTCCCTATGTTAAACTCCCACGGTAGAACAAAAATACAGGACATGAAAAGGATGCTTGGTCTTATCTTGTAACGTAGTAGGAATCAGACAGATCAAAAGAAATTTGGAAGCTATAACATATCTAGACAATATTTTTACAATTAGAAGAAAACTTCAGAATAAACAGATCACTCCAACAAGTTCAACATGCCAAGATTCTCTGTAAGAAAGGAAGAAAGGAACCTCGGCAGTGTCAGGTCTCAGTGTGGAAAATAATATGGAACTGCTCAATACATTAGGCCTGATAGTTAGGTCCTAATCATTTTTTGGTTTCTTACAATTGCTCAGTACCATCGAGTTATAATGTACGGCAATTAATGCACGTATCTGATAGATGTCTCTTCAGGATGACCAGGATCGACGACCTTAAATGCCTACTCTGCTTGGACGGCTTTGAGGACATACACATCTACAGTATGGGCCATTTACTGCCAGTACTGGCATGTTAGTTGAGGTACTAAAGGCCCATTTACACGTTGACAGTGGCTGGCATGCCAGTTGAGAAACGACTGGAAGGCCACTGGCATGCAGCGACAGGAACACCAACTTACTTTATCATGTGGTCTATATCACTGAATACACTGTGAATACACTGATGGTTTAGCCTATACATAAAATCTGTTCCCGCACCACTTGCTTTACTTTTCTCAACTTTCGTTAACTCTAAATAATACGTAGCCTATATCTTAAAGCTTTTTTTTAGCACGTCCTTCACTGTAAAATTTGGTACATGATCGAGGCATTCGTAGCCTCCGCAATGCCTTAATCGTGTTCCATAACCGTACAAATATCAAAGTTTTTTCCTCATTCAAACGAATAGCCATTTTTATTTGCCTTTAACTACTTAAACAGAGCCTGGTAAACGTAATCCACATGGCTGAATGTTTCCAGCGACTGGCGGACGGCAGTTGTCGTTTTACAAGGTGCCAGTTGGCTGGCGCCAATGAGGTGTAGGGGAAGCTGGAGCACCAGTAAAACAAAAATATTTGTTCTACTGAAGCTGCCAGCGACTGGCAAACCTGTGGTTTGTTGGCCTCTCCAGAAACTAGCATGGAGCGTTTACACGGTGCTAGTCACTGGCATCCAGCGACTGGTAAACACAATTGGACCGCCGACTGGCATCGTGTAAATGGGCCTTAATAATGTGGTAATGTAAATGATTAACAATAGTGGTTTAAAAGGTGTTAGTAACTGGCATGCAAATTGAAGTTTTAACTGTATCATGCCCCCAGCTACTGATTTTTTCCATAGTCAAAAATAGCTTGTTCTTAGGACAAGTAGGCCTAGTACTCAAAGTAAGATGCGCTTGATTTATTTATTAATTTTTTGAAGAATGTTTAAGGGTTTACTGTTAGAGGAGAAAAATAAAGGGAAATTTTGAGTACGAGCTTCGTTAAGTAATGAAATGATGGGAACATCGGAAAGTATTATCAAAGAGCTACATTCAACAGATACTCAGGAATTTAAAACAGTTATGAGCCTTACTGCAGAACAATGTGAAGTTACTGCACTTATTGAGTGCACATGTCGAGTACTGTGATGCGTCACATCAGTTATGAGCCTTACTGCAGAACAATGTGAAGTTACTGCACTTATTGAGTGCACATGTCGAGTACTGTGATGCGTCACATCAGTTATGAGCCTTACTGCAGAACAATGTGAAGTTACTGCACTTATTGAGTGCACATGTCGAGTACTGTGATGCGTCACATCAGTTATGAGCCTTACTGCAGAACAATGTGAAGTTACTGCACTTATTGAGTGCACATGTCGAGTACTGTGATGCGTCACATCAGTTATGAGCCTTACTGCAGAACAATGTGAAGTTACTGCACTTATTGAGTGCACATGTCGAGTACTGTGATGCGTCACATCAGTTATGAGCCTTACTGCAGAACAATGTGAAGTTACTGCACTTATTGAGTGCACATGTCGAGTACTGTGATGCGTCACATCAGTTATGAGCCTTACTGCAGAACAATGTGAAGTTACTGCACTTATTGAGTGCACATGTCGAGTACTGTGATGCGTCACATCAGTTATGAGCCTTACTGCAGAACAATGTGAAGTTACTGCACTTATTGAGTGCACATGTCGAGTACTGTGATGCGTCACATCAGTTATGAGCCTTACTGCAGAACAATGTGAAGTTACTGCACTTATTGAGTGCACATGTCGAGTACTGTGATGCGTATTTTCTGCCTGCAAGACTGGCATAGATAGGGATGGTAAACAAACATCGATATATTTGGAACATCCATGGTTTTACTCTAAAAACATCGATGCCTTGACATCGATGGTTTCATGACGATGTTTTTTCAACATCGATGTTTTTGTCCCCATGAACATGTATCGATACTAAGAAGCTGTGTTCCTTCCCACTTATCTATTGGAGCACATTTTGCTTTTGTTATCAGCAGATCAGCTTTTCATTTCAGAAGACGACAATAATAGCACTCTGGCTGTCTAGAGATCGATTTCCGATGTCGAATTGTCTACGATTGTTATCTACACTGGTCTATGCACGGACTGTCTTGGTTGGTCGAATAAGTGCTAGATTTTGCTATGAAAGAATTTTTCGAATAATACTTTTGCTTTAATTTTTATACTTGTGTTTATCTATATATGTTATACTTGATTCATTAATATTCTTAATCTATAAAAAATAAAAATACTTTTAGTTTTAATATGAAGTAGGCCTACTTAATGATACTTTTGAGACACACACACACACACACACACACACACACACATCGATGTTTTCGTCCCGATATTTTCACGCCAACGGTATTCTTCAAATGATACATCGGAATATCGATGTTTTAAATTTTTTTGCCATCCCAGTGCATTGAGCGTCTGGGACACTAGATCAGATGTAAGTTCACACAGCACAAGTAACAAGGCTCCAGTCCAGAAAAATGGTCCAGCTTGCCAATGAAATAAATATATTTGTGTTTTTGGCAATGATTGCACGATGTAAATTACCGCGTTCCTGTTTATAGCAACTTAAATTGAGTCAACGTATAACGGAACTTTAGTTACACTTGATGTAATTCAAATACATGCTGTTAGCGGAAGTAGTTGGATATGTAGTTAACAGTGAAACATGTTATCGAAATAATGTTCTGAAAGAGATAGGCCTAGTCTTAGTCGAATTTTTTTACGAAAGAAATTTAATAGCCAAAGGATAAACCACATAACCAAAGTTATTAAGGCAGAGGGATGGAAAGAAAGTGATCAAGCGAGAAATGAATAGCGTAAAAGACATTTAAACAATTTTCGAATATTCAATTATTTTCTCAAATATCCACCTCGGAAACTATCGGAAAACCAATATAATTTCTCAAAATCTGTTTTTCAGATTTTGTGTTAAATCTTGGTTACATAGGCCTATATGAAAAATTTCAAGCCAGTAAAAAAAAACTTTCAAATAAAGGAATAATTTCATTCGATTTCAGGGTAAAACGAGAAAAATTATATGGCAATGAGTGTTTGCTATAGTATTTTATTAATTCACTCAAAAATAGTGAATTTCTTTTATTTAAAATTTGATATATTAACTTGAATTACCAATGATCATTTATGCCCAAATTTTGAGCGAATACTAATGAAACTTTTTCGAAAATGTTGACACTTTTCTTAATGCTCATGAAACGTATTTGTTTGGATACTTAAACTTTTCATATTTAGTTTTTGTAGGCCTATTATGGACTACATTTGAGCAAGGTTTGATCAAAATACCGTATTCAGAATATAGTTGTTTTACAAAAAAATGGATTATTATTTTTAAAATTGCCAAATTTGAGTGTGATTAGACAATTCGTTTAGTATCCAATAATGCACACAAAAGCAAAGTCGAATTGTCATTCAAGTCACCAATTTATTGGACTTAAAGGACTCGAAAACGGATACATTCATCAAAATCTCAAGATCGATTTTTTCACAGTCAAAAATTACAATGAGGAAAATTTAAGATAGTAACTATAACTTTATACCAATGATGAAATAACGAATCCGTTTTTTTAGTGAATTTTTGTTATAGTTTGTATTATATTCTATTAGGACTGTTTATTGCATTGGTGAAGTATTGAATCTAATATTTTTCAATATAGCCTATATATATATATATATATATATATATATATATATATATATATATATATATATATATATATATATATATATATATATATATATATATATATATATATATATATATATATATATATATATATATATATATTTAAAATGATTTTGCATGGACTGTTAATACTGTTTATGTTTGTGTTGAAAATTAACACTTTAGCACATAAGCTACTTCACCATTGGTATGCTCCTATCAGAAGTTCAGCTAGACAAGTTTGCCTAATTTTTATAGTCATACTCATAGCTTTGAGTCTGTAATAGGCCTGAAGATCTCAATGTAAAGGAAATTGTGTGACTGAAAATACTGAACGCTCAGAAGGGAAATGAACTAGGCCCTATGTATTTTTAGGTTAGCTTCTAAGATTACAATTAGGTTATTTTTTAATGTGTGAATCACTAACGATATTAATTGGACATTTTATTCGAGTATAAGATAAATTCACGTTACTGCAACGATAGGAAGGTAGTAGAAAAACGAGTTCAGAGAGCTCTGATGTCGGGTTTTGGTATTAAATGCATTTTACCTTCAATTCCTACTAGTGAAAAATCATTCTGGCATCCTGATTTTAATATTTCGTGGGAGCTCTATGCATTATAGACTCAAGGTTGTAGACTACATGATTCAAAAAGAATAGTAACCCACATATAAAAAATACGAGTAGGCTTATATACAAAACTAAAACAATTTTTTTTTTATCGTAGATCGATTTTCCAGTTTTTTGACAACAGCTAATGAACAAAAGTTTGGCTAAATTGAATGTGAAAAAGTTTATGTTATTGCATTATTTATTTCAGATAGCTTCCGAAATTAGGCCCTATTGTATTTTTGAGAAGATAAGCGTACTTCAACTTAGGCTTATTTTAATTACGAAACAATTGTTTAAAAAACCATTAGAGATGGTTAGAGACGATTGGCCAAGAACGTTTTTAACATTCTTCTAACAGACAGGAAATACAATCTGCTGACAATTCTATTTAACAATCTGAGAGAATTCCGCTCGTCTAGGGAAAGGAAAAGCGCGAAGAAGAACAGGAAACCAGGCAATTAAGAAATATTGAAATCAAACAAATTGCCGTAATGGTCCAATTGTTTCTGTCAGAACTCTCCCACATCAACTCTGGCCTATGGCGTGACCTAATTGACAGAGGACGTCGCAATGGCGGCCTGCTATTGTCAAAATAAGTTAGGAACGATTTGGCAATTTATAAATTGGCAAAATTCATTGGAAATTAACAGTCAGGCGCAGTTTGGAAGATAAGCGTTTAAACTTTATTTCAAGTTCTATACATTTTTGTTATCATAAGTTACGTTTTTTGTTTAAGTTTTACTGTCTTGTTTCTCACAGAAGGGTATATAGGCTTGCTTATATTAGGCCGTAGGCTATACCTAACTACGGAAATATGGCAGTTCTTTAAATAAATCATGTGCAAACATTACAGACACTTTTTCATATTCACTTATTTCCCCCAAAACAATCTGATTCAAAGGCTCTGTAGCATCGGATGATCAAACGCTGTTCATCGGATTTTGATCAATTTTTGATCCATATGTCGAAGTCATAACCCAAGTCAGTGTAACAAATTTGAAATAAAAGAAATTATACGAACTCTGCTAAATCGAAAAAAAACAAAGAAAACCTGACGATGCCTTACCTTAATTTTTTGTGATTTACCGCTGAACAGCAAAATTTTGTATATTTAAAATTGGTTGTACTGACGTGTCCCTGCCCGTGCGCATGCTATTGTAATACTGTACTGTATAGTCTATTAATTGTTAATGGCTCTAGGGTAATAGGCCTTATTATGATGGCTGGACTGGACAGGTAGTCTAGTAGCCTATAACGGCGTTAGTTAATGCTAAATATTTATAAGTTAACTTATTTATAATTAATTACACAATGTGCAAGATATATTCAACTGTAAACCCTCTAACAATTTTTTTTATTAAGTAGGCCTAGGCTATAAAAAAAACAGCGAATTTTGAACTCACTTTTTTTAATTTCATAAGCAGAAATTATAGCACTGAGAGACCGCACATTTAAACAATCAGCTCACTGGTAGACTTAAATCACTTAAAGAATAGACTACTAATTATGTGTATACGGTAAGCGTAACGTTTTTACTTGTTACTTGTGATATGGCGAGTTTCTATTTCCCCCTTCATATTAAAAAATGCTAGAATGTTGTCACTTCAAAAATAAATAAATAAATAATTAATTAGGCCTATAAGTATATTTCAGCTTAATAAAAGTTTAAAATAACGATAATGATAATAAGAATCAATATCTATAAGTAAACCGAATTGATTAAAATGAAATGTTTATCCTAATTTTAACAAAAAAACAAAAAAGAAAAGAAAAAGTGAACAAATAGGCTGTTATTTATTTTATTATTCACGGTTACGTCTGTATAAGAAATTCGTCAATTTGTAGGTCTAAGTTTGTAAAGAGCGCCAAATTGATCAAGTAGACCCTTGGCCAACACACTTCCTATTTCAACACTTAAAATAACTTAACCATTATTAGACGCTGTAAGGAAATCTTTATCCCGGACAAAATGATTGGGCCGGGCTTCCCACGGGACACCATGTCACGTTTCAATTCATCTTTGTTTCCTTGTTAACAACATTTTTTATTAGTACGAGCGGCAGCCATTATTCCAGCTGATAAATCTGGTTCCTCTCGGTTTGAAGGGAGGGGCTTAAAAAAGGCGTGGCTTCCTGTAAAACATGCGCCACTTGGTTCATTGTCGGTAACGTAGATTTGTGTCATCGATTTGTGTAGTGTGATTCAATTCCAATAGAGTGCTCTGATGGCGCTTGATTTGATTATGCTAATGCTATCTTGAAGCTAGGGGAAGTACAAAGACTATTGTATTGACGACGTAAATGAAATGAGTATTATTTAATAATTCTCAGTTTAAAATTATGGTAATGGTTTTTAAATAAGAGCTGTAACATTTGTTTATAGGAAAATTGGAAATCCGTTGTTTCAAACGTATTGTTGCTGCATAGGCCTACATGCTAGATTATTGACATTTCTAATAAAATTAGCCTATGCTTAGGCCTAGTAGGAATGGTAACTGTTATTTGGTTCATAACCAAATATGCTACTAAGAATAGTTCATAATTACTAAAATCTAAGGTCGATGTAGGCCTAGAATATTTGAGTTACAGTGTAGCTTGGACAATGGAACCCTGACCACAGTATTTTTGTATTTTCAAAAGAATTTGAAAATTGATGCTAATTTTAGTGATAATTAACAACGGATAAGACATTTTAAAAAGTGTTACATACAAAATGACTTTAAAAAAAATGAAAATGACTGTCATTTGGAAAACATTAAACTAATTTTGTCAAAAACAAACTTTACCAAGCTAAAGCTTATTATTAAAATTTGTGAGTTTAAATCATATTGATATAAATTAGCATAGGTTATCAAATTACGTTAAAACTAGGAATATGGAACCTATAGGGTCTAACGTTTAACCCACCCTCATATTAATTTTTAAATGATAATTTTGCAGATTTTAACGTTAAAATTTTACTTTAAGATTTGGAATGTCCGAAATCTTGAAACTTTTTAACGTATAGGCCTATTGTTGGGTAACGAAATTGTTAAAGTTATTAACAAAATTATTTGCCAAGTTCAGGTAAATCAAATCAGACCAGATAGGCCTATAAGCTATATGGAATTATGAGGACACTTAAATTTCTATATGCCCTAAAAATTTCTACATATTTGTTTCCCACTTAACCTGGTTGCAACCATAAAAGATTTTTGAACAGAAAATAGCTCTACTTTGATAAGGTTCTGAACTGAAAATTTGTGACAAATTAGCGTATAACTTCATAGTTTAGATATGGATTCTACAATATATTAACCTGTGATAGTGACGCGTGTGTGTGTGTGCGCGCACGCGCGCGCGCGCGCGCGTGTTGGCAAATTTTAAAAAAAGTGTAAGGTAAAAATTCCAGAAAATAAGGAAATGAATCTAGCAGCGGCCAGGTTTTCTTTTCGTATTTTCAGTGTAGTCGTTGGTCCTAAAAGGGTTAAAATGTTAGATGTTAGAAAAATTCAAATGACAATATAAACAAACTTTAATCCTGATTATGATGATGAAATCAGATTTTTTAAAAATGAAAGCTAACAAGAATATCGTTAGCAAATTGCATCCATCACGTCAGCGATACAGATAGGCCTATCACGATTATTTCAAAATTTCTCATGACATTACGAACCAAATTTTGCGCTAATAAAAAGTATATAATTTCTAAGTTATAGGCCCTAACGTTGAGATAACATTTCTGTCAACTGGGAAGATATGAAAATGCCACTGAATTTGCATTATTGAACTGACGTCTGCACCTAACTTCATTGCTCTTGACGTCTCGTTCAAACTATTTTTCACTTAGGTCTGTCATGTAAACCTAGTTTTATCGGAGTTTAATTGTTTTAACGGGTTACCCGTCAGACTACTTTCACAAGATTCGATTTTTCGCCGAACGCTGCGCCTATTTAGTTCTATTGGCGTAAGTACACAATTCAGCCGTGGACATCACGGCACGGCGCGGAGTCTTATTTGTATTGGCGTAAGTACATCCATTGACACAATTCAGCCGTGGACATCACGGCACGGCGCGGAGTCTTATTTGTATTGGCGTAAGTACATCTATTGACACAATTCAGCCGTGGACATCACGGCACGGCGCGGAGTCTTATTTGTATTGGCGTAAGTACATCCATTGACACAATTCAGCCGTGGACATCACGGCACGGCGCGGAGTCTTATTTGTATTGGCGTAAGTACATCCATTGACACAATTCAGCCGTGGACATCACGGGGCGCATCTTATTTGTATTGGCGTAAGGACATCCATTATTTGTATAGGCGGACGCGGAGCCTTTGATTTGTATTGGCATGTTCATTGACACAATTCAGCCGTGGACATCACGGCACGGACGCGGAGTCTTATTTGTATTGGCGTAAGTACATCCATTGACACAATTCAGCCGTGGACATCACGGCACGGCGCGGAGTCTTATTTGTATTGGCGTAAGTACATCCATTGACACAATTCAGCCGTGGACATCACGGCACGGCGCGGAGTCTTATTTGTATTGGCGTAAGTACATCCATTGACACAATTCAGCCGTGGACATCACGGCACGGCGCGGAGTCTTATTTGTATTGGCGTAAAGTACATCCATTGACATAATTCAGCCGTGGACATCACGGCACGGCGCGGAGTCTTATTTGTATTGGCGTAAGTACATCCATTGACACAATTCAGCCGTGGACATCACGGCACGGCGCGGAGTCTTATTTGTATTGGCGTAAGTACATCTATTGACACAATTCAGCCGTGGACATCACGGCACGGCGCGGAGTCTTATTTGTATTGGCGTAAAGTACATCCATTGACACAATTCAGCCGTGGACATCACGGCACGGCGCGGAGTCTTATTTGTATTGGCGTAAGTACATCTATTGACACAATTCAGCCGTGGACATCACGGCACGGCGCGGAGTCTTATTTGTATTGGCGTAAGTACATCCATTGACACAATTCAGCCGTGGACATCACGGCACGGCGCGGAGTCTTATTTGTATTGGCGTAAGTACATCCATTGACACAATTCAGCCGTGGACATCACGGCACGGCGCGGAGTCTTATTTGTATTGGCGTAAGTACATCCATTGACACAATTCAGCCGTGGACATCACGGCACGGCGCGGAGTCTTATTTGTATTGGCGTAAGTACATCCATTGACACAATTCAGCCGTGGACATCACGGCACGGCGCGGAGTCTTATTTGTATTGGCGTAAGTACATCCATTGACACAATTCAGCCGTGGACATCACGGCACGGCGCGGAGTCTTATTTGTATTGGCGTAAGTACATCCATTGACACAATTCAGCCGTGGACATCACGGCACGGCGCGGAGTCTTATTTGTATTGGCGTAAGTACATCCATTGACACAATTCAGCCGTGGACATCACGGCACGGCGCGGAGTCTTATTTGTATTGGCGTAAGTACATCCATTGACACAATTCAGCCGTGGACATCACGGCACGGCGCGGAGTCTTATTTGTATTGGCGTAAGTACACATCCATTGACACAATTCAGCCGTGGACATCACGGCACGGCGCGGAGTCTTATTTGTATTGGCGTAAGTACATCCATTGACACAATTCAGCCGTGGACATCACGGCACGGCGCGGAGTCTTATTTGTATTGGCGTAAGTACATCCATTGACACAATTCAGCCGTGGACATCACGGCACGGCGCGGAGTCTTATTTGTATTGGCGTAAGTACATCCATTGACACAATTCAGCCGTGGACATCACGGCACGGCGCGGAGTCTTATTTGTATTGGCGTAAGTACATCCATTGACACAATTCAGCCGTGGACATCACGGCACGGCGCGGAGTCTTATTTGTATTGGCGTAAGTACATCCATTGACACAATTCAGCCGTGGACATCACGGCACGGCGCGGAGTCTTATTTGTATTGGCGTAAGTACATCCATTGACACAATTCAGCCGTGGACATCACGGCACGGCGCGGAGTCTTATTTGTATTGGCGTAAGTACATCCATTGACACAATTCAGCCGTGGACATCACGGCACGGCGCGGAGTCTTATTTGTATTGGCGTAAGTACATCCATTGACACAATTTGTCCGTAGACATCACGACAGGACGCGGAGCCTTTGATTTGTATTGGCATAAGTACATCCATTGACACAATTCGGCCGTGGACATGACGACTGTGTTCAAATCACCAAGTCCACGGCGCGTTGATTGTAACTGCTTGCAATGAGGAGCCGAAACGACTTAGATTAGTGAATGCGCAAACCTACGGCTCATTGCTTCCTGATTGTATAAAATTGTGTTAGTGCATCTTTATTTATTTTAAAAAATCCAGAAAGAATGTTTCCTAAAATATAAACTTATCGACATGGCTGAAGTTGTGAAAATGTTTAAGACCTTAATATTGATATGTTTACCACACTAACTACAAAAAGACTTTTTTAGGGGGGGGGGAATCGAGAAGCCTACAAATCTAAAACTGGAACTACCGCTGCATGAAGGGAAATGTTCATGTAATTGTACCCGACATTTGAATAAACAAAACTGTAAGTATTTTTAAATATTTCAATTAACCATGTAGTCAACATGATTAATGTTTAACTTTCTTTAGGAAGTAGCCTACCGTAGTTACGGAAA
>CM040189.1:69698029-69875529 GCA_022606455.1 Callitettix versicolor
TTTTTTTTTACATAAAATAACCTTAACTTGCCAAATTTTATCTTGCGAAGTAATATTATTTTATACAAACAGAGCAACTTTTGTTGTGGTTATCCTTGTATCTACGTAGTCACTTCGACGTTTTTCTTCAACCCAAGCCAAAAAACTTCAAAGGTCAAATTTCATATTTTTTCTAAATTTAATGAAATTTGGTTTAGCCTAATACAGTTTTTTATAGTGTCGTTCATAAATATGACAAAATATTTTTTTTAATATTAGGCCTATAGGGCTTATTGTATGGATTGCAAACTCTTAAAAGATTCCCAGCCACTTTAAATAGTTAGTACTTGTTTCCAGGATATTTTCAAATTGATTTTACCTGTTTAATTTAACCATAGGGGTCTATTAAAGCAATTATACAAGATAGTACTAGTTTTTGAAAACTACTTTTAACTAAATAATATGGGATTAAATAGGTTACGTTCAACTAAAACACGTGAAACTAAATTTAAGCTAAAATATTTGTATAGAGCTACATAGCCTGAATAAAAAGATTCTAAAGCGAAAAAAATCATTTACAACCCTTCAAAAAAAAATATCTATGTTTGCGAATTAAACAACAATATTTTCATTTGTTCGGATTTGATGAAATTTTGTAGCCTATACAGCAATAGAGGCTTTATGGTGTTGGTTACAAAACGAAAAGTGTAAGCGGGTTGGCCTACGAAGTGGGCAGGGATTAAATAGACTGAAATAAATCTAAAACCATAAAATTACGGATATAAAGAAAACAGTTTTCTGTAAGTTTTTCAGAGCGCAAAAAAATTTCCACTTAACTCAAAAAAAGGAATACCCTAATTTTAGGGGAAAAAATGAAAGTATGTTGTCGTTTATTCACATTATGCTACTCTAAAGTCACACACACTAAATTTTCTGGTGATATTTATTAAGAAAATAACAACTTTAATTCATAACCTCTTTATAAGAAAATCGCTAGCAGTAGGCCTATTTGCCTCGCTATAAAATCGCATGGAATCTAATTCTGCAGAAACTAACAGAATATAAAAACAACACAGTCTGCGCAAGCAGTAATATTTTTTAAAGATTTTAAATAAAATAAACTTACGATTAGATATTAGAAGAATGAAGTTTTCAATTTATTTCATCTTCATTTTTTTAATAATAAAATCCTACTTTAAAATAATACCGCATTTATAAGCCTACTTATTCTAATTCGACATAAATGAACGAATTTATGATTTGGCATGTTGAAAATAGGATAACAATTTTACAGAAACTAATGAATATTTGTAAAAATTACAACTAGGCCTAAAATTGAAAAGATAGGTAAATTATAAACTTTAATAATTAAACAGATTTTTGTACAAATTAAAGTTAACCAAATTTTTAATTTTCATAAACAGAAATTATGTTTTTTACAATAATTGTTTAACTTAATGTTATTATAGTAATAAATAAAGAACACAATGTTAAATTAATTATTATTTTAATATTGTTCTTTATTTAACAGAAAGACGACGCTAATTTTTTTTTAATAATTTTTCATAATATTATTATAATATAATTTTACTTATATTATTAGTGTTATACGAAAATCGTATTTTATTGTAAATTAAATGAATAAATTATCAAATAGTAGCTTCTGGAGTTAAAATATTAAATAAAAAAAATAAAACTTCTTTAAATAACCGCGAGCCCATGCAGGTTCTGGTAGCAGTTAGTTTCGCTCATTTCTAATAGATAGCGGCGCCAGGCAAAAAGTAATCTGAAGCGAAATGCAGTCAATTTCATTTATTTTTCTACTTAAGAAATATGTCCTCTGCGTAGGCCTACATTTAGTACAACTAATAGAACTTATTGTCGTTTTTTTATTTAATGTGTTTTAAAAATTTTTTAGTAGACATTTTTTAAAATGACAAAATTTAGTTTTTTCAAAATATAGCCAATTTTTTTTCAATAGATACGACTATTTTTTCAAGATAATTGCTTCTAAGTTTTTCAATAAGCTATTAGGCCTATTGTATTTATTAGATTACCTCCGTTAGAAAACGAGTTATTGGTGCAGCCATTGTAGTAACACCCAGACCTGGGACAATGAGATGTGTTCGATCCTGTCCTTTAGAACTCGTGGCCTACTCGTAAGTATATTAATAATAACCTATATTAAAGTTATTATGTAATATATAATAACCTTAGCACAAATATTTATTTTTGTATACGCTACAGTGAGTTTTTACCCAGAAAATCAACGATGAAAATTTACATAAATTAAAAATTAGGCTAATGTTTTATCGAACATACGACAATTAATGTTACAGCTGTCAATGTTCATTTTCTTATTTTAAATAAAAAAATTAAGTAATATTTTGTCTAGAATTTTATTGTGCTGTTTAAAATTATGAAGTTAGAATTTCATAAGAACAAGGTAAAAGTATTAGGAGGGAGGTCTTGATTGTAGCTGTAATTTTAATTAATTATCCAATAGCTAGCCTATTATATAATACTTTTTTAGTAAGCCTGTGATGCAATGTTAGGAGTAGCCTATCCGTAACTAATTTTCAGTGGAAATTCTTTAATAACAAGCTTTTCTTGAACATGCTTTAAAAATACGTTTCACATACTGAAGTTTATTTTGGAAGTCAATATGATGTTCGGTGTGATCGGGGATGAGGGAATGTTCCCCAGCGAACGGAGAAAACTTATTACCTGAACTTAGTTCCCCCGGCACCCAACACACCACATTGTACTCTGCAAATTGTTTCATATTTCTTGACAGCCACACACTGGGGTCTGGGGGTCAATTCTTTCCCGGCGTCATTATGAAATGTCTTCTCCTAAATATAGTATAGGCGGAGATAAATCACATGACATGGCAATTTATAAGCTTTCGTTCTCGGCAATCTTTTGTCGCTGTTGATTGTGGCCTGCAGTTATAACAATAGAATATTTGAATTAAAAAAAATTAATAAATACAACTTTTAATAATTATTTTTACTTTCAAATTATATGAAGAATGAAGATAGTTTTGTGATGTTTATAAGTAGTTGTTTTTAAAGCACTTTTTGGACAAATAACCTATTAAAGATTGGTTTTTCTAATGAAGGAAATTTGATCACATTGAGTTCAATTGCAGAAGTACCCAAACGCGTGTGGAACTATAGGCATAATCCCCGAAGAATCATAGTAAGGCTCCAAATTATTTTTATTAGGCCTACCCTCTTATTTCCCTTTACTGATAAACCGTAACTTTATTTATAATATTTTACACTGACTTGGGTTGTAGATCTAAATAACGTATTTAAAAGAAAAAGTCACTCACTCGTCAATAACGACAAGGCCTACAAGTTTAAATTTTTCTTGGTGGCAAAATGGCTTCTTTCTAGAACAAACCTCGGTTTTTTGCACTATTTGTCTCATCTTTACGGGAGTACGATTTTCAGTGAACGCATTCTAGTGAAATATTTGTTTTTTATTTTTGTATAGGATATGTAGGCCTAGCTGTGACAATATTGTTTCAAATTGTTAGACGCCTATTTTAAACAAAATGGCGGATACTTAAAATTGATTTGTTTGTTTCGTTAAAAGGCCTATTGTCGGCTTTTCACTGGGAAACGGTTCGCGCATTTAGATGCAACCTTTTTTTATTCTGTACACGCAGCTATGACAAGATTTTAAGCAATCTAAAATTGTTATACACCAAAATTAAACAAAACAATGAGAATATATATTTATGATTTATTTGTCTATTAAACGGCCTATTGTGTGTTTTTCATTGGGAAATGGTATGAAAGATTTCAAAATAAAACCTATATATTTATTAAATATAATTGCTAACAGGTTTTAGGGCACTTTTAGCTGACATATACTTATTCAAAACGAAACTAAAAATGCTTGATTTGTTTTAAAACTGAGTATTTTCACAAGGTATAGCAGCCAAACAGGTCGAATTGCTACTGTATGACTTCTTGGTGTAAAATATTAGTTGTATAGCTACAGTATTTTAATTGCAGGTGGTGGGTACTTAAGCTAAGCTTTTGACCTAAAAATCCGAATTATTTTGCCAACAAATCATTAAACTCTAAAATCACAATAACTTGTTTTTTAATAAAAAAATCTTCTTTCTCAAAAATAGCCCTACAAGCTTGCTAATGTTTATAGTGAAACAAAATTTTTAAGTCAATTCAAATTAACTACCAGTAATTTGTATTCCATAAAGCACCCTATATTATGGCCTATATTATGACCAAAATTTTAGCCAAATATTACTCACAGATTTTTAGAATTTGCTTTTTCGTAAGTTATCGAACCACACTTTTCGGAGAAAATAGTGATAAACACTTTTTAATTTTATACTTAAGTGCTTTAGTATTGCAGTCTACGTATGTAGAATAATGCAGTCATATTTAACAAAATTTCATCAAAATTGTTAGATCAATTTTGTAATTGATTTTGTAAAAATTTTATTTTAAACTTTTTTTTGAAAAATCGAAAATGGTCCCGAGATATGGGCACGCAAGATCTACATGCCAAACTTCACTGTAATGGGACAAAAATCCAGTGAAAACTTCTTTTTTGGGCTTAAGTTATCTGAAAACCGAAAGCCTAACTCTCTAAAAAATTAAATATAGAATTTAGATATTAAAATGCAAATATCGTAGAACATTATACATTTTCGTTTTGACGTTTTTTATAGCTTATATCGTTTCCAAGAATAGTAACTAAATTTGGTACTGTATTATGTTATTTCAATAACTTTGTCCTACAGCAAACAATTTTTGCACTTATTTAATTCAATTGCACAAAGAAACAGCTTTAATGTTCCAAATGAAATGCCTTGTTATTTTAAACATTTCCTAATTAAAAATAGTAATAATAATGTAATAATAGTTTATAATATTACTGCTTTGTGGACGGTTTTAACTCGAATTTATTAAAATAACAAGTAAATCGTAGCTATATATTATATAATTGTACATGGCATTTTTTTGTGAGAGGAAACAAGTTAGAAAAAATTAAACTCGCTAGCAAAGGACAACGTCAATTTTCCTTTTATTATATTGTACAGCCGCTAGAGGGTGGACGTGGATGAAGTTAAGGGAAGTCAAGATGGATTCTGAAGGACCGGGGTCCCTCTTTACGCAGATCCTTATAACCTTATTACCGAGCGTTCGTAAATGTCAATCATTTTGAAACAACTTTACGCGCGATAAATCCGAGAAAAGAAAGTGTTCCCTTCAATTTTGGATCGTTTGATCAGAAGTTATTTTTTCGTTTGTTTTTTTGGATTCGAATACAAAGTGAAAGAAAAGCCGGGGAAAAGGCAAAGCAATCACTGCAACGAGCACAAATCAAATTGGCAATATGTCTGGCTTTGTGTTTCCAACCGCAGAGATGCAGTTTCGAGATTGATTTAGTTCCTGGGTTAGGTTATGTGGAGAACCGACTTCATCGGGTTTAATGACGTCACTAGAGGAATTGAAGCAATACGATCGTCCCGAAGCGAATTTGCTTTTATAAACTGGCTCTAATAATATTTACTTGGTTTGGTAATATTTCGTTATTCGTTAGTGAATTTCAATTGGAAAATAAACTTTATTGCAATAAAAAAGACCATAAACCATTAAACTTACATTGAACCAGACATCTAGAATAAGTTTTTATGAAGTGTTTTGTATAGCCTATAGGTTATTTGTGTTAGTATAAAAGTATTAGCAGTTTAATTTAATATAAACTTCAATTAATTTAAAAAAACTCCTATTAATTATTTTGTATAATAGCTTGAACAATTTCATTACTTAGAACATTTCGTTTCAAAATGGTGAACATTATAAAAATTAATAGTGAAAAAACATTACAAAAGCTTTTTCACATGAAATAATCTATTTATCAAAAAATCAGTTCCAGAAGCAATTTCTCTAAATCGGTTAATATATAAAAGTTCAAACAATAAACTCAGTGTACGAAATTTTAAATATAAGATAATTTCGAGGTTACATACAACAAAAACCCAAATCCGACGGCGGTCAGAATCGGTTAAAAATTGGATTTCTTTAAAATCAGCTTCAACAAATTTATTCAAAAGTTCTCGAAAGTAAAAAAATACTTTTAGTAATTTTTCGCCTCCGTAAGTATCCAACTGTTACTGCTTGACCCCCCCCCCGCCCGCCCTAAAAGTTATTTCAAAAACTGTAGAAAAACTGCGTAATTTTAAAAATCGGTTTTTCAGTTATAGTTAAAGTTTTGTCATACATAAATATAGCTTATATAACTCAAAACAGTGTAGCAAATTTGAAATAAAAGAAATTTATGTTTTTGATTTTTACGTAACATTTGTTTTAATATGTATTGATGTTTTAGGCCTGGTTGTGATGTTCGATTTTGCAGGACGAATGATGCGAAAAACATGTTTATATTGATGTATAACAGTAGGCTCTAATTCTCGCGTAGCAAGTATCATATTACATTAATTATAATTAAAAATTACTCTGTTTCCGCACGAGATCGAACCTGGGATCTTGTGCGTGTGAGGCAGACTCAATAACCACTACACTATGGAAACTACGAAGAAAGACACGATTTAAGTGTATGAAATGAAACGTTAATTTAATTTTTGTATAAAGGATCAGTTCTTTTAGCTTATATTAATTCGTAAAGATCAGATGATTTCATTGAACAGCTGTTAGGCTATAGGCTAATAAGTTCCGGGCTATGTTGTTTAAAACTAGTTATGTTAATGTGTCGTGTTTTCGAACAAATTATCGTAATTAAAATTAAATAAAGGAAGAGTAAACATGATACATGATTTTTATTTTTGGCCCAGTAACAGAAATTATAATGGTGGCTGTGCTTCTAGTCCGTTTAGATTTTCGATTGACTGTCGATCTGTGATTTCTTTTCAAATTTGGTCGTACTTAAGTTATGATTTTCCATACGTAATGCAATTTCAGCCAACACTTACTAACATATTTTGAGAAATTAGAACGATTTTCTGTTTTTTTTAGTGAAATTTTGCTACATGGATTTATAGTCGATATGTTTAATTTTGTATTGTCTCTAAAATCTGTAAAATTATTAAAAAAAAAGAATTTAAATTAGAAAAATACACAAAATACGGTCGATACGGACAACTACATCTTGCCTAGGTACTTTTACGTTATTTTATGAGTCTTGACCAAGGTAACAGATTCTAGCCTATACAAAAAGATTTAAAGACATGCGCAGTAATCTGGGATTCCTCAGACTCCATTCAAAGACTGTGTCAGCGGTAAAGCGGATCAGTGATTTTAAAACATATGTTAATTCCGCGCCAAAGAACGCTTTCACACCGAGTTAAGCCACTGTTTACGTACACTGCTTTGCCAGATTAGACACGTGACGTTGTCAACAATACACCCTCTGTGTTGATGTTTTTTACGCGGGAATAATAAAGACTTTTTATTTGCCGAGGGGAGAGCTTGAGTCGATTAACAGTTCGTCATCCTGTGCAGAGGTCTCAACCTATATAGGCTACTATTCGCAGTAACAGTGATCACTTAACCGTTATATGTTCCTAGTAGCTCTTATTTATAACGAGCTTTAAAATCCGCGCACAACCGCATTTTTAAATTTCAAATTTATTCGAAAATACCAAAATGATGTAAGAAATACGGTAAATGTTCGTATATTCAATGTATAATTAACAGTTTGATACGCAGATTGTAATACTGATTATAATGGCGTTTTTAGATATTCAAAAAAGATATTGTGCTACAGTATTTTAGTGGCTTGAAATTAAAATAATAATTCGTGACATGATGGTAGCGGATTTCCAAAAGAAATCTTACGTTGTTTTTGAACCTTTGATTTCATCACAGTAAACGTCATTAAAATCTGCGTATGCCTAAATTAGCATTTTCAAATTTCAGATTGCATTGAAAATACGAAAATGAACATTTTCCTCTGTAAAATTAAGTTTTATTATTTCTACGTTTATTTTGAAGATTAAAAGTATTAATTCTTGCAGCTGGTAATGCTGAATTACATGGTGAAATCATACTTTTTTTAATATAAGGCAAAAAAGTTAAGAATTTTTTTAAAAATTGAAAATTTTTGACCGATTTTGAGAGCTAACGAACTTGTCCAAGCTGTTACCAGATTTTTCGCCGTTTTGAATGAAATCGGACTAAAATAGCGAATGCGAACGACTTCTAAAAAAAGAGATCTTGGGTCAGATCACGGATCTGGACCTTTCATAATGGCCTCAACAATATTTCATTTTTTAATGGAAATTAACTAAAAATTTCATTTCCAATAGACAACATTAAAAATAATATCGGGGACAGCTGTCTTGATAGAAGCAAAATTCTAAATATATTTGTATTTATCTCACCATTTTCAAAATTCTAATTTTACCATCACAATCTGCATTAAGATCTGCGTACATTAGAATTTTAAAACTTGCAAATTGCTTTGAAAACTCGAAAATGAACACTAACTGTTGTCAAAAATTTCTTAATTAACTGTTTTTTAAATTCAAAATGCTAATTTATGCAGTTTATAAAGCTGAAATCGTGAAACCGAATTAAAAAATAATTAAGACAAAAGAAGTTATGCATTTTTTAATGATTTGAAACTGTTATTTTGAAATTGGTGAACAAATTTTGCTGGTTAAAGAACTTTTCTAAGCTATTACCATAATTGATATTTGTGTCAAGTTTGAATGAAATTTGGAACAAAATTTAGAACGTGAACGTGCTGAAACATGCGCGCGCACACGCACGCACACTAAAAGTCGAATCGTGCTCATTTCAAAGTCACAGGTCTGAGTATTTCTATAATGGCTAAAATAAGCTAATCAGTTTATGAAATTTTGGTAGCGTGTTTTCTTGACAATACGAGTAAGTAAACTAAACAATTCAGTCCAACAGCTTATTTTTCAATAGAAATAAAGCCACGATAATAACTAAATTTAATTTAATAACTAACTAATTTAATAATAACTAAATTTAAAGCTAATTTTCCAAAGAAAATTTGCTAATAATTAATAATAATAATAAAAGTATAGCCTATAGGCCCTACGCATGTTATTATTTGTATTTCAAGTAAAATTTACAATGTTTTGAAACAATAATTTATTAGATTTTAAAGACTTTCATTACGTTGTTTAGGTTTTTCGAAACACATAAAATGAAAGATTTTTTTGAAACTGATGAACACCATCAGAGGTTTTTGCTGGTTAACAATGTCTTGCTATTATTAAAATCGAACAAAATGTTCAGTAAAACAGTGTGTTTAGTGTTAGTTTAAAAGAATGTTTTTTATTATATCAATGAGTCATCGATTATTGATAATAAAATTCGATGACATTTAATTCGTCGCCCGGCTAAGCCAGCAAACACAAAGCAAATCTGTAAAACAATGCTGGCTGGCTTACTGCAGGGTTACAGAAGTGAAGTTATTAGGAGCCTTCCCCCCCCCACTCCAACCAGATTAACTGTTCAAGCAATTTGACTTTTTTCGTTTCGCCCTCTGGTGATGAAGTATTAAAAGAAGGAACCCAGGCGTAGCATACATTTGCTTCTTTCAAAGTTAACGATACGAGAGGAAAGAACAACCCCATCCTCCGACCTCCCTCTTCCTGCTCCATGCAACGGGGAAAAATTTAATCTTTACAAAAAGGCAAAAACGACACCCCCTTCTCGTTCACGACGTTTACCTGATATGAATGATTTTAGTTGCCGTTTTTGTTGGATCGAGATTTAATTTCAAAAGCTTTGTGCCTAAAGACCACTGATTTTTTAACTTCATTTAGTTATTATCGTGGCCTATATTTCTATTGAAAAATAAGCTGTTGGACTGGCAATTATTGCAGAACTTAGAATTGGGATCGTAAAATGTGCACTGATCCTGACTACAAAATATTTATTTACAATTGTTTAGTTTACTTACTCGTATTGTCAAGAAAACACGCTACCAAAATTTCATAAACTGATTTAGTAGAACAAAATAAATTTTAGTAGAATTCCATGTTGTAAGTTGTAGCCTATCTTACAGTGTTCCATCCTAAATTACGCTTTTTTATTAGCCTAATTAAAAATCGTTTAGTTTTGGAAATGTAAAATAAATATGTTTAAATTTGGTTAATGTATTTTTATTTTAGCCTATGTCTTACGTGTGTACCAAAAAACCTCAAAACCAAAATGGAGGACGGTTAAATCTTTTAACAATGAATATCTCGAAAATCGTTAACTATACAAAAAATTTACAAGGGGCAACAAAGTTTTCTTTTTATTGAAAAACAAAACCATTTTTTGAAACGAAAGATTCGAATTATTCTGCAATATCCAAGATTAGGTTGAAACCATCTTAAATTATTCAACTAGTTAAAGTAAAAATAAAGAAAATTATTTTTATCTTCAGTAAGGTTAACGATTTCGAAATGTTATTCGTTCAATATTTTAAAAGACAGCCATTTAAAAAATTATTTTTTTGTATACTTAAAAGAAATAATATAAAAAAAATGCGTAAACCTAATTTGAAAAAAATAATCTTTTATATTTAAAATGCTTAAAGTTTAAAAAACAAACAAATACAATGGCGAATGGACGGAAAACTACATAAAATAAACTATATTTTTGTACGGCATTTCTTCTACACTTTGTACTATCAATCGGTGCCTAAAGTTTAGTTGGTTAAATTTTGGTCACAGTAGTAGGCTACTGACAAAAATATAATTCCAAATTTGTTTTGAATATCCATTAAATACGTAAACTTTGTATCTCTTATACTACAGTGAAATAAAAAACAGTGTTAACCAAATAAACTGAATATCTTGATTTCCAAAGAAAATAAATATTTGGTTTCTTAAACAAATATAAAATGACCGACAGATTGAAAACCAGGCATTTCGGAAAAGTCCACCTAACTTTTCGCTGTTGGCAGTCTGACGCCAATCAATGCGTACATTTACCATTCCTATAAGGACGGACCGCAAGAAGGACCTTGAGCAAACTGATCGTTGTTACGTGTCAAATACGCGATCTCGTCAAATAAGAATTATTTCTAACCGTTTCTTTGAGTTTAATATTTCACGTATTCAGTCAGAGAGTTGGAATTCAACAGAAGTCAGACAGGGGAAGAAGAGGAAGAAGGAGGAGGAGGAGGAAACGAGCGAGGGAGATTGTGAAAAAACTGGAATAAATTGGAAGCATCTTGTTTCCTCGTTCTGCATCTGTAATATTTGTCTTTTTTCTCTTTTTCAGAATTAAGAAAGCCAGTGGTGTGAGATGGGTACTGGGAGGGGGACGTTATTACTTCATTTTTATTTACTTTTCTTCTTCAGCTAAATATAAAGTCTCTGACAACTCGGCGTGGGATATGATTTGGTAATTGGTAGCGCAAGAATTTCCCTTCTTGTAATAAAAGATCCGTTGGGCTGGATGAAATCCGTTGGGCCTTGATTTAATTAGGGTTGTGTAAGAACTGGTAGATTTGATTGTCATTCTTGCTGTTGATTAGGTAGCTCTGTGAATCAAATGAATACCGGGTGTATACGGTGTAATACCGGATATAATTAAAGTTTTTGATCAAAATGGTGTTAAAATTGAGAAAGGTTTAAAACATAACAAATTTTACAGAAAGGCACAACAAATGAAGTTTGTTTACAACACTTAAAAGTTCAGTACACTTTCATGTTTGTGCCATTATTGCTCGGTGATTACTCGAATTCTGCCTTGTCTTGGCCAATATCACTTCTGTGAAGTGCATCGATGATACTCCTCTTCAGTGTGATCATATCAGGGAAAAACCAGGAGCATTTATCCGGTGAGAGGGGAGGCCAAGCCACTGGCCCATCGTGACCAACCTTTGGATTTTCATTGCCCCAAATTAGGATATTGTGCGGTCTAACATCATAAGATCAAAGGAAGCGCATCACGGGTTTCAGTGTGATCATATCAGGGAAAAACCAGGAGAATTTATCCGGTGAGAGGGGAGGCCAAGCCACTGGCCCATCGTGACCAACCTTTGGATTTTCATTGCCCCAAATTAGGATATTGTGCGGTCTAACATCATAAGATCAAAGGCAGCGCATCACGGGTAATCGTTTTGCTTCTAAAACTTCACAATTTGAACTTTGTACGTATAAAACTTTTTTTATGCAAGATCTTATGTACTGCAAGGAGGCCCAAGTTCCCTTGAAACTCTGCGGACAGGCCTAACTAATTTACAAATACCGCGTGTAAAGACGATCTCTAGAATATCTTTCCACTCTAATCAGTGATTGTGCTGCTTAGAAGAATAACACACGTTAACATTTTTCTCATATCGTAGCCATCATATACTTTATTTCTCAACATCCCTTTTTCTCAGCACATACTGTTCATACAGGCATGAATGAAGTATTTTTAGAAAGATTTTTTAACCAGCTTCTGACATTTCAAAACAATTTTGCGCTAAAACTTACTGTTTGTGGAAAATTGTCACATAAAAGACACTGTTAACTGTCATAAGAAAAACGGTACCACAAAGCAGACAATATTTTGTATATTTTACGAAGCTAACTTATTAAACACGACTAGACTATCCAATCACAAATACCACTTTTTTGCATAACGCGTTTAGAACAATTTCAACATTTACTTAAAGGTCATTAAAACGTATAGGTTATGTGCCCCTACTGACAGTACCCTATACCTGTCCGTCGTACAAGCCGGGACAAGTATTTTGAATACCAAAAACATGTTTTGGACACAAATATATTTGTCATTTCTCCTTCTATCGTGCTTTTATGTATTGTTAATACGGACATCATCATAATTGCATGTAGCCTGTTAAAGGGCAACTAAATCAACTGGCATGTTTGTATCCATCAAAGAAAATTAAATACAAAAAGTACAAGAAGATTACGTTCTTACATCAAATATCGTTTGCTTTGAAGTATTGTAATGCCTTGTAAAACTTGCTATTATAAACGTAATTATCTGTATTGAAATGCATAAACTACAATGACTCATAAATTTGTGATTATTATTTCAAATCCATAGCTTTAGATTTATTTTTTAAACATGTTTTCCTTCCTTCCAACTACCGCCTTCACCCCAACGACTACTTTTATTCAAAAGGCTGTGTTTACTTAAAACTTCCATAGTGCAAAATTTCACACGGGCCCCCTGGTTTACACTATATTGAAAAAGTTTTAATTGTTGTTATAGTAACGTAATAAACAATGTTAACCATATTAACCTGTTTACGATCAAAACTAAACAAAGTCAGCTGTCACGTGATGTCTGTAGAAACATATTTATTCTGACTGTATCTACTTATAAATATATTTTGAAATCAGTCCAGGACTATATGGACAATATGTACATTTTTCAGTATAACCTACCACTGAGTATCTCTATAGTACATTCAACATATTATGTGAATACTAACGTTTTGTGACATAAAAGCGTGTAAAAAGACTGATTTATATCAGTAACTTTCGTATTTGTAATTAAATTTTATTTCTGTTTTGTTGAAATGCATTACGTGGATGTAACTTTCTGTTTAAGTGATTTGTAATTAAAGATAATCAGGGCACGCAAGTTTCCCATTGACATGATGGAAGCGATTTTCCAGCAATAATTTCATCTTTCCTTAAACGTTTTTGAAAATCTGATTCAAAATCATAATCGACATTAAAGTTTGCATATGGTAACATTCTAAATGTCCAACTAAATTTTAAAATTAAAATGCAGATTTATACAAATTTTAACTTTAATTATGATGGTGAAATCAGATAAGACAAAAAAGTAATTTTTAAAACTGTTTAACTAGTTTTATGAAAAAAAACTGACTTCTTCAAGCTTTGAGAATGACTCATGTTTCGACAAACACACACAACTTGAATGTGTGTGTGTGTGTGTGTGTGTGTGTGCGTGTGTGTGTGTGTGTGTGTGTGTGTGTGTGTGTGTGTGTGTGTGTGTTTTACAATAATGTAACATTTTTAACGACAAATCAAAATGTGATATAGTTGATCAGTATTTTTGGTCATTTCAAGATCAAGGAGTCTGGGTCTAACATGTTGGCAATTTCAATAGTTGATTTTTCAGTTTTAAACCACATAAGACGACCCATAATGGGAAATTTTAACTTCGACAGCTTTATTGTTGTTGAAATAAAGTTATCAGTGTGAGTGAATCACTTTGGATTTTATAAGATTTATATTCTATAGATGCTCTATACATTGAAAGAGAGAAGATGTTAAGTCTAAAGGTCAGATCTAGGGGCTAGGATCTGTGCTCATTTTAAGGTTCCAGTTTACCATGATGACTGCTCCAATAGTTTGGTTTTTTTTAAATAAATTCTTTAAAACTAACATATAAGAAAAATCTTATATGGAAAAGAACCCTTTTGGAAAAGAACCCTACTTATATGGAAAAAATCTTTTCCTCATGAAAAAAAATTGATCGATCAGTCTCAAGATCGGTTTTGACACGATCATTATACTTTCTACAGGGCTGAGGTGAAAATATCATTACAAAAACTAACTTATTTTACTTAGTTTCGCAGTATTTTACGTTAAGTTTCAGTTATTCAAAAGTACAGAACAAAAACACTAGTCTTTAACAGCATTTCGGTTTGACGAATGACTTTCCACGAGCTTTAAAGAAGCCGTTCTTACGCCATGTTAATATTCATAAAGGGAATATGATTTTTGCCTCGCTAAGTAGATTAAAGTGCGAGAGGAGTGAGGATATAAATTCGTTTTGCATATCATAAAAGTAGAAAAGGTTTAACGACGGGAGTCTGTTATTTTATCTCTGACGATATAAACTTTAAGAAAGCTGAAGGCTTATGAAGGGTTGAAAATAAGATTAGAAGTTAGAAAAAATGGAACTGATAAAATAAAAAACAGCAAAGCATTGGAGTTTATAACCAGAGAGAAGTTTAAATGCTAAAAAATCTTTTATTTAAAAATAAATCGTGCGTAATCATTACAACAGCTTCCTCAAAATTGACAAATGTTTCCTTATAATGGACAGACCAAATTTATATATTACAATTTCATCAAAACCAAACTCTCTCGAGCAAAGTGCACAGTCAGACTGACATCCGAATAGGAACTACATTTTTCGACCCGGATATTTTGGAACGAAAACTGGTAAATCCATAAAATTTCCAAAATTATTATTTGTCATAATTATAATACTCTTTTCGCTCCGCTCAGCTCCGTTACGCTTCCAATGGCGCACTTTGAATGTGTAGTCCGATCCGCTCCGCATCTAGCTTTATACTTTTTGCATTGAGAAATTAATTATTTATATAATTACTGTATATTAACAAATTTACTAATTAATTAGTGGTTTGTTATAGGAATAACAACACTATTTTGTTGTCTAACACTTAAAAATAAATAGATCTATAACAAAATAATAAAAAAAAACAGCTGTTATTCAATACCGATATTAAAACAGCTGTTATTATAAAATCCTTAAAACAGCTGTTACTGAACACAGCTGAGTATTGCACTTCATTTCTTATGACAACTTTCACCTTATATGTCCATTTATAGGAACTTAATTTAAAAAAATGTATAGTTTTCTTCATGACGTTAGATACCAATAACTTTAAAATAAGCATCAATCATCTTTCTAAGACTTTTCAATATCTCAGAATATTATTTTAAAATTTGCTCTTACGGAATCCTAAATAAAGATATATTCCTGATGAATTAGACAAGACTGTACAAACTCGTTGCTATGACAACAAATGCAATAACAGATGATTTTTAAAAAGTCATAATTTAGTAATATCTGGATGAAATTTTCAAACCTGAGTCTTATTAAAATTTGGATAACTATTAACGAAACTACAAACATGTAGATTTAACTATATTATAGTATTTCAAATTTAAAATGAGTTAAAGGTGCCGCCACCATAATAAGCGTTTATATATATATATATATATATATATATATATATATATATATATATATATATATATATATATATATATATTATATACGAGTAATTATAGTAATTATAATATTATATAATATTTACAGAATATTGTAAATATAGTAATTTTATGTTTACCATGTTACTTTAGTAACATGTAAAATTAATTTGAAAACTTACTGCAGTTTTCATTAATATATCGAGTTAAAAATATCAATTAATATTCGCAGAACATAGTCATATATAATCTGACTTTATCTGACTATATATATATATATATATATATATATATATATATATATATATATATATATATACTATTGTGCACACTTGGGCTAATGCAGACGATATATGTATGAAAATGCCAAGCCCTATATATATATATCCACTATACCACCGAGGCGGCTCTCTCTCTCATATATATATATACATATAATCATATTGTTTTATATGATGTTTTTGACGTAAGCAAGACAGTTACGTTTGAGATTATTTTCAGAAGTCCTAGAAAAATATAAAATTTTTTTGTCGCTTTGTCGAATTAAGTTGAATAAAACACCATTACACGCGGTCACATCTAACAGCACTTGATAGGTTGTGTGCACATGTTTACGTTCATGTTGTGTGAAGTAGCTTATGCAATATTATCACGTCTTTAATACAGCAAATAAAACTAAATACATATTTAAAGGTTATGAAGTTTAATAACCTTTGGTACCTCGACCAAAAAGTCTAATGTGCAATTAAGTCTTTTAGATATAGAGTTCCTCAGTAGATTAGTTCCCTCAGTTAGTTTGAGTAGTCCTCTGTGTTCTAGAAGAAAAACATCCTTCGCCTTTTGCTATCACAATCACAGATTTCCTCCATGCTATAATGGACGTGTACAAAGGTCCACATAATTTGACATAGCCTTTTTACTTCCTGATCTAAAATGTTCTGCTCCATCTCTCAAATCGTCCATTGCAGATTGGGTAGGTCCATCTAACGTCTCTATAGTCTGCTACAATTCTCAAGTCTGCCTGTAGGTTTTAAGGAGTTACAGCCCCATTTTCCTCCACCTCCATGGTATTTTCACTTTCAAGGTCAAGTTTTGTTTTTCCCAGGGTTTTGCAGAGTGTTGACGGTTTGTTTTCAATCACAAATAATCAGGGAAATGAAATGCGTTGGTTAATACTAGATTAACTCGCCTAGTATCCAGAGCCAGCATACGTAGGTGAACGCTGTCACTGTTAATACGGCATATTACTTTGTTACTCGTTTGCGAAAGCGGGAGGGAATGTCTTCATGCTTCAAATGTTGGCTGTTGTTTTCATTTCGGCTTCCGAACTCTTTAAGCCTCTCCATCCCCTCCACTTCTCAGATAGGATCAGATTTGCCGGAGTGAGACGTAGGCCTATGCAAAGTGGGAAGGGATGCCGCCATTGTGTCGTATTTATGCATAACAAAATCCTGCCACACTGTAAGCAAACATAACAGAATTTACATAGGCTGGAGAGAGAAAATTGTCTTATGGCAATCCTTGACACGATTAAGTGCATGGTTCGAACACCTAAAACACTACACGGAAGTGATTTTACAACAATTTAAATTTCATATATTTTTAATCTACTTTTTAAGAAAAAAGTGTAATTTTTTTAAAAAACATTTATAAATTATTGTTTAAAATATAACAAAAAATACCTAACTCTAACTGCTATCTTCAAATTTTCAGTGAAATACAAAAATTTCAATTCTAATAATTTATGCGAAGTTTAACACTGATTACAATAGGGAACTCTTTTCCATTAAAAAGGAGTTATGGATCATCATGGTGTGCTCCAGACGCGGGACCTTGAAATGAGCGCCAATCCTGACCTCTAAAACACTTTTTTGCGATGTCGTTAAAATTTATATATGTAGGTTAATAAGAATTGTTTTTACAAATTTTCAGGAAATTAAATTTTAAGTAAATCAGTTTTTTATTTTACAATTTTTTCAAAATTTCTTCATCAAATACATTATCGTATTTTCAAAAGAATTTGGCAAATTTAATACAATAATTAATTCAGATGTTAACGCTAATTACGATAGTGAAAATAAGTGTTCTAAAAATTATAAATTAAATTAAAAGAAAGTCATAACTTTCTCGTCAGTCATTTTTCCCTTTGTACTTTGTAGGCTACTGTAAAATATAAAACTTCCACTTAACAAAATATTCGTTAACGTGATGTTATGCAATATTAGTTTTTTGTATTTACTTCTAATATGTTAGAGTGCCGGTGGTAAGTCGCAATTTTTATATATTAAATTCCGACTATTTCCTTTATAAGATGTGTCGTGTAAGAAAATCACTTCCGGTTCCGGCGGTTGTTGTACAGGCTGACACTTATTGGCCGTTGTGTAAAGGAAAGCATTGTTTGCACTGCCTTTTGGCTGAAAGAGTGGCAGCTAATTTGGCCGCAACAATCCGACAGCTAACACGAATCATTTGGGATTAGCAAAGGCTTGGCTCACCGCAAATATTTGGTCTTCAACCCCTTTCTGTGACAGCGGCTGCTTCAGGCAGTTCCGCTGGCTGGTCAATACTGCCGAGACGCTAGATGAAAAATTACAGAACACATCAGTCACAATACTCTACTGATCCAAGTCAGATATTAAGTAATCGGCAAGTGATGTCGCTGACTTGGTGGAAACGAATGTCCAAAAATATTACACAATTTTTTTTTTACGCTTTTTTTTGAAAATCTTATTTCACTGTTATAAACAGTGTTAAAATCTGCCTAAATTAGCAATATAAATTTTCAATAGAACTTGAAGTAATACGTATTGCAGATCTTAAGGTTAATTACAAACGGTGAAAAATATTTTTTTTTTGAGAATATAATTTTGAAAAGTATAAACACAGACTACTGTGACGAATTTACTAATTGTTCAAATAAATGTAACAAATTTGAAATTAAATAAGTTAACTGTTCATGAATAAGTTAGATGAAAGAAAACAAACACGACGACAGTCAAGATTAGGTTAGGATAGGCTAAATTTGGTATATTTTTTATTTACATTTAATAGTAAATTTATTTTATATGACACTTGCTACACTCACTTGAGTTATGTCCGTTCAGGAATTTGAACAAAGTACGATGATCCTATTTTAATAAATTATTGGAAGCCCAGAATTATTGGAAGTTCAGACAGTTGGATAAAGTGCAATTCGCAACAACTCTGACCTGACGCAGGATCGATTCTATTTACTACTTGTTTAAATTAATTATATCGCTATAACTAATTATAAACTAGTTTATAATTACAAACTAGTTTAAATTATAAACTAATTTAAACTAGTTATACTACTTTAAATTAAATTATATATATATATATATATATATATATATATATATATATATATATATATCACAGATTTTGATATAGGCCTAATATATTTTGACATATATATATATACATACATATATATATATATATATATATATATATATATATATATTAAATGTGTTAATATATCGCATACGTTTTGTTTTCCCCGACTATTGTTTTCAAGCAATACAGCAGCACTTGAAGATTAATTTACAGAAGTCATGCACATGTTAATATCACTGCCAATTGTCGTGAAACAAACAAATTGGGGCTTACTGGATCTCGGTTATGATTGCAGAACACAACATAACAGAGTGTGGAAGTGTATTTTATAACCGTGCATATGCATTAACCAAATGCGTTATTCAAAGTAATAATACTAATTTTCATTAGTAAACCTCTAGATCAACCATGGGTTGTTGTGTCTACCAGTACGCCAGCGCTGTGTTTTTTTATCGAAACCAGTTCTTATCTCTGAGGTCAAGTAAAAAAACGATCAGCTGTGTTCTAGGCTAGCCTAATATGTTAGAAAATATTTCCGTTTCGGGGAATTGTTCAGTTTGACAGTTCAAAGCAACTTTTCGAATTGAAAAATATTGTTTAATTTGATTTCCTAACAAAAGAATTACCCGGAAATCTTGATTTCTTGTTTTCCGTAATTTACTTTCTTTTTAAAAGTGTTAAACTGTTGTTAGTAAACAAAAATGAATAAAAAAATTATTAACTACGATTTGGTATTTTTGCAGCCGTGGAGCACCGTAACAAGCTTTTCACATAATGTCCGTTTTAAGTTGTGATAAAAGGTTCTCTCTTTATAGGCCTACCTTTACCTTTATTACCTTAATAATCCGTCTCTTTAAACATGTCAATCTGCTGTTAGCAAGCAAACATAATCATCTTAATATCTCTGAACAACAAACTATCTGAAAAAAATCAACAAATACAGTTTCATTTTAAAATAGCTATTATTTTCGCACTTCGGACATTTTTTGATCGCGGTAAGACACTGTGTACTATCGTACAGTAAAATATTTTTTTAAAAAGTAAGTCGTTTTCACAAATATCGATAAATATAGTTAGCGTAAACTCAAAATTATTACAAAAAAGTACATATACGAAACTCGGAGAGTTACAGACAAAAGCGATGCTTTTGTTAATTACATCTTTGCTAAATATGCAATTAGTTTGAAGATGTTCACAAATATCTTGTTTTGTTTAAATAAATTAATACATAAACCTAGATTAGATATTATTTACTGTAGTTTTAGTAAAAGCTCAGTTGTTTTATGTTAATTCGTAACGATCAGCTGATTTCATTGAACAGCTGATTGGTTATAATTGTTATAATAGTTTCAGGTTATGTTGTTTAAAACTAGAAATAGTAACAACAATAATATAAACGTTTATATTAATTTAGAATTTATTATAAACGGTTACAAAGTTCACGTGTTCTTCAACTAAGGTAAAATGCAGAAACCAAAGCAACACAACGTTTTCATATTATAAGCGTGTACTGTTATCGAAAAGGAAGAAAAAGAGAGACAGAAATTTGTTTGCTCGTTCGTTCCATATTTTCGTTACATTCTTTCTTTCGGCAAACATTTTTCCTATTCAGTCCTCTTACCAAACATAACATTTAAACCTTCGCTTCAAAATTGTTTCTTCGTAACTGCTGCACGATTCCACTGCTGCTGATAGCAAACAGCTAACCCTAACCTGTACGTTGTCGGTATGATAAACCTACCTCATAGGCTTATCGGTGTCTTTGTTTTCTTTTATTGTTGATCCTATTCTTTAAAAATGTCATTTGTTAATAGAAAACAAATGTAAAGAATACATCTGAATATGGAATGAGTTACTCATGACTGTAAATAGTAAACATTTACCCGATTCTGTTTTAAAGTAGGCTTCAAATTATCCTGGTTGGTTATGCTTGTCATCAACTTTTCTAATTTTGAGGGTTACTTCCGTGAGTTTCCCTGTAGCAGTTCTTCAGATTTACAAATTTAAAGCCTATTTAATATTCCACAAATAATAAAATTATAACAATTTGTATTTCGGTTAAAACTACAGTTGTAAACAAGGTCATTTGAAGGTTACATGAGTCAGGTTTATTTAGGATTTGTGTTACACCTGTTTTCAGCTCTAAAAACCAAGGCTAAAAATAATTTTTTTACTATTTCGTATTGTGTTCTGGAGTTTTTTGAATTTTTTAACGATGTCGACATTACTGTACACTTTTGCAAGCCAAGACGACACTTTTAACAGAGCAGCCTAAATGCGATCTTTAATTTGTAGTGCAAGTTGTAACTTTTGTTTTTAATATTTAAAATTTTTTTAATAGCATCCAAACATTTCAAGTCAGTATAATATCATATTCAATTGATTTTCGATTTAAAATGTTTCAGTCAATTTTGTCATTTTGTATTTTTGAAAAATAGTTTTATCTTATTTCAGTCTTTCAGGCTGGAGTCTGTTAAGCACGTTTTTCAACGTCCTAACAATGGTCGTTTAACATTTTTGCTTTCTTGCTTAATTTTTTCTCTCTTTATAAATTTTTTTTTGCAAACTTTAATTTAACATTTTCTTTATGACGTTTATATTATAACATATGGTACCATCATTAAATACATTTTAATTAACTCAACAAGTATTAATTACTGCTATTACAATTAATTTACATACAAAGTTAGATTTCATAACTATTAAAACATTTTTGTAAACCTCGATAAGATCTTTCCTTAACGAAATTGGTGCATAATTCACACTTCCTTAAAGATGGTGTAACAGGATTTATACCAAACTGAGGTTTAATATTATTTTTCGAAGAATTTTTTTGCACATTTTAGACCTGTACTATTATTGGTTTATATTTTAATTTCTCACAACACTTACAGAGAAGGTTTGGTGATGGTAAAAAAAAAAAAATGATTTTATGGTTTTAATGGATCTATCCGTCTTTATGTCCCCTGAGTCCAAAAAAGTGATTCTCTCTCTCTCTCTCTCTCTCTCTCTCTCTCTCTCTCTCTCTCTCTCTCTCTCTCTCTCTCTCTCTCTCTCTCTCTCTCTCTCTCTCTCTCTCTCTCTCTCTCTCTCTCTCTCTCTCTCTCTCTCTCTCTCTCTCCTCTCTCTCTCTCTCTCTCTCTCTCTCTCTCTCTCTCTCTCTCTCTCTCTCTGTTGTGTGTGCGTTAGTGTTGCGCGCGCATTGTTGTAAACTAATTTCGATTGTAATGAATCTTTTTCGTATAGATCTAGTTTGCTCGAATCTAAGGACCATTAAAAAAACATTTTTGAAACATCTTTATTCATAAAAAACTGTGAAAATCCAAATTGATTAAAATCGATCTAACGTTTTTGATCAAATTTCGCTCGAGTACAGTATACACAAAATTAAAGCACGAGTCTCTAAACCGAAGTTCTAAATATTAATTAAAGTCATTTATACGTTATAAATATTAACTCTGATCAGAAAACTAAGACACAATCTTTAAGATACTCCTAATCTCTCAGTAAAATAATAAAATAAACTAACTCCATGACCTTTTCGTATTTCTTGTGAAGTTTGTTGGTAGTGAAGGTATTTACCTGCGACTATAAATCATCACAAACTTTTAAGTAAGCCAACCAATTAGTATCAAATAATGGTTTCAGTTCGACCTAAAGAATCACTTAAACCTTTCTACGCCGACAGCTCCAGAATGGAATGGGCGGTACGCGCGGGATATTGTTGGGTCTGACTGACTGACGTTGCACTGTCTTGTGCTGTAGGGTTTTATTTTATAAACTAATTTCATTTCGATAACTTATCTCAAATAATCGATTAGTGACAGCTCTTTTGTAAAAACCGATTAATTATGATACGTACAGTTGTACGTAATAAATATACTTCAGACATCCAGTGAAGTATATGTTTATACAACTATTGAAATTAATTAATTAATTATGCATTTTATTGTTATAGAGAAGACCGGGGGAAGATGCTGTCACCGGGATAATGATGAACATCGTGTTTTGCTGATTGTGTTTGAATACAGAGTCTGCGTACTGCCGCTTTCAAATTTTATTCAAAGTGTAAACATAAACTTTGAACTATTATTATTAGACTATTTTATTATTATTATTATTATTATTATTATTATTATTATTATTATTATTATTATTATTATTATTATTGTTATTGTTATTGTTTTTATGATCGCAAGTAGGCTCTACTTACTGTGTTGTACTATAGAAACAATACAACAGATTTTTGCAAACTAGGTAAAGAATTTTTGCAAAGAATGAATCGTCAGACTAATATTGAAAACTCTAAGTGACACACACGCGCGCGCTTCATAAATAAAATACAGATAACAATTAACAATACCTCAAAATTTGTTTTACCATGACTGCCGCGTAAGTAGGTCGTTGCAAAAATGTAAATTCCAATAGTTATAAAAACACTGTGTACATTTTTATAACGAACATCAGATTGTTATCATTGCAGATGTCACCAAATCAAGGCGCAGGTTATGCAAAATGGATACACCTCTGTAGTTAAATTACATAATGATACTTTGCTCAGCCTTGGGCAATAATAAATTAATGAATTTCTATTGGAAAATAATAATACATTGGAAGTATAATAATAATAATACTTGTAGCACCAACGATCAGTATCTTGAAATAAGCACTGATCCTGGCCTTTATAACACGGTTTTTGAGTTCAAAATCGGACTCATAATTTTTAATTACCATTCTAAACGTGTTATAGTGGTTGCCAGTGTCATTTAAAGTTACTGGTTTCGGTGTTACCATGATGGTGGCCTTAAATATTTCAATCGGTGTTCGTTTAAAAAAATTATGAACAAAATAACTTTTTATGAGCTGAAAGCGTTTTATTTTTGTAGGCCCACAAAAAGACAAAATCATCTTTTTGTTGAGTTTTGTTTTTAAATATCCACCAATCCCTTTTCAAGTCTAAAACGCACGTTCGGTTAAAGTACAAAAATTAAGTGGTCTTCGTAGAAGTAGTGGTAGAAGAAGAGTTTAGAGAACAATGGAAATAGGTTGAAACGGACCAAGTGGTGAAACGTTTGTTAGTAAATATCTATTGGGACATTGATGAAGGGAGTGCTATCGTGACATCTAGAAACGGTTTAGAGTGTTAAAAATTAAAAATTGCTATTGCATGTATATAACCTATAAATAAATAATAATAAATAATAAATGAATAAATATTTTATAAATATTTATATAAATATAAATATATATATATATATATATATATATATATATATATACTTTTATGTTGGTAAATATCGTAATATATTAATACTGTACATGTATATTATCACTCTAGCAGTCGAAATTTTGGTCTTATCTGATTCAATCGTAGCACAAAATTGACTTTCGATTTCGTTATCCTGAAAAATAACTCTAAAATGGAGAGTATTACAAATATTTGTTTAAGACAACATAATTTTCTATTTTTTTTACTATTTGAAAATCTAACTTCAATCGAAATAATTAGCGTAAAAAAATGTTATTGAATATACTAACGTGAACCCAACAGTGATCAGAATTCATTTCTTGTTTTTAATAAGCATTGAAAGTTTAAAATACCGACAGAGCAAAGCGAAACCTGTTTCAACTGGACCATTCGGCATTTTGGTTTGTTTCTTACACGGTTTTGGCTAAACGTATTGACCACTGTTTTGAAATACGGTACGAAGGTACCCTATAAAAAGCCCGAACGAAGTATTTTAAGATTTTTCCTATTTCCATCCAGTTCAAGACGGCTGCCTCTGATTTACAATAAGGATTGTAAGCAGTCTTAGCCAAATGCATTGACTAATTGTTTTGAAATTTGATATAAGTTACTTTGTATAAAACCGATATGACGTACGTGTATTTTAGCCAAATTCGTTCAGTGTTTCTTTTGAAATTTGGTACGAAGTTACCGTGTACGTATAAAACTCGTACTATGTATGTGTTAGACTCTATCCCAATCATTTCCGTTTCAAGATGGCGGCCTCTGATTTACAGTGAAGAGTGAACGCATTTTCATGCAAACGTATTAACCGATTACCTCTAACTTTGGTATGAAGATATCTTGTATAAAGCCCAAATGATTATGTGTAGCCCAACATTCTTTCCTATTTACTTCCGTTTCAAGATGGCGGCCTCTGATTTACAGTGAAGAGTGAACGCATTTTCACAAACGTATTAACCGATTACCTCTAACTTTGGTATGAAGATATCTTGTATAAAGCCCAAATGATTATGTGTAGCCCAACATTCTTTCCTATTTACTTCCGTTTCAAGATGGCGGCCTCTGATTTACAGTGAAGAGTGAACGCATTTTCAGGCAAACGTATTAACCGATTACCTCTAACTTTGGTATGAAGATATCTTGTATAAAGCCCAAATGATTATGTGTAGCCCAACATTCTTTCCTATTTACTTCCGTTTCAAGATGGCGGCCTCTGATTTACAGTGAAGAGTGAACGCATTTTCAGGCAAACGTATTAACCGATTACCTCTAACTTTGGTATGAAGATATCTTGTATAAAGCCCAAATGATTATGTGTAGCCCAACATTCTTTCCTATTTACTTCCGTTTCAAGATGGCGGCCTCTGATTTACAGTGAAGAGTGAACGCATTTTCAGGCAAACGTATTAACCGATTACCTCTAACTTTGGTATGAAGATATCTTGTATAAAGCCCAAATGATTATGTGTAGCCCAACATTCTTTCCTATTTACTTCCGTTTCAAGATGGCGGCCTCTGATTTACAGTGAAGAGTGAACGCATTTTCAGGCAAACGTATTAACCGATTACCTCTAACTTTGGTATGAAGATATCTTGTATAAAGCCCAAATGATTATGTGTAGCCCAACATTCTTTCCTATTTACTTCCGTTTCAAGATGGCGGCCTCTGATTTACAGTGAAGAGTGAACGCATTTTCAGGCAAACGTATTAACCGATTACCTCTAACTTTGGTATGAAGATATCTTGTATAAAGCCCAAATGATTATGTGTAGCCCAACATTCTTTCCTATTTACTTCCGTTTCAAGGTGGCGGTCTCTCATTTAACGATTTTGAGTACACGCAAATTAATTCAAACACATTGGAATTGTTACAAAGGTATCTTCTATAATGCAGAAACACGCATGTGCAACATTTTCCCCTTTCACTTCCGTTTCAAGATGGCGGGCTTGATTTAAAGTTGAGAGTGTAGTTGCTGGTTATTTCCTGTAATACTGGCGGAACGGCAAAACATATCGTAATTTTGATTCCTCCATAGAAAAATAGCATAAAATCTCCAATAAAACTGGCTTATTAACATTTTTTGTAAGTATTACGATTACCGATTAAACTGACGGAAAAAAATACGAACGCTGTCATAGAGCGTTCCGTGTATTAAGTAAGAACATACTGCGAAGTCTCCAGTTCTTTGGACTACTAATATGTGAAGATTTTAACAGCGATTAGAAGCACAAACTAAACCAATTTATAAGAACTTATGTGTCTTTGTCATTCTGAAACAGATGACCTTGTCAAAGTTATTACTAAAATTTGTATTAAAAAGTGATGTTATTCAATATTGTTAGCGAAAGCATATTCGCTTCCATCAAGTCAACAAGTCATCTGTTTGCCTCGATATTTTTATACCATTCTTTGTAGGAGGACAAGAAATTAAACGTGTCGTGACAAAAATACTCCTGTAAATGATTAATTTTATCAAAATCGGTCAATTTTATAAAATGGATCTGTACGAAGTGTACAGATCCGCTCAGTACAGACATCCAGGTAAAAATAACTTGTTTGAATACTATAAAAGTGAAAGCGTGATTATTATTAAAATTTCAAAATAGATTTTATATCTTGGGAAATGAACTAAAGATTCGTTTCATTTGAGTAAGAAATACAGTCATTGTAATGTGCAACGATCCTGACTTATAGAACACCTTTTATGTTGTTGTTAAATAGTGTATAGACCTACATACAAAAACTTCAAGCAAACATTTCAAATTTAGTATTCTTAAGGTTTGAGAGTTTTGACCCCTACGAAAATAGTTTTTTGGAAATGATCTTGTAGTAAGAACCTTTACCTGACGGAAAAAACATTCAGATTCTAACATCAATTGGTCTAACATGATATAATAACATGAGGTAACATGGTTACTGTTTTTTTGCGTTTACACCTATTAAGCCTTTTTTCAATCTCATAGTGTTGACTTTTTTCAAACGATTTCTTCCTAGCTAGGCGGAGGCAGCTGATGAGCTTAGCGATCCCACCGTACCTTTAGCTCATACTACTCTCATTCATTTACCCAAGACACATGTATATACGTATTCACTGCTCTACATAACCTGGCTAACTCGAAAGTGTGACGTGACCCTTGCTAATGGAGTGTATGATACCGGCCTAATAGTGTATCGAACGGAGCCCTGGAATAGGCCTACCTGATAACCTCCCCAGTTTACCTTACTCCTCGCAAGCGGGGCTTTGTGTGGGCGGATGTAATATCCCTAGTTACGTATGTTTCTATGAGTAAGAATGTTCCATGTGTGGTGGGAACTCACAGCACAAGAAAAAGCTGGACAAATGTGGCACAACCTCCGTGATAATGGTCAAGAGTAAGGGGAAGAAAATGAAAGGCAATTAGCAGAGCAAGCAAGTACCTCAATAATGATCAGGGAATTCACCAGTTAGAAGTGGGTCAGTTGCTCCCCTAATTACAAATCCTTTCCAAATCCTAGACTTTGTAAAGAGCCTTGAAATGGAATAAGCGCTGTAATTGAGCAGCTCAGGAATAGTTGCAACGGTACGGCCCAAAAGAAACTTGTAAACATATGACATTAGCCTACATCAGCTGATCACTTCGGCCATCGTTTCTTAGCAGTATTGATTGGTTACTTGTATCAAACAGTTTATAGGTTAAAATTGTATAAAAACAATTTGAAAAAAATATTTTTTTAAACGAAAATTAAAATCGCTGAAATAAAATTGGCCGAGTAAACGGACTTGGTCTAATGCAAGTTCAGGAATGGATTTCAGGAGCAATTTTAACGTCCAGCTCCAACTAACAAGCTTAGCCCTTATGTAAAGGGCATCGATCGTCCAGTAACAATAAAAAGGTATGAACATCAAGAACGATTACTTGATCATACGAGGGTTGATCAAATATAAACGAGACTGATTTTTTAAAAAATTTAATGCTTATTTACAAATTATTCTTGATACAACTTATTTTTCTACATAGTCTCCCGCACGAGTAACACATTTTTCCCACCGGATTGGAAGTTTTTTAATTCCATCTTCGTAAAAAGTTCTCGGGCGTTCATTGAGCCATTGGAGCACGAAGGTCTCCACCGCAGAATCATCTTCGAAACGCTGGCCTCCAAGCGCCTCTTTGAGTGGCCCAAACAGGTGATAGTCGCAGGGTGATAAGTCTGAACTGTATGGGGGATGTTCCATTGGTTCCCAGCCAATTTGATCGAGTTTAAGCCTCGTAGCTTTCGCCGAATTTGATCGGGCATTATCGTGAAGAAGAATGACGTTTCTCGCCGGTTTAGATTTCCTTTTCCTACGAAAAGACTGTTTTGCAGCCTCTAAAACATCGCAATAATATTGTGCATTTATTGTGCGTCGTTGATGGAGGAAATCGACGTGAAAGGCGCCTTGATTGTCGAAAAATACAGTGGCCATTACCTTCCCGGCCGACGATCGTGATTTGGCCTTCAGAGGCGCCCTCTCTCCCCTCTTCCGCCACTCCATACTTGCCTGTTTCGACTCGGGAGTGTAATGGTGAACCCATGTTTCGTCACAGGTGACAATCCGGTTTAATAATGCCTCACCATCTCATTCAAATTGGGTCAATAGTCGCTGGCAAATCTCCAAACGATTCCGTTTGTGAACGTCGGTCAAAATTCGTGGAACCCACCTTGCAGATACTTTGCTGAGTTCCAGGTTTGATGTAACGATTTTTTGAACGCTACCATAGTTCAACTGGAGTTCATCTGCAATAAATCGCAGCGATATACGTCTGTCTTCGTCCAGGAGCTTCCGAACAGCATCAATGTTTTCGTCCGTGACGGAAGTGGTCGGGCGACGATCATGGCTGAGGTTTTCTACTGCTTCCCGTCCTTCGGCGAATTCCTTGTGCCAAGCAAAAACGCGAGCTCTTGACAGGGTCCTGTCCCCGTATTGAGCCGTCAATCTACGAAAGATTTCAGTCGGATTGACCCCCTCCTTGGCCAAAAACTTAATAATAATTCTCTGCTCCACGGAAACGTGCACTTCACTCTCACTCATTGTATAGTTTTATACTGAAGGGTCCGAACGGAAATGTTGCCCGTCTACGCCCGTCCCAAACCTCCCAGGCTACCTGAAACCCCACCCTTTAGAGTTCAATGTCCAACGGAAAAGTTTTTAGAAAGTCAGTCTCGTTTATATTTGATCAACCCTCGTACTATAGTGCAGTTATGATTACAGTAATCACAAAAAATCATTGAAAATAAAAATTAGCCGGACTTCAGTGAGACGTATTTTTAAATCTATAGATGAGTTTAACTACAAGATAATATTTGATCAACATTTGGAAAATTCAGATAAAATTGTAAAGCCAACGCATTGTTCTGCCATATTAGCGATTGTTGTAAGACATCCTAGTGGCTTTGTCTATTTTTGTTTTTCTGATTAATATAATTTTCATTTGAAAGTATTTATCAATAAAGTTACGTCTTGGTTTCCTTCTTTCCTCGGCCGGACATTATTATTGATAAAAACATTCCATATTGTAAATACAACTACATAGTGTGTATGATATCTAAATGGCGATATTTTGGAGTTTTTCATTGAGAAAAACGAATAGTAACCGGTGATTAAGAACAGTGGTTCTAGCAGAATGGAGATACAAAGGGATTCACTTTGATTCAGAAATCTTGCGATATTCTGTGAAGCAGACATTCTACGTCCCTGTAATTACCCCAATATAACATCACATGATTCGTACGTATTCTGCAAGAAGCAACTTTCAGGCAACCATCGGCAACCTTAAGTGAGTTGCTCGAGAAAATTGTGGCAGCCTTAAGAAACTTTCTATAAGTTATCTCTAGTAAAGCAGCTAAAACATCCACTCCGTAATAGATACACAGATTATAAACTAGAGGAAAAGTATCATAAAACATCAGACATTTCGATCGACAGACCTATTGTAAAAGTAAACCTCTTAATGACTAGTTTAACAGGTTGGTGTCCTTAGTAAATTAAAAAAAAAACCATTGACTAGCTCATCCTTCTGCAGATCCATAAGGTTTTAGAAAACACAAATGCTGAGCCTTCTGCTAACAAGAGCCTCTTAATCATGAATTATGGATCCTGCAGTTTCTTCCTCTTTACTGCATAACTTACACACGGTTTCTCCTTGGTCGCCCCTCAAAGTCCTCCATGAGGACACTTTCTTAAAAGGCGCTTATTATAGGAATGCCCATGAAGGTTGCTTGTTAACACCCGGCCAGCGACAGAGAGATCCGTAAAACCGGCTGGGTTCCCGATAAACTCAGATGCAGATCCCAGTTCAAATAGTTGGTCTGCCTCCTCAAAACCCATACACTCCGTAATACATTGTTATGGAAACAATCATTTAACTTTAATAATGGGTGATCTTAAATTTTTCCTAAACAGTAGGAGTATCTGTAGCGTACCCCATAATTAAAAAAAACTGTTTAAATGTAGTAAAAATTAACTAATTTTAAATGGTTTTCAGAGTGATTCGTAGTAACAATTAACATATTTGAAGAAAATAGGTAAAAACAATAAGCCTTTTTTTAAAATGATAAAATTATTTCCCCTATTATTCATTTATAAACAGTGTTTCAAACATGACGCTACTTCAGATTTTGGTTTTTGCTAAATAAGTACCATAAGGAAAATTACTCAATACAATTTCAGATAAGCTATACAAGCGCTGTGGGTGCTGGTTTGAGCGTTATGAAAATCACAAGGAAAACATATTTTATTAATTGAAGCGACACTTTTAATGATAGAGTAGAAAAATATGTTGCCAAACGGGAGAATGTAACGGAAATATAGAAAGAACGAGCAAACGAATTTCATCTCTCGCTTTCTTTTTCTTCCTCCTTTTCGGTAACAGTACACGCTTATAATGAAAACGTTGTGTAGCTTTGATTTCGGTATTTTTCCTTAGCAGAAAAACACGTGTACGTTGTAACCGTTTACAATACAAACGAAATTAATATAAAATTTCTAATATTTGTTGTTAACATTGCTAGTTTTTAACAACATAACCTGAAACTTATTATAGTCTATCAACTGTTCAATGAAATCAGCTGACCGTTACTAATTAATATAAATCATCTGATCCTTACTATAGCTACAGTAAATAATATCTAAGCTAGGTCACGTATTTATTTATTTAAACCAAACATGATATGTGTAAACATATCCTCAAACTACATCAGCAAAGATATCATTAACAAAATCTTCTCTTCTGTCGGTAACTAGCCGAGTTCTACACGTGTTTTTTTCTTAACTATTTTCGTTTATAAACAAACATTATTATAAAAGTTTCATTAATAATGGCCGTTAATAAAAGTTTCATTGTCATTTGTTTTGTGCCTAATGTGCATGATGAACACTACTGGCCTAAGCCACATTGCAAATTTACAATTGTAATACAGTATTTACAATACAGAGTACATGTAGCACAGTGGGACGCCGTTACATGACTGCACGTACTAGAACTGGCGAGACTGTTCAGCCGTACTGAGGAAGGCGTATTATTTCCTGGATATTATTGATAATCAAAAGAAATGGTTGGCTACTTTGCGCCGCCCGAAGCAATCGGTAGTTCACGCCGCTCCGACAATTCCCATTTGCACCTGTTAAAATACGTTCCGACCACGCCCACCTTTGTATGCACTGCAGAAGTCAGTAAAATATTATCAAGATGGTCGACAGATATAGGATCCCCGAGTGGTAGGCCTACAGGAAACGCAGTCTAGCGAAGTGATATATAGACTTATTCACGCCTTCTCTCTGTTTTAACAAAAGAAAACCGTTCCAATTTATCTCAATTGTTTTTTAACTACCGTATCTCTCTTTACTTCCAGATTCGTAAGGACTATTTGTAAAAACACTCGTTTATCATGCTTTCAGACATATCTTCTTCGTGAAATGGAATTATGTTTTTGTTCCTTCCAATTTGTCTTTTATCTTTCCTTTGTTGGGAGTGTTTCTACTTCCTTATCTTCTTGTGATAAAGTATTAAACCAGTCACATTATTTGTTAAATTTATGTAACCTACATTCTCCTTTTATGTTATTATCCCCCTAACATTTTTAAATATTGTATATCTCCCTACATATTAGCAAATTTCCTTTGAAAATAAGCTATTGGAGAAGTCATCATAGTAAGACTTGGACTCTTTCCTGTTATCAGTAACTTGTTTCACATTCATATATATATTTCTGACGTCATAGAAGCTAATTTAAAAAAAATACATATTATAAAAAGTTTCATAAACAAACATTTAAATACGCAAACAGTTTTTTACCATACAATAAAATTCATTTTTATAATTTCTATGAAAATGAAAATTTCAGTTACACAGATTTAAGTTACACGGTGATCAGAGACTTTGAGAAAAAGTGCAAATTTGTTATTTTATAAGATTTTTTAATTACAATTTTTTTAAACGACATCTTTTACACCTTTTGTTTTGCAGATGACCAAATAGTTATAGTGCAGGATTACAAAGATCTAGAATATATCAGTAGAAAATTAATAGAGGAATATGACATTTAGGGACTTGAGGTAAACCTAAACAAAACGGAGTACATGTGCATTGGAGGGTGGAACAGGCATCTTCTGTTGGAACACGACACACAAATCAAAGGGTGTACAACGTATAAGTATTTGGGAATGACAATTACGAGTGATGGATTCTTGGATAAAAGGACGAAACCCCTTGGGAAGTAAAGAGCAATAAGTATAGGATCATATGGGATCAACAGATATTGAAAATAAATAAACATAGAATAACACAATTGTAAAAAGTGTAGTCTTATATGGAAGCAAAGTATGGACACTGAAAAAAAAACAGAAAAATATTTTTAATCTACAGAAGTGGACTATTGGCGAAGAGCCGCAGGTCGTTCAAAATGGGAAAAGATGAAGAATTTAAGGATCCATAAAATTATGGATGCGAAATACACTATTGTAGACGACATTAAGAAAAAAAACTTCGTCTACTTGGCCAAGGATGGACGAAAATCGACTTACCAAAGATATTCTGAAATGGAAACCACATAGTCGCAAAAAAAGAGGATGATCGAGACTAAGTTGGAGAGAAGGAATTGAGGAAGACGTAAGAGAGAGGGGGTTGGATGAAAATCTATGGAATGACAGAGAAACTGGAAGCTAGATCGTTTTAAAATGTAAGACGCCGAAGAACGTTGTAAGCCGAAAAGAAGAAGAATTACAGCTAATTGAAACGTATTAAATAGATTTAATTGTAGGCCTATAGCGAAATCGTTGAAGCTATTTGCAAAATAAATTTTTACTTAGTTTGGATTAAATTGGACAGAATTTGCTAACACTGCAGTGCTTACACATGTTTTAGAGGTCACGATACTCACTTATGTAATGCTTGGTTCCATATTTGGATTTTATAGCAGCTATAGTAGAAATTTTTAATGGAAATCCGTTAAAAATACAGCTTCTTTATAAATTATACGTAATAAAGTATTGAATCGAATACAACCTGTTCAAGTTTACTGTATCAATACAAAGTATCATGTAGAATGGAGCCTAGCCTACAGTTTAGATGTGTGATTATATAAAGACAGGCCACCTGGAACTGGGAAGGTGTCTGAGCTCGGTAGCAGACCGGGTATCATGGTCATTAATTAAAGTTAATAAATCACAGGCAGCGGGTATCAGAGATACCTCGGGCGTTATGTTCCGCATGGGAGGCCGGCCGCTGCTCTGTACTAGGCTTGTAGACAACATTTTATTAGCGAATATACTGGGAAATTAACCGGGGATCATGAATGAGCGCCGATTGTGACCTGTAGAACGCGTTTTGAGTGGACCTTAAAATTTTGATGGACAATACTAAATTTAACTGTTAATGACGTCGGGTTTTGTGTCGAGTTTGAATCAAATCAAACCAATTTTTATCGCTAGAGGTTAACTCACATACCAAACGTGATTTTTTCAAATGAGCTATTGGATAGGCCATTACGGTAAGATTGCCAAAAACCATGATATGTGCATCGAACGTGTCCTTTGGAAGACGTTTCGAAGGGTCATTCACAAATTTAAAGTTTTATAAGTGTTATTACGATAAAATTTAATAGTCAGTGTAACAATATTGTTATAAGTGCAGTAAATAATAATACAGTTTATGCATATTTATTTACATTCATGCACTAGCAATTTCGGTCTGATTCGGTTCCTAATTCTTTTGAAATTACGAGTATGAACTTGACCACAGTTAGTGATAATTTTTATTCTTTAACTGTAAAATACAAAAATGTTCGCATTATAAAATTTTCTTGTATGAGATGTAATTAAATTACTATATTTTTGCAGAAATTTACTTCAATCATGGCACGAGACAGCTGCGTGCAGCGGTTATTCGTGAACGCCATATTCGAGGGATTTGGACATTTTGAGTTGATTGATTTGCAAGTTTTCACTTTGTTCGGCAAGAAAGAGATGCATTATTAAGGATTGCATTACGTCGTCGACGAGATTGAAATAGCAAACACAATTTGTACCGTTATAAGGAAAGGGTATCTAAAATTGGTTTTGCGTAGAGTCCCACCGGGACGGAGATTGACTGAAAGTGGTCAATGCTGAAATGCGAATCTGTAATCGTATAACCTTTGTGTCTCGAGTCAACAACGCCCTCGCTAAAAGCCCACTTGTGCCGTCTCCTAGGCCCTAATGTAATTTCATTATTGTCACTTTTGCCCTTGTGTTTTGTCTGCACTATGCAAACACTGTTCCCCGCTGGCAGATACAGGCCTCTTCATCTCGGCAAGCGTTGGCATTTGGCACGTGTTCAAGATGATACCCGTATCTATAAACACGGTGTTAATTGGGGGAAGATATAGCCAAAGCTAGATGGTGAGGACACGCAGTTTATTTAACTCACATTATTTAAGCTTCCGCGGTTTCGAACTTTACAATTTTCATCTTCAGGGCGTACAATTGGTCAAATCCCTCTGGCAAGGCCGCCACAAAGTTAACAAAATATTGAAACGCATATCGCAACACTACACAATTACCTCACGATTAGGCTATACTAAAACTTAAAAGGATAAAATTGAGTGACCCTGTGCGACTTGTGTCGGTCAGTCCAGACTGCTGGAGTCTTTACTGATACCAGCGCGTACACGTCAGTGTTATCAGTTGCGGTGCCTTTGTTAGGTTTTTATTATTTATTTGAATCAGTCATCCTTGAAGCCATGTCACAGTTTAAATTGGATTTAAATGAAAGTTTGTCGTTGAGGATGTTTGTTCTGCTTTTTTGTTTTTATATATCTCAAACTCTTCGATAGTTTTCATATAAGAGCTTTTATTACACAAATGTAGGCTAATATCTCCATGTTGGCGTGGATGTCTGGTTTTTATCCATGAAATGTTATGCGAAAGTCGAGTTTATGGATAAATTTCTTCTGGATAGATGTTCCTTAAATCTTTTTTTTTTTTTTTTTTTTTGAAGGAGAGAGATGTCTGATTCTGATCGATATTAAAAACTTGGGCAATTTAGTTTTATATGTACCAGTCCTATCAAGTTATCTTCATTCGTGTTTGTAACTGGTTTTGCTAGTAAAGTTGATAGTTTATGAGATGTTCTTAAGAAAACTAATTTTTTTGGCACTTTTTTTAGAGCTTGGTTTAAAGTTGGTCCGTATTCTGTTCAGAGTATGTTTTTTTTTTTCAGGGATATTTTTAAAATTTTTGTTTTTATTTTTGACCATGAGCCTGTCAACAATGGAACTCTTATATTAATTAGAAACTGTGATGTTATTATTGTATTTACTTTTTTTCGTAACTCTGTTCATCCAAGCGAGTGAGAATAATCTGTGTACAAAACTATTGTATGCTGCTATTTTTACACGGCTGCCAAAAAAGGAGTTATGTTTTCAGTACCTGGGTAAGTATGTATGCATATGTGTATTATGTATATATGTTTGTTCCATCATAATTTTTTAACGGCTCATCCGATTTTGATTTATCTTAGCTCGTTAGATTCCTTACTTCACCAGGAGTGTCATAGGCTACATAACTTTCATCCAACTCACCCCAATGGGGTAAAATTGGGGTGAAATAGATACGATGAACTAATAACCAATTTCATATAGGATAAATAAGTTGCTAGAATGAAATCATACATTCTTCAATAAGTAATATACTCATACATTCTTAAATAAGTGATGTACAAGTGTAAAACATAATTACTAGAGACTATACAATAGGAATCACTCAGATTCAACCAGGGAAAGCAATAGAAAAACATTCACTTCGGGACCAATAGGCCTAGAATTACCACTCCAGTTTCAGCTGATTCAGGGCGTAGAGCTGGGAAAAATGACACCCTGAACACAAAAATTGGTGAGCCAAATCGGAGTTATGTAAATCGAAAGGAATGGTAAATAATCTAGCGATAGGCTTTGTCCAAAGGTCAGGCTCGGTAACGACATCGGTCTTTCAAATTAAAGTAAATATTGAAATAAAAAATTTTCAATCCCATAACTCAATCAGCGTATGCCGTAAATGGAGACAGGGCCATAAGGGGGAACACAGATCAGCGCCAGGACTTCGCAAGACCTGCTTTACAGTTTTTTCTTTTTTAATATAGCAAAAAATGCAAAATAGCTAAAAAGGGTACTTTTTTAGTGACTTAGTTTCATAGTTTTTTTAACGTTTTGAGGCTTTGACAAAGGGATTTGACCAATTGGATGGCCTAAAGATGAAAGTACACATTTTCAAAACCGCGGTAGTCTACATAGGTGAGTTAAAGACAACTGTACGATGAAAAATAAGTCGTAAGCCTAATTATTTAATTTTGTGGTCTAGTGGCTGTTACAAAAAGTGACAATAATAAATAGTTAGAGTAATATTCGACACGTAAAAATAAAAACATAAGTTTTCCATAAATATTGAACACTTTCTCATATTAACAGATTTCGCAAAAGCAAATTTGTTCATCGACTTATTTTGTGGACGAAAAAACTAGGAAATTTACTCTTAATTTCTCAAAAATTTCATAAACTTTTGATATTAGTGTTTATTAGGGAATTTTCATTGTACAATAATGCTGCTGCAGTGAATAGCCTTACCTCTTGATTACTTTTTTAAGTGTGTTAGAAAATATATACTTTATGTATAAGTTAACCTTTTGAGACCAATGTACTTAAATATTACATAGTAACTCATTTATATGAGTTTTATGGACTGTTTATATATATATATATATATATATATATATATATATATATATATATATATATAGAGAGAGAGAGAGAGAGAGAGAGAGAGAGAGAGAGACTATATATATGGAAGAATACTTTTTCTAAAATTACTAGTATCATGTGAATGTGAATTTAGTTTTTTCAGGTTGACTTTCCTTTTCTTTTATACACAGTAACATGTTTTGTTTAATAAATAATGTAGTTTTGTTTATAGTTTTTAAAAATTAACATTTTAAACTGCAAATTTTACTATTATTTAATATTGCAAATTTATATGTTTGAAAGAATAGGTAGAATAGAAAACCTAATGTTCATTACTTTACCTCAAGTAAAAGCAATCTGTTTATCTATTTTTTACTTTATTTTGTAAATTAACAAAAATTGTTTAACTTTTAACTCTATGCTAGAAACTCTGTTATACTGACACGCTAATCCTTTGTGTTATGTAAGGGTGATTGATTTGCGCAGTATATTTTGTGTGGTGTACACTAAATAAAAATAGGGGAGCATCGAAGTAGGATAGTTTGTTACAAAACTTTTACTTGTAACAAGTTCGAGACCAGTTACTAGATTTATTTCTGTGTGTTTGGTCGATCTATCGTCTTTTTTAGTCTAACTGGCTAAACAAAACAAAAAAGATAAACCACAAGAAATTTTATATTATATTATTTTACTGTAGTTAGATCGTGATAAACAACTAGTTAGGTTCAGATTTAAAGATTAAAGTAGAGGAAGAAGTTATCAAGGCCTACACAATATAATGCGAGAAAAGGCTGTTTGAGTCTTAAAGTCCCGTGAGTAGTTTGAAAATGTGTAACCACAGAGCAACATTAAAATGAAATGAATTTATTCCACTGTTTACTGGTGTAACTTTCGTTCGATTTTCAATTTTAAAAAAATTATTTATAAATATGGTAAGCATTCCTTCAGGAACTCTCTAATGTAAGTATGGTTTTGGCAGGATCTAACCTTCCTTACATCTATCTGTTTTTAGGTTAGATACATTCATCCCAAGCCAAGGTAGAACAGCGTACAACGAAGAACGCGTGGTTAAGGAAACACTTAGGATTTTGGATATCAGATGACCTCCAGTTTTAATCTAGCCCAACGTATAAATGCTAGGCTCTGTATGGTCGGGCATTTTATTTCCTCTTCTACTTATGATGTTTTAATGGCTGTAAACAAAATCGTCAAAGCTCACAATACCCTGGAGGACTGGTGACAGTGAATCAGAGGAGTAAAAATAGCATGAAGGTAGAGGGAACTGGAGCTGTATTCTCACTTCCTTGGAACCCACAAGCAGTGAATTTGCTGTACACTGTGGAGGACAACAGACAGAATTACCCAGCCTGCAATGGAAGTAGTAACAGATGAAGTCGAACATTTCAAATCAGTAATGTGGCAGCCTTTCTCAAATCAGACAGTTGTTTAGAGATGTAAAAACGTCTATCAGGAACGCACTAGAGAAAGATGAAAAGAGATTAGACAGACGCAAAAGGGCTTCTAATTAGATCTAGAAGTAGAATACATCCTAGGGATCAAATCTTGGGTGTAAGAAACACAACCTTTAAAGGGCTGCAATGTCAGACTAACTGAAGTCGTAAGACTGGAGGGTTGTTAGCCAGAAATATTATACCACAAGTACGCTATGTAGGATAGATAAAAAAACTGCAGTAAAAATTTTTTGGTTAAAGGGCAACTCAGAGGAAAGATAGGGCTCATTATAGGGCACTGCGATTTGAGGGTGAATCTGAACAGGATCGGAATATATCATGAAGAAACCGTGTAGGACATGTAGGCAAGAAGGAAGAGGATATCCAATATCTATGATTGTGAGGTTCTTACTGATGGCATATAAAGAACAATAAGAAATCAACTTAATTTCTCAAAAAATTCGTAAACTTTCGATATTATATGATAATTCCAGTTATTGTAGAAAATATAGCAAGAAATTAAGTCAGGAATAAAAAAACCTATGACAGTCTGCGCATATAAGGGAATTTTGGAAGGATTCCTTCATAAATCTATCTGTTCTTAGGTTAGATCCATTCATCCTAAGTCAAGGTGGAACAGCGTATACCGAAGGATGCATAATTAAGAGAAAATTTAGTTTACGCATGAGGACTCTGGAGCTACGTATGCGCTCCAAGTATCCTGAGGACTTTAGCTGAATAAGCTAGTCAGTGTACTGCTCAGACATTAAGGGGACTACTCTATTAAACTAGAATCCCTTAGTTGTATAACAGATCCTTCGATCGTTGTGCCGGAGGGGCATCAAACCCTCTGGAAATCAATCAATCAATAGTACAAACACAAGTAAAATTTAAATTTATTTACCATCAATTTTTTCTGGCAAACAATTTTTGCCTGAAAATTTGTTTGTAAACTTCATATAATTATTTTATAGTGTACGTTTTTAATGAATTTACCCTTTTTACAGATTGTTAAATCAGAATCATTTTTCTTGTATTGCTAGTTACATCTCTCACGTGTGATCGCCCCAAACCAGGTTTGTTGATAAACAATCATTTTTCTTGTATCGCTAGTTACATCTCTCACGTGTGATCGCCCCAAAGCAGGTTTGTTGATAAACAATCATTTTCTTGTATTGCTAGTTACATCTCTCACGTGTGATCGCTCCAAAGCAGGTTTGTTGATAAACAATCATTTTTCTTGTATTGCTAGTTACATCTCTCACGTGTGATCGCCCCAAACCAGGTTTGTTGATAAACAATCATTTTTCTTGTATCGCTAGTTACATCTCTCACGTGTGATCGCCCCAAACCAGGTTTGTTGATAAACAATCATTTTTCTTGTATTGCTAGTTACATCTCTCACGTGTGATCGCCCCAAACCAGGTTTGTTGATAAACAATCATTTTTCTTGTATCGCTAGTTACATCTCTCACGTGTGATCGCCCCAAAGCAGGTTTGTTGATAAACAATCATTTTCTTGTATTGCTAGTTACATCTCTCACGTGTGATCGCCCCAAACCAGGTTTGTTGATAAACAATCATTTTTCTTGTATTGCTAGTTACATCTCTCACGTGTGATCGCCCCAAACCAGGTTTGTTGATAAACAATCATTTTTCTTGTATTGCTAGTTACATCTCTCACGTGTGATCGCCCCAAACCAGGTTTGTTGATAAACAATCATTTTTCTTGTATTGCTAGTTACATCTCTCACGTGTGATCGCCCCAAACTAGGTTTGTTAATAAACAATCATTTTTCTTGTATTGCTAGTTACATCTCTCACGTGTGATCGCCCCAAACCAGGTTTGTTGATAAACAATCATTTTTCTTGTATTGCTAGTTACATCTCTCACGTGTGATCGCCCCAAACCAGGTTTGTTGATAAACAATCATTTTTCTTGTATTGCTAGTTACATCTCTCACGTGTGATCGCCCCAAACCAGGTTTGTTGATAAACAATCATTTTTCTTGTATTGCTAGTTATATCTCTCACGTGTGATCGCCCCAAAGCAGGTTTGTTGATAAACAATCATTTTTCTTGTATCGCTAGTTACATCTCTCACGTGTGATCGCCCCAAACCAGGTTTGTTGATAAACAATCATTTTTCTTGTATTGCTAGTTACATCTCTCACGTGTGATCGCCCCAAACCAGGTTTGTTGATAAACAATCATTTTTCTTGTATTGCTAGTTACATCTCTCACGTGTGATCGCCCCAAACTAGGTTTGTTGATAAACAATCATTTTTCTTGTATCGCTAGTTACATCTCTCACGTGTGATCGCTCCAAAGCAGGTTTGTTGATAAACAATAATTTTTTTTTTATTGCATTATAAAGATAACAGATGCGTTATCTCTACCGCGGTCTTATGTATGTTTGAATCTGCAACATGTTTGACATATTAAGGTATGTCTAGTGTTAAACACGTTGACGTGGAAGCTTTTACCAAAACTTGTTACCCATGTACAAGTGTTATGTAACAAATGCAGGCAGTGTATTATTACCAGCTTTGGCTGTTCCAACAGTTATCGCTAAAGTGAAGTTAAACCAGTTACTCCTTAAATCACTGTAGACGTGCTTGTCGAGATCTCTTACTTGACTCGTTACCAAGTATACTTTTTTGTCAGTAACGGTATTATTAAAAATTAATTAAGTGGTCAGTAAAATCAGGTTTACGGGTTCCAAGTATTCCGAGAAGTTTTTGCCCAGTAGCTGCGCTTTTGTTGACTGTACAGTAAGGCTACAAGCGAGTGTATAGTTAATGGTATTTTGAATCAGATTTTGCTAAAAAATTTCCATCACGCTCCCGAGACAAGCGTTTATTATCTTGTTCTTGGCCATTTCTACAAATATTTTTGACAATGTTTGGTTGTCGGTATGGTAACGTAACCAATTAACCTAGTCAACCTTAACAACTAATTTAAACAAAACTACATAATAAATTCAAATACATATCAAACATATTTATTCTATCTACATAAACTAGGCCGCCTCGGTGGTCTAGTTGATAGCGTACTGGGCTTTCACCCCGAGGACCCGAGTTCGATTCCCGGCCAGGGTTTGGCATTTCATACGCTATAAATCATCCCATCGTCTGCATTAGCCCAAGTGTGCACAATAGTCGGACGTTAAACATTAAAAAAAAATCTATACATAAATTAAAGAATATGTTTTGTGTGTGTGTGTGTGTGTGTGTGTGTGTGTGTGTGTGTGTGTGTTCTACAATAATTGTGGAAAGGAAGGATTAAAACCAAATTTATTATAGCTATAAACAAATTAGTCCAGTGAAATTATCAAAAATTGTTGCGTTAATTTGGGTAATCCAAGTTTTCTAATTCCCACCATCATAGTGAACGCCGCCATTTTGAAAAAAACGCTAGATTTTCCAACGCTTCTATTTTCCCAGAAAAATTCCTTAAAGTATTGATTTAACAAAAAATTAAAACTTTTTTTGATTAGAGTAATTTATCTACACTTTATGGTCAAAACGAAATTCTAACTGTAATTCTTTCCGAGTAAGAACATCTTGAACTTTCTGAATTTTTCTCGAAACTCTTAAAAATACAGAGTGATAGTCTGTTTTAAATACCCTTTTTGTGGGTTAAAGTAACAACAGCACCATATAGGAAAAGAAGAATGGGTTGCATATAAAAATAAATTGACTGATTTTGAGGTCAAATTCGTAATTTTTGTGATCGCAGATATATTTTTATCTCACAACCAAAATAATTTCACCAACTTATAAAATTAGTATTAAAATTTGTATGAATTAAAATGTTGACATTTCAATTGATTGGATCTGACGGTTTAGAATATTAACAAAAATTTCAGTGCTGATTACGATGGTGAAATCATATTTTTTAGAAAGCATGAGATTAAAGAGTTACCCATTTTTTGTTATTCAGAATGGAGGCCATTTCGAAACGGTTTGCTGGATAACAAACTTGAACAATCTATTACCACAATCGATTTATTTGCCAAAATTTAATTGAATCGTACCGAAATTGTGAATGCGAAATCTAGATCACACACACGCGCACGCACGACCTCAAAAAGCGTTCTAATTTCAAACTGCCAGATTAGGGTTTCGCAGCTACAATTGAGCTTATTTTCAAATGGAAATAAATTAACATACAAGAAAGGAAATTAGGTAAGACAACTTGTCAGATAAACAAACATTTATTTTAAACGCATCACATTTAGTTTTATCATTTGGTCAATCCAAAGCTTGGAAAATGGAAATTTTATGTTATTTATATATTTATTTGTCCATGAAATTTACTCGTTTATTCGTGGTGTTACCAAAACATTTCTCTTAAAAGTGTAAAGAAATGTCCTCCAAGAAATATTTAGAGGTCTTCTAGACCGGTCTCCTGGAGTGTAACGATACGTTCAGACTGTAATAAAATGTCTGCGTAACCATCACGTATTCCGCAAATCATTTCTAACTGCTTTTGACCCGTATACCAGGGAATGAGTTAGCGGTGACCACTGTGTACCGGTGGTTCGCCCAGAGGTATAGGGGCAGGATTGAGACGTCCTGTCTCACACCTCGGTCTATTCTGCCACTGATTTATTTCCTTTACAGCTACCGGCGGTCCACCGCTTACAGCATTTGGACAAGTAAACCAAGTATTTATGCACGTATTACAACCTACGCCCATAAATTAAGCATGATCTGATCCTGCCTTGGGCTTCCAGCTAGGTAATTTACCCGCGTCCTATGTTGCATGAAGTTATTATGTTAATTGTTCACCAACAATATGGGGTGTTCTTTCGTTTTTTTAAAAAAATAATATCAACTCTATAGGCAAATAGAACGAAAAAAGACTTGCATTTGCATTTTTTAGTGAATTTTCAATGAAAATTTAGGGTTTTGGATTGGTGATCATGCTAAGACCTGGGAAAAAGAAACGACCTCTGTATTACTTTTTGAAGAATCGTCGTTGACACACACACACACACACACAATTTGGGAAATCTTTATGAATTAGTGTGCTAACTGCTGTGACGGTGAGAGGCTTTGTGTAACGTTGTGATTTAGTATTGCGGCGATTGTTTTTAAACATGTAAATGGAAGGTTAAAGGAACAAAGAACCTGCATCAAATTTTGCTTCAAACCTAAAAAAACTGCTGCGGAAAATCCATCGCATGTTTGTGGAAGCATTTGGAAACAATGATGGGAGTCATAGTAAAACTTTCTTGTGGTACAAACGCTTCAAGAATGGACGAACGTCTGCCGAAGACGATGAGCGTTCAGAACGACTATCGACAAGTACAAAAACGGAAACATCGCAAAATTGCTAGAGGCTACTGTTGCTGATTGTGGGCAAACAATGCGCAATGCTTGAACGATCGTAGAAATGTCGTACGGATCCCTGCAATGTATCTTGTCAGACAATTTGGGCATGACTCGTATTGCTGCAAAATTTGTATTGAGACTGCTGAGCAGGTACAACAAATTATAAAAAATGATAAACACCGCGTAGCTGTCTGCACTGAATTTAAAATTTCAGTGAGATGACCCCCAACTTTTTTCGATTTTCCTGAGTAAAGTTGAAACTGAAAGGCCGAAGCAGATACAGACATAATCAGGACGTACTTCGAATACCTACCTTGCAAATTTCCAGGAATGAATGGAATCAAGGGAAAAATACTGGGATGGTTGTATCCATATCCAAGAAGACTCCTCGTAGGGGGGTGCAGACTAGCTGTACCTATTGAGAGGATTTAGACGTCCCTAGCGGTACCAGAGTCTAACACTCACTTACACTTACAACACTACATTTACGACTTTAACACTTTACACTCACATTTACATTTAGGGAGGCGATAATAGCCTCAATGTGCTTTTCGCCTTAAAAAAAATCCAAGAAAACTATTTTGAAGGAAACAGTTAAACTCTGAGTTATTATAAGCAATTTCATTTTATGTTTATAGGAAAATTCTGTAAACTTTTGTGTGTGTATGTGTGTGTATCAGCTTAAAATTAAAAAAATAATTATACTTTAGTATCTAACACCACATGCACGCATGCACGCATGCACGCATGCACGCACGCACGCACGCACACACGCGCGCGCCAATTAAAACCATTTTTCTTTTTTATTAAATGGACGTTAGACCAAATAAAAATTTAAAAATCTATTATTTTTTATTTATTACTTTCTACTTAATATACAGTTTGTAGTAAGACAGTTAAGGTAATAAACATTAATGTAACAATGGACTATAATTTACACCGAGAAGTCTGTTTCCGGACACTGTGAAGTTTACACACATCTGTGATAGGGTCACACATCTGTTAAATATAGAACATTAATAGCAATAAAGTAGTACTTTATTACATTTACAGTTTTGGGTATTGAGATACGTGTCACAGTATCAGCTGTTACAACAATGTAGTACTATAAACATTATAATTAACTACGCCTAATTGTATTAATACTATACAAGGTGGCTGAGAAGAAACTAACTACTGAGACAATGGATTATGTTTCCATTAATATTTTAGGCCTCGGTGGTCGTTGTGGCTAAGGGACATATTACACTATCATATAAAAGTCAAATTTCTTTGATCAAAGATCTCTGATGGAATCAATTTGACGGTTCTTTGATGAACTAGCCCTTTTATCAAACATTGATGAATATTTGATAGAGAGTTTAAAAATACGTAATATAATTTCAAAAGTTTGCCATTTCCTGTTTTTGTTACATTACTCCTTCAGTCCCTTTCATTGTATACAGTTTAAAATAATAGCGAAATTGTTACGGACTTTTGAAGCAATAAAAACATTATTCTACAATACAAAAAAGAAGAGTGTTTGTGGATTAGCGGCATTAATGCTTACAGAAACTGAGATTTAAAATACATTTATTAATTAAAAAACGCCTATTTCAATCACGAATTTCCAAATGCAGTTCTTTTAATAATAGCGGCATTTACACCTAGTATCCTTTTCATTTGCAAACTGTTTTTCCTCCCTTTTTTATTTAGTAGTACCATAGCTAGATAAGCGTTTAATACAACAGTATTACAAGTCAACATTATTCGATCCATTACAACTACTGCACTTGAGTAAATATAACCTCAAAATAAATCTAGTTAGCCAGCTGATCAGAAAAAATTGACAAATGTTTTATTTGATACAACTTTGACAAATATTTGAACATGACATATGGTCAAAGTTTCGTCAAATATTTAACAAATATTGTGAGTCTGAACTGCGCACCTCAAGGTCGTGGGTTCGGGATTTATAGTTATTGCTGTAAGTTTTACCCTTTCCGATAACACAGAGCCCTCGTCCTCACTAGTCTAACTGGCGTAAAGTACAAACGTTAAAAAAACGTTTATGGGAACATTTCAAGTAAAGTGAAATCAAACATTATACTCTTTTGTAATATACAGGAACAATATAGTGTATAAATTTTTATTCAATCATCATTATTATTAAAAATTAATGTTTATTTAACATTCATGAATAATAGGGAAAACCAGTACGAAGTAACAATGCAATAAATTGTGCTGGAACTTTTTTACATTCAGTTATTTTTCACAAGAATTTTGTAGTCTACAAAAATACCGGGAAACAAACTGTAATAATTTTAAAATCAGTTCAACAGATTTTGTTAGACACTTATTTTGTTAATGCATTGTTAGGTATCAAACGTTTTGTTTTGATACTCATACTGCAGTTGAGAAAAAATTGGTCGAAATAGTTAGTGCCGAATTTGAGAAAATATGATTTTTAAGAGTTTGTCACCAAAAAAGAGCTTAATTTTTTTGCATAAAAAAATCCGATATCTATGTAAGCCCAACCTATTGGAAAATTTCATTGAAATCGGCTAATACGTTTTTCAACGATGTGCACAAATACGTAGACAGACGTACAAGTAAAATTGCTATCAAGATGGATGCTTTTCACGATTAAAATTATTTTTTTTATAGACTACTAGTATAATGAGTTGGTAAAATCACAAACTGTGAACCACACCCATTTTCAAGAAAGAGATATTTTAGGTTAAATTGGTAAACAAATACTATTTTTAAATTTTTCTTTCAACCTTTAAAATGCTATATTTGAAAAAACTTAGATATACAATAAGAAAATGGGTCATTTGAAAATTAAAATCGCCTTTTAACTCTACTTGTAGAATTAAAAAAATTAACTAGCAAAACATTACCAGAAAGAGTTGGCACCTGCGTCTCAAAATATCTATTTTTCGAAAACCCTAAAACACGATTTGAAAAGTATACAAATAAAGAAAAAAATCAGTGAAAGACAAAAAAGACCTCATCGTATAAAAAAGTAAAATAAAAAAATCGTATCTTCAAGATTAAGCTCAAATTTTTGTCATACACCAAAAACACGTGTGAGATTTTGAACTTTGTGCAATTGCTTGACTGACTATTCACAAGTGGCTTTGATTTGAGCAAAATGACATAAACCAATTTTGGGACATAGTTGAATTTTTCAATTTTTTGCGATAAGTGTTGAACAAAAATTTCTGAGCATAAGTTTTGTTTGGGTAGTTATGGACCCAAATTTAAGATTTTTTTTAACCATTAGATCTTATTAGGCCTATCAAAAATTCCTATTTTCAACAGTTTTTTTACAAAAAACAGGAATTTATTAAAAATAATTTTTTAATTAAAAAATACTGCAAAAATATAGGAAAAACCGAATCTATATGCGAAATGTCATTAAAACTGTTCAACGTCAGAGATCATTACGAATCTGTTTAAGAAATTTGCCAAGTTTTCCAATTTTTTGTCAGTAGATTTCGAACTAGTTTTTTTGGGGGGAATAATTTAAATGAAAAAGTTTTTGTAATCTTATTTAACAATTAATTTAAATTAATAAAAGCTCACAGCAACCACTTGAATCGGTGCGAAACAATTGCAGGGTATTTATAAGGCTGCGGACTGCGTTAAGTTAGTTATCGCAGGTTACATCGGGCCGCGTGTGAACCGGCCTTTGATAAAGTCGTGAGTTAAGCAACACCGCCTGATACTTTATGACCAGTGTAACGCTCTGATTATAGAGAAGCAGAGAAGCCAATGATAAATCACAGCCAACCTTACACCGCAGCCTAACTGTAGTGCTAAGAACAATTAATTATAATATTCATAACAAACTCGTGGCCATTAAGTGAATTGAGTTAGGCTCTTTGTAGTACGAAATCAGGATATCTAGAGTTTGAAATTTCTCGCTAGTGACTAGAGGCACGCCCCTTCCTGAACCCCTAAGGGTGTTTTGCACTTCACGCCACGCGAACTAGCTGCGCTTCCCTTCCAAATAATAATATTGTGTAAATTTCGTTGCCTTTTAGACTAGACTATATTTCCTTACGTCCTGATTTGTAATTCTTCTTCTGACTTATATCTTCGTTTATCTCATTTGTCTTGATCAATTATATCTCTGCCACAAGCCACGGTTATTCTGAGAAACAGGCTGGTGTTTCCCGCTAGTTGATATTCCAATGCTAGTAATGCACTGTATGCATGTAATGCTAGTTACATTCCACTAATAACATTGTAAAACCGCGGCATGCAACTGTTGAAGCGAATTTTGAAATACTAAAAACACAGAATAACATTACACATAAGAATCTAACTTGGAAGAGAAGTTGATTTTAAGAAAAGCTTAAACACCTGGTTAATCAGAAAAAAACTCCGTTTTTTATTACGTTTTTTCTAAATGGGATCATCATCGTAATCAGCGTTAGGATTTGCATACGTTAAAAATTCGAACTTTCAAATTTGTTCGAAATTTTGAAAATTAACCTTAACCGTTTTCGGATACATCTGTGCATTTTCAGTGAAATATGATAAATTATGCAGTTTTAGCGCTGATTAAAGGTGAATCGGGCTTTCGAAAAAGTGTGAGATATTGACTAGTCGCCATTCGAAATTATCTAAACAAACGGGTTTTGTTGAGAAACAAATTTATTTATACAAATATCGGTGTGCAACGAAAATTTCTTACATAACGTAGCCTATATATATGATAAATGAATGAATTAATTTCTAGGGTTACTATTGCACTGTGACCTTAGTAGATCTATATTGCTCTTTCTATATTCGTTAGTTGCTTAGATTCAGCGCCTTTTCCAGCCCTAATCTCTTCTTAAAGTCTAGGATTTGGAGAGGACTCAATCCTTTTGAGGAGAGGATTGGTGGGTAACTCCTCCTTTTCTAATTGATGACTTTCCACTTAGTTATTGATCCTTGATCTGCTAATTCACCTTCAATTTATTTTCCTTATTCTTGACTCTTATCTTGGAGGTTATTTTTCATTTGGCCAGATTTTCGTTGTGTGGTGTAATCCTCACCCATTCTATTTTAAATCTTACTCATGTTGTTTCTATGAGTAGTTAGGGAAATGACGTCCACTCATGCATCGGTAAGGCTAAGGTACACTGGGATTTTGCCAGGTATCCCAGACACTATTAGGTCTGTATCATTTACTCACTTAAATAATCTATGTAGAGTAGTGTGTGTGTGATAGGTGTTTGTATGTGTTTAATATTTGGGTGTAATAACCGCCTTTTTGAAACGGTTTAATTAACTTTGTTGAGTATAACGAACTTGTCCAAGCTATTAACAATATTGACTTCTGTGTCAAGTTTGAGACAAACGGGCAAAAATTGTGAATGCTAAAACACACACACGCGCGCGCGCATGCATATAAAGATTTATTCCTAAATTGTTAACAATTCTTCAAAAGTGGCCTATGAACCAGAAACGGCGCTAATTTTAAGGTCCTGAATCTCTGTCTTGCAAATATGGCCGCTCCAAAAAACTAACTTCCAAGGGAAATCTGCAAAAAAGGCAATTTTAGTCCCTAAAATCAACCAACATGCCGCTGAAAACACTGATGCATAAACGAATTAACCAAGAGATACTTTTATAATAATGCGGTTTATGTTAGACGTAAGACCGTATGGCTTTTAAAATAATATTTTCCGCTTTTTAACTCGCTTCAAGAACAATAAAAATACAGTATTTATTTTTGATGAACTAGGTTACGCCAACAACGGAATGATGCTCTCACTGGAAACTGCATATGGCTATAAAAATACTTTGCCCCAGTCGGCGTCCTAAATCTCCAAGGAGTTTCGATCCCCTTCAGACAACACATTTCTGTTGGCGAACAACTTTGCTATTTATCTTGCAATATTTAAATAATATTGACATTCGGTTGTCTCTTTGACATTTGTGGGGGAAACACAATAAAGTGTTTCCTACATTTTTTAAACCCATTTCACCTTTTATAATCAGCATTAAAATCTGCATAAATCAATATAAGTTTTGAAATTTCATTTGATATAAGAAAATTAATCCTGACAGACCTAAGATGGCAGTGGTGAAATAGAATTTTAAAAAAAAACTATAAAAACAAAAAATCAATTTTTTGGGCCAGTTTCAAGAAATTGGACCAAAGTTGCGAATACAAGAACGCTAAGACATATATACAATTTGTTAACGTCCTCTTAAGAAGTATTCAGGATCGGCACTTACTTTCTCAATGTCTTGGGTTTTACCGTCTAGATTGCTCTAATATCTCATTTCCCAACATAAACTCGATAAAAAGTAGGCTAAATATTAGGCAAATTCTTTCACGCTTAAAAAAAATATTCGGATTGGATTCTATTGAAAAAAAAACTTTCAGATTCGCGAATTCTAAGGTGCAGCAGACTGGTAGATGTCTGAGCTGTCTTAGATGTCTATGACAAACTGACGAACTATGGGAAATGGATCCTTACGTAAATATAAGAAAAAGTATTATATAATAATAAGTCCTAAACCCATTCATTTCTTATTTATTGCGATATATATTGATTTTATCCAATTTTGTGTGTATTTAATATATTTTTCTACCTTTAGACTAAAAATGAGTGAAGGTATCTTGTTAAAACATACACAAATAGAGGATATGATTCTGAAGACATGTCATTTGTTTTATATGACAAAAGTTTAACTGTAATTCAGTGGTATCACTTCAAAAGTGTGTGTGTGTGTGTGTGTGTGTGTGTGTGTGTGTGTGTGTGTGTGTGTGTGTGTGTGTGTGTGTGTGTGTGTGTGTGTGTGTGTGTGTGTGTGTGTGTGTGTGTGTGTGTGTGTGTGTGTGTGTGTGTGTGTGTGTGTGTGTGTGTGTGTGTGTGTGTGTGTGTGTGTGTGTGTGTGTGTGTGTGTGTGTGTGTGTGTGTGTGTGTGTGTGTGTGTGTGTGTGTGTGTGTGTGTGTGTGTGTGTGTGTGTGTGTGTGTGTGTTTTGGTCAAACGTAGGTTTGATTGTTTTGAAATTTGGTACGTGTATAAAGCTTAAACGACGTATGTCTGACAATTTGACATTCACACAACATCAAGCATTAACTGTGGCAGTTTGACTGCTAAATTATTTTGTGTACAATACAGGCTAACTTTCTTAAATTAGGATTGACGGTTTAAATTAAACCATTGTTTTATCGGATACGCGTATCTATCGAACAAGTTTTCAGTTATTCATCGAACTGAGTGTCAAAGTTACATGTTATGACTTTAATAAACATGATGGCGTAAAAGTGTTGATGAGCTTGACCACCTACATCCAACTTTTATTTTTGGAAATACACACTTTTTAACGAATAAGTTGTAACTATCAAAAATATTGTTGGTACTCTCAAAAACTGTAGCAGAAGTGATTATTTTTAAAAAGGACTTTAAAAGTGTTAAGTAGGAACAACGAACTTTGTTCTGTTATATAGTTTTTACACTAAGTTTTTATTAAACGTAAAATTTTAACTTAACGTTTTGCAGTCATTTTTCGAGACGGCAACTTTTCTTAAAAATTGAACAACTAGATTTACAAACAAATAAAAATATTATAATCTTTCAAGAGCGCCAAGAAATATTTTCACAAATTTAATCAGAAAAAAGTGCTCTTTTACAGATATTAACGAAAACACGGTGTTGATTAATATTAGAAATTGGCGGGAAAAAGTTACTACCGCGTCTAAAAGCTGTTGCAAAGCTGTGACCAGGCAATATACCGCTAGGTCTTCTATTCTTTGAACTAATAGTTATTTATTTAACATAAACAATGGCAATAAACATAACTTCAACTGAAATAATCGAAGGAACAGCTATGGTGTGAAATCAGCTGATTAGATGAACAATGCCTTCCACCCCCGTATCATCATAGCAACGATTCCGTAGCATATTAGAGTTTAAATATATAAAATACACATTTTGTTATGAAATCAAACCGATAATAATTATTTTTACCAAGTGTGAAAAACGTTTTATAATGAAATGCAATGGAGTAATTGTGAAGGTAGAGTGACGGTGAAGGGTCCAACTGACGGCATTGTGGGTGACCCTCCGTCTGTCGTCTAAGAGGAGCGGATCAAATTGATTGACCGTGTGGACACTTAAAGACGTGATTTCAAAATATTGAAGGACCCACACTGTAGGCTACGATTGGAAATCAATTTCACTACTTCTTGTCCGTTCTAGTGACAGTTCTGACAGGCCCACTGCCTTCTGCCTTCTGTATTGCATCGCCTTTTGAATATTCAATTCAATTTTTTAATATTAGTAGAATGAGATCGTGGATAGTTTGCTTCTTGAAAGTATTGTTGTAGTAATTTCAGTCTGAAACACTTGAACCTTATTTCTTTTATTAAAATGTTTTCTACTTTTTACTTTCTAACTCTGAGTTATAGAGAAAGTATGGTGATGGTGAATAAAATGGATCTGAGATTTTGATAAATTCAGATACCACGAGTATACAAAAATAGTTTTTAACTGGAAGTCTATCCGTGAAAGTATGTGTGTGTGTGTGTGTGTGTGTGTGTGTGTGTGTGTGTGTGTGTGTGTGTGTGTGTGTGTGTGTGTGTGTGTGTGTGTGTGTGTGTGTGTGTGTGTGTGTGTGTGTGTGTGTGTGTGTGTGTGTGTGTGTGTGTGTGTGTGTGTGTGTGTGTGGGTGGGTGGGTGTGTGTGTGTGTGTGTGTGTGTGTGTGTATTTTCCAATTCGGATCTTTCTTTAATTAAAAAAAATATTTTTTGAAGTCTCTTTAAGAAAAACGCTTTAAAAATTAATTTTTTTAAACCGCCTTCCTTATCTTAGTAAACAAATATTACTAAATTTTAGTGTATAAGTACTTCAACAAAATGTATAAGTACTATACCCCAAAATTCATTTCGGTTAACAAAAAATGAGTAAATCTGGGTAATTTTTCGTCAGGTTTCGCTCAAAATGTTGACCATATATAATACTTGCATCCCCCCCCCGGTCAGCGATTAGAAATTTCTAATTTACCTTAAATTCAAACCTTCGGTACGGGATTTTCAAAAACCTTTTTTTTACCTACGAAGTTTAGTTAAATTAAATACCTCTCTGAAACAACACTCCTAGTTTAAAAATGAGTATTGCATTTTTTTGCACATTTTAACCTATATTTCGACCTCTTAATTTTGGATTTTTTTAACTTTCTTTCTCCAAACATCTGGAAATCAAAGAAAACTTTTGCGCCAACATTCACTTTCAAAGTTCTCAAGTTTCTAGAGATTATACTTTGGCTTTTAATCGACCCTATTAAAGTGATTTTTTTAATACAATCTCATAGTACACATCTAGAAGAATAAAATTTTTAAAAAATTCAGTTTCCAACATCCCACGTTTAATTGATAATATGAATAATGGGTTTTGAGTATTCCTACACACTAACCCTTATTTTTTTAATTTCTTTGAAACGATGACCAAATATTAACGTGCAATAAAAAGATTAAGATATTATCCTATTTTAGTACTTTAGGGTACATTTTGAGAAACCCTCTTTCTGTACCTTTGAAGCTCAAGCTGTGTACACAATTTCATCTCTCTACGTCTTACAGACCTGAAGATGCACAGATGAAATATAAAATTAGTTTCTACCCCATTTTAACCTTTTACAAGTGACATTTTTGCAAACAATTTCTTAGCGAACACCTAGTATCCAAGTTCAACATACCGGGCAAATTTCAATTTGGTAGGCTTTTTCTTATAGTAAACTTGAGGTAAACCTAAACAAAACAAAATGTAATACATGTGCATTGGAAAACAGAGCAGGCATCTTCTGTTGGGACACGACTCACAAATCAAACAGTGTACAACTTACAAGTAGCCTATTTGGGAATGACAATTACTAGTGAGGGATTCTTGAACACAGCGATAAAAGAACGAAACACATTGGGAAGAAGAGCAATAAGGATAATGAACAGTATCTTTCATATGGGATCAACAGATACTAAAACTAAATAAACATATATATATATATATATATATATATATATATATATATATATATATATATATATATTATACAATTATAAAAAAATTATAAATCTCATATGGAAGCGAAGTATGGTCACTGAAACAAAAAAAAGAAAAATGTCTTGAAGCTACAGAAATGGACTATTGAAGCTGCAGGTCGCTCGAAACGGAAAAAAAACAATTTTAAAATCCGTGATATCATGGATGCAAAGAACACCATTTTAGATGACATTAGACAAAACAACTTCGTTGATTTAAACATGTCCAAAGGATAGACAAAATCGACTTCGTAAAGAGATTCTGAAATGGAAATGGTCGCAAAAAAGAGGATGACCATTGTTGTTTGGAGAGAAGGAATTGATAAGGAAGTGAGAGGGAGGGGATTGGATGAAAATTTATGGATCGACAGAGAAAAATGGAAGGTAGGAATCGGAAGACGCCGAAGAACTTTTTAACCCGAAAAGATGAAGGTTTATGGAGGTTTTTTATGAAGATTTTGTGAGTTAGTGTGTGGTATTTGGATTTTGTGATATTTAGACTACAATAAAAAGTTATAATTCTTGTCAGTGTAGCAAATTTCAAATAAAACGAATTTACTTGAGTTTATTAAAAACAAAATAAAACAAACAAGAATAGCAGTGAAGTTTATTTTAGTTTATTTCAATTTACTTTCCCACGGTACATTTTTTTAGGCTGTCTGAAATTTAATACACTGACTTGAGTCATGAATCTTCATAGCCAATATTATCAAAATTTAAGCAAAATCTGACGGACCAATTTTAAAAAAACTATTTTTTAAAAATTTAAACAATTTAAAAAAAACAATTTTTCCAGATTTTTGTCAACTTCTGAATCAGATTTTTGTTGAGGTTATAACTATAGATAAGTCTTATTTTGGTATATACGGATTACTGTAACGTAAAAACGTTTCGCGCTCGGAGTACGTTACCATTAATGCCGGCTAACCGTCCGCATTCATAGGCTTCGTCCAGGCTTCAACTTTATGTAAGGTTTTTGTTCAGTTATAAATTGGGCTCATTGACAAAATCAGTATTTCATGATTTTGCTCACCTATGTTTAAGTCATCATTGCCAAAAAGGACTTTGAATTTTAAAATTGAATAGCTGCGCAAATTTATTGGTGCAAGGATTCAGGTACTCAATATTCTCGAGCGTAAGGAGTTTTTAGGTACTCAATATTCTCGAGCGTAAGGAGTTTTTAGGTGCTCAATATTCTCGAGTGTAAGGAAATTTTAGGTTTCAAGGTGTTCGCTATTCTCGAGCTCTTGGAATCCTAAATACTCTAAGGATTCGGAATGCCCAATTTCGAAGATTTATAAATGCTTCTACTGTAATTCCTACCTCGGTATACGTCACCTGTTTCCTGAAAGTATGCGTTCTTGTTCGATGATTTGTCGTAGACTGCCCAAAGTTATCGCGGATGGTCGGCAGAAGACTGCCCATAAGTTATTGCGGAAGATCGGCTAAAGACTGACCAAAGTTATCGAGTATGATCCACAATCGAATGACCCAATGTTACCACGGGTGGTCGGCGAAAGATTTACTAAGTCATTGCGGACGGTCGACGAAAGACTGACTCCTTTGCAGACCAGACCAGACCAGACAAATGACGAGGTTTGTCCTCTATTTTTCTGTAGTGCCTGAAACAAATTCAGTGACTACTTGTATAAATTCGATTACAAGGACTGTTTTAATTTTTGACTGTGGTTGTTGTTGGATTGTGTAATAAGTAGGAATTGATAGGTGTTAGATGGGTGATGGTTTTGGTTGTTAGTGGTGTGATGATATGTTGTGGTTTACTTGCTGCGTTGATTTCCTGTCGATGGTACTATGGCGGAAGGTCAATTAGGGCACGTGGCCGCATTCTTATGTATTGTGGTGGTCCTATGTCATCGTTGAGCTCTTTTATGTGGGGATAAGTGGAATTGCCGGCTTTTTCAAACAAATTCTTGGATAGGGATGTGACGAATTCTTCTATGGTTGTTGTTTTGAAGGATTGTAGGATTGTGGTGTTGGAAACGAAGAATGGAGATTTTGAAATAAGACGGAGTGTTTTGGATTGGAAGGATTCTAGTTTGGTTTTATTGGTTTTGGAAAGAAGAGGCCACTAGGCTGGTGCTGCATAAGTGAGAGCTGAACGAAGAAGCATTTTATATAGTGTTAGTTTGATAGACGGCGGTAGATTGCTGCGGTAGTTTATTAGAGGGTGTAGTTTGCTGTGTAGTGCAGTAGCTTGGTTTATCTTTGTTGTGACATGGCGTGAAAACTTGAGGTTCCTGTCCAACGTTACACTGAGGTAATTAACCGTACGCTGCCAGGCTATTGGTACGTGGTTTAGCAGAAGAGGGGGGAGTTTGGTGTTCAACTTCCTCGTGAAGGAGATTGCCTCAGATTTAGTGGTGTTGATATCGATTCTCCACTTCCTGAGCCACGGTGATAGGTGGTGCAGTTGTTTTTGTACGTTTTTTGCTGCCATTTTTAAATTCATTGAGCTAATGTGAACCATAGCGTCGTCGGCAAATAGTGATAGTGTTATGTTTGGCAACGTTGGAAGGTCGTTTGTGTGTATGAGGTATAAAAGAGGCCCGAGGACTGACCCTTGGGGAACTCCTGCTGTTATGGATCTGCCACTGGAGAGGGAACCTGCTACGCAGACTTGGTAAGAGCGCTGGTCCAAGAAAGATTTCAATAGGTGGACAGTCGATGAAGGCAGAGGTGCGTTCGACAGTTTATAAATAAGTCCTTCGTGCCAGACACGGTCGAAAGCTTTGCTGACGTCTAGTAAAGCTGCCACTGATGTTTATTGAATGCGTCTACGAGACTAGTTATGACGCGGACCAACTGTAGTGTGGTAGAATGTTCCCTTCGGAATCAAAATTGCTTCTGGCGAAGAAAGTCGGAAAGAAGAGGTGAAATGAAAGTGAGAAGCAAGTGCTCGAAGATTTTTGAGAGTATGGGAAGTAATGAAATAGGTCTATGGTTTTCGGGTTTAAGAGGAGATTTACGAGGCTTAGGAAAGATAATAATTTTTGCCTTTTTCCAAGCTGTGGGGAAGTGGTTGAGAGAAAGGGCTGCGTTGAATACTGAAGTAATGTAGGAGAGCGCACTGGGTGGGAGATTCTGTAGAGCCAAGGCACCGATGGCGTCTATTCCCGGAGCCTTGCGAGGGTTCAGGCGATTCAGCTGTCCTGCAACTTGAGCTTCTGTTATGTGAAAAGGTGTTGATCCTACTGGCTGATTTAGGAAGTGGTGAAGGTGATCTTGAACATGTGCGCATGAGGGAAAAACTGATGTTCTAGCGTGTCAGCAAAAGTCTCTGCTTTTTCCAAGGAAGTGTATACTAGGCCTGCAGTGGATTCTAGTGGATGATTTGGCCGTTTTTCTCCTGTGAGAGTTCTAGCAGCTTTCCATAATGACCCGTTGTTTATATCTAGCGAAGATATATAGTTGTCCCAAGTGTCTTCTTTAAACTCCATTAGCAACGCCTTGACTAGTGCCGTCTGCTTGTTCAGCTGCCATTTATGGGCAGGTGCCCTCGTTGTTTGCCACAATTTCCTTAGACGTCTCTTCCTGCATAGCTCTCTAGTAATATGAGGCGGTAAGTCCGATCGTTTGGAGAAGGAGCAGTGTAATGGGAGTTGTTGAGAAGGGAAGTGGTGATGTTGTATTGTAGCGTTTCGACGTGGTAGTCTAGGTTGGAAGTGGTGCTGATAGTGGGTATAGAGTTGGGTATGACAGCTGTGAGATCGTGGCAGAAAGAGCGCCAGTCAATTTTACGATTTTTTGAGGGGTGGGGAGAGTCTGGAGTAGAGGAACTGATGGTGATAAGTATCGGATTGTGATCGGATGATAGATCGGAAATTGAAGAAATGGATAGGTTGTAAGGTATGCCTTTTACTAGAGCTATGTTCAATACGTCCGGGCGGAGCTTGCGGTTTGGGGTGATAGTGAGTGGGATCTAATGGGCCAAGAGCAACAACGTCAAGATTGTTTTCTAGATATTTAAATAGGTTTGCACCATTTTGGTTCTGACTGCGACTGTTCCAAGACCGATGTTTGGAATTGAGATCGCCAGCCACTAGCGTAGGTAGTTGATTTATAAAGAGGTGGTTAAGGTCGGAATTTTTGATTCTATTGTTGAGGGGATTGTATACAGAAACGATGAGTAATTTCTCTTTTTCGAATTTCGTTTTTATGGCAGTTGCTTCTAGAGTTGTTTGTGGTAGAGTGTAGGGCATGTGTGTCAATCGTCTGTGCACAAAGATACACGTGCCTCCTGACGGTCTTCGAGCTATAGAATGCAAACGCTTTGTCCTGTACGTTACGTATGCTGGTATATTGAAGGGACGCTGGTCGTAAAAGTGAGTTTCTGATATTAAAATTAGGTCCGCGTCATGTTCGCTTGCGAACATGGCGAGTTCTTGTTTGCGATATTTCAGACCGTTTTGCATTCCAAGCTATAATTTTCAAAGCTGTCTTCATGTAGATGTTGATGTGCTGAGGAGGCTTGGAATGGATGAAATGATTGCGGTAATTAGAGATTTTGTGTCTTTGGCCGCCAGTAGCTTTGGAATCAGGACTTCCACTCAAGACATAATTTTATGATGACTGATGTCGTCGGGCATCTCTGGCTGTTTTGGTGGGCTGATTTTTTGTTCACGGGCAGGTAACCGCTTTCTAGGCTTTGGCTGCGGCGATGGTGGCCGAGCCTGTTGATGAATGACGGTGTCTTCTGTTTCCGAGTCACTCGACGTGACGGGTTTTTTGGGTCTACGTGAGCGGCCTGATTCCTTAGAAGATTTTAGTACTTGTGAGAAGGATCTTCTGGGTTCTGGTTGTGTGTTATCCTTTTCGGACACCGATTCTGTAGCCGATGAGATGATAGGCTGTCTGAGAGGCATTTTGTTCGGTTTAGTGGCAGGTGTTTGTCGCTGTCGGTCTTCCTGTTTTGTTACCTTTGGCTCCTTTGTTTTTGTAGTGTCTCCTTGTAGTAAGGACAACCTCTGTAATTGGATGTGTGGGGCCCCACAGTTACAACATTTTGGCAATTGGTCGTCGCGCTTCTTACAAAGCTGTTTTTCGTGGCATTTGCCACATCGAACACACCTTGAATTAAGGTTGCAGTATAGTTAGCTGTGGCCGTACCGCTGGCAGTTAAAACACTGCGGCAGGCCCGGTCGCGGCGTCAAATTATTGACTTCCACACGCAGATGGAATACATAACGTATGTCGTAGATATTCTGGAAGCTGCCGGTTTTCTTAAGTTTAACGAGGAACACTTGGCGAGTGGTAGGAGAGAATCAATCTCCCCAGATAGCAATCTTGTTTCTGTTTATAAACATTTACAATGTATGATTATGTAGTGGCTTTATTGCGTCCTGTCTAGGTGAGGAATGAAGATGTGGGTTGGGCTTGGATTTTTATTGAGAATTTAAAATTTGATGAAAGTGACTATGTGAGTGTCACATTAGTCGCTTTTATGGAGGTTCATAGACTAGACACAGAGGCCTTTTTCTGTATCTTAGTGGGGGAGCGGGATCTGTCACAATGGCGGACAGATGCGCGTGCGTGGAGCTTTCTGCTCGCGAGACTAGGTTTTCGGTGAGTGTGAGGGAATATTCCTCGAGTGTGAGGACTTTAAGGCCGTGGCGCATGATCTCGTTTCTGACGAACCACGGGGATTCAGTCAGTAAACGTAGGGAGCGGTTTTGGAAGGATTCCAGCCGTTTCCTTCGAGAGTTAGAGATGAGGGAGTACCAAGCCGGAGCTGCATAAGTAAGAATGGGTCTGATGTACATTTTATACATAGTCAGCCTGATTCTTAGTGGTATTGGGCTTTTGTTCGCAAGAACAGGAAAAAGCTTTCTGCGAGCCGCAGCAGCTTTGCCTATAGTTTGCCTGACATGTGGGGCAAAAGTCAGTCGTTTGTCAAGCGTGACACCTAGGTATCTGACTTCAGGTTTCCATGCTATGGGAGTATCGTTGATTTGAAGCATAGTTTTGGGATTATGTAGTTTCTTTGTAAAGGCGATGGCTTCTGTTTTATCTGCATTCACTGCAATTCTCCACCTACGAAACCATGGCTCCAATAGGTCCAACTGACGTTGAACGTTTTTGGCCCCAAACTCGAGGTTCATTGAAGAATAATAGAACATGGAGTCGTCGGCGAAGAGCCGCAGTGACACAGGTTCTTGGACAGGCATATCGTTGGTGTACAGATTGTACAACAACTTTAACGAGGAAGCCAAAGCGGCCTACTTTTATACTGTTGAGAGCCGCGCATGTGCAGAAACCCGTTTTTAGTCAGTCGTGTCCCAGAACTCAGAGAGAGCTGTTCTTTCCAGTGTAGCTAATGGTAGCCATCGCCAACTGATCTTTGTACTGGTTACTGTCGTCTTAGGCTACAATAGCCAACTGACCTCTGTACTGTACCTATCTACAATCGCCAACTGACCTTTGTACGGTTTACTGCCTGATCTCAGGCTACGTAGGACCAGCCATACGTTTTAGTAACCGTGTTAATTTTTAACCCGTTACACTACATACGAACAAAATCGCAAGAGCTGATTTGTGAATGCTTGATTCTTAACAGTTTGTTTGCCTAAATTGGGTTTCAGGGTTTTTTTTTGCACTATGTCCCCACATTTTATATTTTTTTCCTACTGACTTATTCGGACTTGTAAATCTAAGTAGATTTTCTATTTAACCAAACAACGGTAAGTAACTATTGTGCATGCTGTATACATATCGTGAAATGTTCTTAATATGACTGTAAAAGAAAAGCGTTGTCACTTTGGCTGTGTCTGTACAATCCTGATGTTTTGCGATTTTTCCTTTAACTTCTGTTAGTGTGTTGACGCAATCACGCCACTCCTTGCTTTAGTGCGCCAAATACATTCGAAAGAGAAAACGGTAAGTTGCTTACAGAGTGTTTTGCATTGGTCTAGGAATTGTCTAAACAATCATGAAAAGTTATGTTTAAGTAAAAGAAGTGATCGTTGGAGATGTAATAAGAAAGGCTGAAGAACTGAAGTAGGTTTGAGAAAAGTAATATGGTTAGAAAATAGTAAATTGCCATTTGTACTATAATTTTCCCATTTATTCGTGGACAAAACAATACACAACACAGTTTTGAGCTTTGAACATGGGAACGCATTCGACTACAGTCTGGAAAACTACTAATGTAAAATCAGTGGGAATGCGTTGTTAACACATCCATACTGGAGGTCCTAACATGTTTGCAGATGATACTGAGTCTTGTTTTCAAGAAGAAAATTCAATGTTGGCAGAGTTTAGCCCCAACAATTGGTGTTAGGTGGTATACACCGTGAAACAAAATTTTATAGCCTACGAAAAAAGTATAAAATGTGGGGACATAGCGTAAAGACAATGTTGACAACAAAAAGGAATTTGTTTTGCAATATTTAAAAAATGGTCTTAAGAAGTGTGCAAACTAAGCCTAAATGTCAAATTTCTATAAAAAAAACACACATACAGATCACAATAATTATAGCCTACTTCTTATTTATACCGAAGTAAAAATGTGTGATTTACCATTTTCGCACACAAAGACATTAACCGCAACGTCAGAGTTCTGTTCCCAAAACTCCCACTTTCCAGAATTCCAGTTTAAAATTGCTTAACAAATCTAAAAGTACAAATTAATTTGTGTCATTTACAACGCGTGGCTCTGACATATTTAAATTACACGTAATGTCGTAGTCGTTTTGTCCGCGTCAAATAAATTACAAAGGCTATTTTCACGGGTCGTATCCTTCTAGCGCATCTCAAGGAAGTGACCACTCGTAAAGACCCGGTGTTTATAGACTTCATTGTTTATTAGACAGACTTGAAATTGAATTTCACATTGTAAGAAGTGTTGGGCTTACCAGATGTTATAGTTATAAACTTCCTCTTATAGTTACAATTGCCGCCGCTTGGAGTGTCTGTGTTTGCATGACTGCCAATCATACGAACCGCCCACCAGGAAGTGACGCAGACCGTGGATGGTCGCTAATTTTCATCTTACTGTCTTTCCATTGGAGCGTTCATTAATTCCAGAATGTTGTTTTACGCCAACGTATGAATGAATATTATTTCCTTAAGTTCATTGTTAAGAGTGACTCAGGAGTTGAAGAGCCGGTAAGTGGAACGGGAAGACGAGCGGTTATATTGGCCAAATAAATATAATTCCAGAGAAAGGTTGATTGTTGTGTTTTCTTAATTGTTACCATGTTATGCGGTAATTCTTAACCGGTATGTTTAATAGGCATATAACTTTTATTAGAGAATTCCATTTGGAAAATAAGATATTGCAGCTGTCATAACGTTTAGCTTCACATTTATTATCTTGAAACTGATTCGATTCTAACCCGTAGATATTTTTTTGAAAACGTTGCAGAAAAATCTATTTTGGTAACAGTTTCGATAAGTTTGTTATCTAGTAAAATACATTCAATATTTCTAAATGGTGCCCATTCCAAATCTTTTTGAATAAATCTTTAAGAAAATAAATAGTTTTTTGAAAACCAATTGTACTCGGTATTGAAATTTGTATAAATGGGCATTTTAAAATTTTAAATTTGATTGAAATATGAAAATGAATCAGTAATAGCTGTGTTTTTGTGCACGCGCAAGCGCACATCGCTAGACGCTGGACACTGGAAAGTAAACAAAAATATAATATTTTAATGAAATTTGGCATATCCTATAATACATCTCAAAATTATATTTACATTTTTCAAAAAATATTTTCTGAATACTTTTTGATAAAAAAATTGTTAAAAGTCAGATGTACAACACATACATAGGCTACAAACTCGTAAAAGATGCAGTCATCCAAGTCAAAATAACTTTTTAAAACAAAAAGTCCATCAGTTTCGTGTTAATTTACTGCTAGTAGTTTACAGAACTGTAGCCATCGCAGAATATTCTTCATTAATACTAAGCGCTCTACGACAGCAAGGGGTGCAGACTAGCTGCACTTATTGAGAGTACCCGAGTCTAACACACACTTACACTTACAACTTTAACACTTTACACTCACACTTACATTTAGCAAGGCAATAATAGCCTCAATGTGCTTTTCGCCTTAAAGTAACAAAAAGAAGAAAGAAAAATCTACGACAGTGTTCGTAATTTTTAACCTGTAACTGTAATTTAACCGCCAATTTAACCAGTAACTGTAATTTAACCGCCAATTTAACCTGTAACTGTAATTTAACCGCCAATTTAACCTGTAACTGTAATTTAACCGCCAATTTAACCTGTAACTGTAATTTAACCGCCAATTTAACCAGTAACTGTAATATTTACTGAAATATAACTGGACACCAACTTTTTTTGGAAATTTTATGTTTTTTCTCAATGAAGCGATTAAAATTATAGTAGGTTTTACCGTTCAGCCAATATTACAGAAAATAACCACCACCTACACTCTCAATTTTGAATTAGAGGTCCCCATTTTGAAACGGAAGTGAATAGGGAAAAAATCATACCACGTGTTTTAGGGCTATATATAAATTACCTTTGTACCAAATTTCAAAACAATCGGTCAATGCGTTTTGGCTAAAACTGGACAAACCCGTTATTGTAAATCGTAGGTCGCCATCTTGAAACGGAAATAAATGGGAAAAAATCTTACACATACGTCCGTCAGGCTTTATATAAGGTACCTTTGTAACAAATTTAAAAACAATGCGTTTGATTGCAGTTGTGTATACTCATCATCGTTAAATCAAAGGTCGCCATCTCTAAACGGAAGTAAATAGGAAAAAATGTTACTCTAGTCATTTGGGTTTTATACAAAATATATTCGTACCAAATTTAAAAGCAATTAATTAATGCTAAAACTGCTACAATCGTTATTGTAAACATAGGCTGCCATATTGAAATGGAAGTAAATAGAAAAAATCTCACACATACATCAATTAGGCTTTATATAAGGAATCTTCACATGAAATTTCAGTTCGTTTGGTTAAAACTGCATACACTCGTTATTGTAAACAATAGGCCGCCGTCTTGAAATAGAAGTGAATGAGAAAGAGTCTTAACACACATCGGTAGGGCTTTATATAAGGTACCAAATTTCAAAACAATCGGTAAATGCGTTTGGTCAAAACTGCGTAACACACAAACCAAATGTCAAATGATTAATTTGAAACAGGACCTCGCTTCGCTCGGTCAGACATATGGTAGTAAAATTTATTGAAACAGTGGATCGATGTTAACAAATTGGAAGTTCCAAATGTTATAACTATATTTCGAACCTGCGTACAAGTCCGAGTTTCAACGAACTGGCTGCAATCGTATCGAATTAGTGCCCACTAAACATCCATCAAACTTTCATGATCGTCATTTTTATTTACGATCATCTTACTTCGTATAGTGGCATTTCCAAAGCCCGAACATGCTAACCGGGTATTGACGGTTCCAAGCTTGAAAGCGGGAAAGGCGTCAATGGCCAAGTTAGAAGCGTGTTGGCTGGTGCTCTTGTATAGTCTAGAAGTCTTTTGTATAGCCAAGTAACAAGGCACGCTCCATCTAGCATCATTAATAAAGACAACACTGTTATGATTTATTACGAAGTAGGCCCCCCACAGTTAGGCAATGAGATGTTTTAAACGCTTTGTTCCGACCGATTAATTAATGACGTTCCCCTCCCCCCTCACCTAGCGAGTAGTCGGGGAATTTTATATCCATTCCCCGATCCAAAGACGAATCGAAACCTATTTAAATTTATAGGCTTCTGTTGTTTTGATAGATGGAAACCTAGGTTAGGAATCGGTTGGACGACTGTCGGTCTGGAATATCGCTGGAGGCAAATCGATTAACGATTCTGGGCATCGCTAAGTTGTCCCAGTGCGCACTTGCTGCAAAAAGTTTTCGAAACACGGTTTTATTTTCAATCGCATAAGAAGAAATGTAGATGATTGGGATTCACACGGTATACTATGTAACTATGTAACTCCATAACTCCGTAACTCCTGATTAGTTATCGAGGTTGCAGCAGGTACCTATAAGACGCGCGTCACATTTCTAAGCCCGATAGCTGGCAGTGCACATCTGCCGCAGAGTCGTATCTCCCCTACAGCGTCCTATCGTAACTACAGCTAGTAAAGTGACTATACAATCTCTGTTGAAAATTTGGATGTCAAACTTTTCGTCGAAAAAGTAAAAACTCTTGCGGTAATTTGGTATGTTAGTTATGAGGACTGTAAAGATCGAATTGGCATTCGAAAATTATTTAAAAAATGTCATCATCTTCCCTGAGATCCATCAAACATAAATTAAAAGCTCGCTTTAAGTTTATCTCGTTGTTGTATGGATAACTCAGTACTTTCTTTTTCTAATTTCACTTTCACGATGTACGTATTTGTAGATAAGTATGAAAAAACTAAATGCTGAAACTACACATTTGGGCCCGTGCACGATCCATCTATTGGTGGCAAGTGAGACACTATGGCTGTAGCCCAAACGTAATCCTAATACCATACTGTAACTTATTCAAAATAATACACATTATTGGCTATAACGACATTTTTTTTCGTTGTTTAGTTTGCTAACGACAAAAATTGAGCTAATTTACGAAAAGCGGTAATATATTTCCGGCTAAACAAAACAAATTCGATGACTGTCAATGTTTTTTTCCGAATCCTAAGTATTTTCGTATTAGTTTACCACAATGACTATATGTGGATCGAATTATGATCAAAATTCGATTAAAGCTTGATTACCTAATTTTGAAAAGTTAAGCAGATTTTTTAGAGTTTTTTTAATAGCTGTCGATAAGGAATTTTTAGTCTATAGCGGCTCGTACGTTTTGTTTTGTAATTTATGGAAAATGGTAAAGCTACATTTGAGGAAAATTTGATAAAAATCCGATTTTGAAAAATTTCTGTTATTGAACTAAAAATAAAAACCATGTATCATGTTTTATCGTCCTTTTTTATTTAACTACGACAATTTTTTTTCGAAAACGTAATAAATTGACATAGCTAGTTTTTAAGAACATAACCTGAAACCTATCAGCTGTTCAGTGGAATCAGCTGATCTTTACAAATAATCTTTACGATTTAATATAAAATAAACTAATTATTTGTTAAAAAAAATAAACAGAACGGAAGAAAAGGCTGAAACGCTAGTCTCTCAATAACGATATTGTGCTTGGAGATGTATGGACTGATTAAAGTGCTCCAATGAGGGCGTAAATTATTAAAAAAAATAATCTGATATAACTATCAAAATTAAATTAACGATTCATTTCATATAAATAGATTGGTCAAATTCCTTCGTAGTTTCTGTAGTGTAGTGGTTAACGAGTGCACCTCACATGCACAAGGTCCCCGGTTCGATCCCGGGGGAAATTTTAAATTGTAACTTTAATATGATACTTGCGACGCACAAAATATACTGTATATCAATATAAACATGTTCCTTGCATCCGCGTCCCGCAAAAGCCAACATTAAAACCAGTCCTTAAATATGCACATGTTAAAAAGATATTTTGCTGTACAAAAAAGCTTCAAATAACTTTATTTTTGAAACATAAAAAATGTATTTATTTATTTAACGAAACCAACATGCCAATTTTTTTAAAAATCGTTTTGTTAGTTTAGTCTCCGTTCGCACGCGCATGAGTCAAAACCTTTTTATTGGGTTCGGTGCACCTTGAAACGTAAATATCTCAAAATTAATTTTTTAACTATTATCATACTTTTTTTATGTTTCGTATAATGAGAAAGTAGGAGGGAAATAAATTGAATGAATTTGAGTAATGTTACACTCTTTACCAACTTATTTCTTAACCTAAATGTCATAAATGTTACTTCTCAGTGACATTACTATTAAATGTATATTGCTGGATAGGCTTTATTGCCTAGTTGTAATTATGTTAAATAAAAAAAAAAAAAAAAAGGGGGAAAAAAACATTTGTAAAACTTCCATCAGGACTTGGACACTGAGTAAACAGCACGCTTGTGGCACTATAAATCCCACTACACGAAGCCCACTACACGTTACCGTACAAGTAGCCTACGTCTTAATGACTAATGATGTGCCGATGAAAGTAGAGTAATTACTTTAATTTGGACTTGACTGTACCGTACCGGACAACGGGACAAACAAACAACCGAGCTTTGCAATTTCAATTAAAACTGGTACACCGAAGTGTTATGATTTCCAATAATACTTCTCTTTGAGCGGCACACGCGTGCCTAACTATGGCTCTTAGCTGGCAACCAGTTCACAGATAGGCCTAGGCCTCAACTACTATGCTCATGGAAGTGTGAACGTGCTCATGAAGTTTGTAAGAACAAGACAAAGAAAGCAGACGATAATCGCGGTAACCAGCTGTCTCACTGACGTGATGGAAGCGAATTTTCAAAAAGTAATTATTAAAATATTATATACAGACTTTGTCTTAGGCCTACAAATAATTTAAGCGTGTTTATGTGTTTCAAATTATGATTTTTTGCCTATTTCCATTGTAAAATGAGGTGCTGGATTAGCTGTCATGATAAGATCGTGACCCGGGTCACCTATCCTGATATCAAAAATAACACTTTTTTTAGAAGGCCTTAAAATATTTTAAAAATGCGTCATTCCAAGTCTTTAAATCATAACTTTTTATTTGATAGGCCTACTATTTTTTAAAATATCGTTTTATCATTGTTAAAATCTGCATTTTAAAATTTTAAATTCCGTTGAAAAAACTAACATTAATCTGATTCTTTAACCAGAAATGTTCGTGGTTCACTTTCATATTTCCAACGTAGTTCGAAAATTAAAAACGCTAATTTTTGCAGATTTTAACGCTTTTTACGATTGTAGATCAAGTTATGTGAGCCTCTGAGGCAAAACGGACGTAAGATCAGGAAACACTGCTCAGTACGGGTGCGCCTCGAATGTTCATTTTTCTCTTGCACGTCTAGCATTTTCATTTTGATAATAGTTGCACTAGTACCCGAGGCTGTTGGGAGCTAAACATTACTCAATTACTGCTAGCCTGCCTTCTGTTACTGCCTTCCAGCCAGAGTATAGTCCTGTCCATTTATAACATTATTAGTCCCGCATTATGTGCCATCTTGGTGAACTAAGTGTGATAAATATAATCATATGTTTGGACGCTTTGTGTTTTGTAACTATTTAATAACTCTGCGCCGGTCTTTTCAACGACTCCAATTAATTACGGGCTTGAAAACACTTTACTCTGTCGCCCTTACAGCTCTCGGAAACCATTAAGGATTTGCTTCTACTGCGCCACTGCCTTCATAATCCTTGCCTTCATTTGGTGCCGCGATCCAAATACCGTTACACTTACCGAAAGTAAAATACCCGAGTTTTATTTGGCAGTTACGGGTAAAAACGTCTAATGACACATAACCTATAATATTTCTTATAACTTTGCAAGCTCTAAAGGTAAAGATATGTGTTTAAAAGTAGAACTTATTTATTAATTTATTTATATTTTGCCAATAAAATAATCTCATTATTTTTATAAATACAATATTGAAGCTCTTTTGAAACAGTATGAAGATGAATTTGAAAGATTTTTTTTTAGTTTTAATTTTGTTATTCTTATTGCAATAGCCTATACTTGTTAGCCAAATGTTTCGAGACATCCCAATAACGTTTTAATGTATTAGTAGAGAAACCAAACTCATTAAATGCTTATAAGGCGTAAGTACAATAAAAACTCTATTAACTGTACTTATGCCTTTATTCTTCTTCTTTTCGTTTCACCCTCTTTGGGGTACGCTGAATTAATCATTTCTTGCGCGCTGCACTTTTCTTTGTTCCCAGTAGCTCTTCATTCTTTCTGATCTTCTTTTCCCCTCCTCTTCTGAAATGATAGGTTTAGGTTTTATTTTGGTTTTATCTTGGAATCTTATTCTTTCGTCTTTGGTAATTATCTTAGCAGTTTGGTCAAGCAGTGAATTTTCTGTAATTTTTAATTCTATTAGGTCTTTTTCAATTTCTTTAAACCAGTTCGGTTTTGTTTTACGATTATGGAAAAAATCAAACACCTGTTTCGTTAATCTATTGGAGTTCATTCTAAGAAGATGGCCGTAAATATTTATTCTCCTTTTTCTCATAGTATTTGACAGTTTTTCAATTTTCTTGTAGAGAGCTTCATTTCTTATATATACTACCTTATTATCCTGAAATTTTGTTCCTATAATTTTTCTTAAGTTTAATTTTACGTAAGATTCCAAGACACTCCGACTTGTCTTTGTGTGGTGTCGCAGACTCCCCAGACTCCGAGCGTCTGCTGACGTACTTATGTACGGTGGATCGTCCACCTGGGGCAAATTTCACATCACACATTTCCATGAATAATGAAAGTTTTATTTTGAGTGACCCAAAGGTCACAGTGATACAACCAAGATTGTAAATCCTGGAGGTAGCTCTTCCGCTCTCTTCGCCGTTGGGAAATTCATTTCCTCGTCCGCCATTGAGACCGTTGGCCGGTTTTCACCTAGTAACCCTAGGCAGGGGCTCTATCACAGGGTGCTACCATCCGAAGCAAGATGGACCTTATGCCTTTATTATTATACATAATAATAATTATTATTAAGGGTAATTATACATTACCTTTTTTAACAATCATTTTTATTTATCGACAGGTTAATTCTGTTATTAGACATTATTAGGCTTTCATACTAAATAATTTGTAATAAATAATAAAAGTAACCTTTTAATCAAAACAAAACGCTTTAACTGGACACGACTTATTTATAGCATAGGCGATTACTAATTACTATTCTAAGCAAACATTGATAATAGAAAATTAAACGATCTTATATCATTTATTGAAATTAGAGGAAAACACTTCAAATATTTTCAACAAATTCTGAAACATTGAATGTTTCTATCGAAAGATAGCCTAAACACTCTAACACTGTTTGCGATAATACCATTTAGCGTATAAGTCGATCACGTAACAGTCACGTGAGTAATCTAAGTGGTGCGCGCAGTTTTTGGATATGTTACGTGAATACTTGCCAAAATATTAAGTAAAGATAATTAAAGATCTATGTATGTAAAATTTGTATAGATAATTAGAGTGGAAAGAAAATTTAAGAGTTTTATTACATTTTCCAAAATAATAGTAATAAAACATTCTGTGCTATAACAAAGTATAGTATGTTATTTTTATCAGTCACCGAAATTACGAGTGGCCTGTTCCTTTTTTCGTCTGTTCTGTCATCCGTCACCACAATGATCTCGAGAATTAGGTTAATCGAGACCTATAATCTATGTACTTTTTAATACATTGGAAACTTAAAAATTTTAAATGTAAACACCTAATGAATGACAAGTAATTTTAAAGGTTTTTTTAAAGAACAGCTCACGCTAGATGTCTCCACCTTAATGCTATCAGAAATGGTGGCCAATTCCAACTCTAAAATCTAAAACATTACTTTGGTTGATTTAGATATTCCTGATTGACAACAACCCATGACAGTCACTGTTCCTTCAAAAGGTTCTTTCTACTGTTAATCTATATACAGGGTTTATAAACAAATTAATTATTAAATAATTTCTTAACTCTTTTTAAGATCGATTATTGTATATAGGAGTAGTTTAACAATTTAGTGTAGGCTACACAACAATATCCTTTATATCAACTAAGTCCAAAAAAGTGGTTTCTTTTTCCTGTCTGTTTTCTTGCAAACCTGCATCCCTCTGTACATACCGCTGGAGAATAAACAAATTGGACCATTCCTATAAGTCTGGTTTACCCATGAATGAATAATGGGGGGCTTCAAACACGCTGAGTCCTTCGTAGAACTCCTTCCTATATTCCTGAGACTCTCATTTACACTATGTTCTCCAATCCTAACCTCTTCATGAAGTCCAGGATTTGGAGAAAATTCAAGGTGGGTAAATTCTTCACTTCTAGTTGTTGACTTCCCAACTAGTTCTCCTCATAGCAATCGCCTCACAATCTACCAGTAGATGATGGGGAGGAAAGTCTTCCCTCCCGCAGTATCTCCAAGACAGGTTTTCTACTAAGCCAAGATTTTCAAAATGTCTCCTAAGGATGCCATGATCCGTAACCCGTCAAAGTTTTAGCTTATTTTTACTAACCCGATACAGATTTTCGCTCTGCTTCTGTCAAACTTTCAGAGGATGTCCTTGGATGTCCTTCAATCTTATCTTTCCACATAAGATAAGAACCTTTTCTTCCTCTTTAAGTTTCATCTTGAAGTAGCTGTCTTCAAGTCCGCAAAACGGTTCTGGACCTATAAGACTATAAATCTAGACCTATTTCTGCCAAAAAAATGCTGGGTACTTTCCCATTGCATCAGAGTATTTGGTTCTTAGCCCAAGTACTCCGGCTCCAGTTCCATCAGGTGTCTTGGTCCCATCTGTAAACCATATTATGGTACCTTCTAGTAGTGAGGTTATGGATGTTGCTCTCCATTCACATTTAGTGCTAAGAAAATGTTTCTCAAAGTTGTAAGTCCTCTTGATCGAATCGCTTGGAATTTCCCGACAATCGATCTTTACACATGGCGTCTATTAAAAATGAATCAGTCTAATAAGTGTGAAAAAAAGAAATTTATTTTTCGGAAATAGGTTAAATCGAAAAAATTCAAAAATAAACGATGACTGCCATAGGTTTTTTTAAAATTTAGTCTGGTATAATTCTTTTATTTCAAATGTGATTCACTGATTCTATTTAGGAACGTCTGTATATTGTTAAATTTTAATCAGTGTTTGGTAAACTAATTTTTAGGAAATAAGCTGGTTTTTCGGTCAAAAGTTTTGTAAATGTGTGAAAGTTTGTGTAATGTTCTTTCACCGCTTACTTTCATCTCTTTAAGAGAATTTTTACTCAAGAACAAAAGCTACCTGGATTGATTTCTAACGCATGAATTCTCTAAAATGTAGTCTTCTGTAAAAAGATATCAACTACGACTACTTATTTATTTTAAATCATTCGAACAATTTCTCTTGATTACCTAACTGACTATACTGTACGTGACCTGAAGGCTAACTTAGGATTTTGATTTTACACAACTCTTTTCCACAAAACATTTTGTGACCATTAAGTTTCGTAACAATCCCACTAAACTCGCTATGACAGCATGAATTCAAACTCGAGCGCTACCCGCCTTCAGTTTGTAAACAACACACCCCTGATTATGGCAAATTGTTTAGTTTATTTTCTTTAATCATGACCCTGTCAAGTTCTTTTCTTAGAAACGGGTTTTTAATTGTTACCATTTTTAGAAGTAAAATCAACATTACGTTTGAATGGAATCTTTGAATGATCTAATTTCCAATAGGAGCTGTTCCGGACAGTATTTGGTTAGGCAGCGCGCTGATGAAGTAGTTGTTTCCATGACTACCAGTCAGTCACGAAGCTTCTAAATAACACAAGGATAACAACGACTAAGTAACACATAATATATCAGAGCCGTCAACCGGCCGAGTGACTCGACCAATTTCCATAATCGGCCGCGCAGCACAATGGCGCGTTTTTACCAACTCATCCACTAACGATGTATTATTTACCGCTGTCTCGGATCACGAATTATTATGATTATTATTCCTTTTTTAATGCTTCTTTTTCTTCTTCTTGGGGTCTCGCTACTGGATTGTTACTGTTATGTTGGCCGTGTCATTGGATTGGGTTACCACTCTGACGCTTTCATTATCCGGACTGGAGGCCTTGATTGGAGCCAATATGACGTGCGACTATGAAACCATCGGGTTCATTGAATAGATGAATACATTATCATCGCATCGGCCACAACACTTTCATTCATGTCGACTACCAGCTTCTATGATGCCAATTAATGCGAGCGTGAGTAACACGGGAATACGTATAATTCTTAAATACGTGACGGCGTGAGTTTCCGTGATGGAGCTCGTACGTGATACAGAGCCGATTCTTAACTTTTTTTGGGTACACGAATAATATTTTGCGCCTCTTTCCTCAATGATAATAAAAGCTCAATGATAACAAGGAAATTGTAATGGACAAAAACTCTGTAAGTAATTATTACAATTTAATTTTTTATACTTAAGACCGTTGGTACTTGGTGGAAATCCATTATTATCATGGAATAATAACACGTTTGTTATTTTCACAACTTTTTTTGAGTCTTACCAACCAAGGTTTTACTTTTTAGAGCATCGTCAAGGCCACTTAACAAACTGAAGTTAAAACAGGCAGTACAACATTATACTTTTGTTAGGGAAAACTCACTGTACATGCTTAAGAACTAGTAGGATGGTCACTTCACATCACTTAACCAATAAATTGTGCTTTCCATAGTATATTGTATCGCGTCATTAATATTTCAGCGTCAAATGTGGATTTTTGTAATTAATTAAGTTGCATTAAAAGTATTGCTAGGAATATTGGTCATGACGAAAAATTAACGGACAAAATATTAAGTGGTAAGATAGAAAACAGTGCAATGGAACATATATTCCCTAGTGATTTTTGTAGCCAAGCCAACAGAAAATGGAGAAAATCAGTTATTTTAGTAAAACAAATAATAAATTATGAAATCTTTTGAAAAAGAAACATGATTTTAATTCTTTTTAAGTTAGAATAGAAGAACACAATAGAAGTTTGAGGTTGGGCCATGAAGACTACTCTCTTGCTAATCTCTTGAGAATTCACGTTTATGATTTTAGTAAAAATACAGATTTTTAAAATACTACATGCATCTAACAATTCCAAAAAATTAAATAATTTAAAGAATTTGTAAATAAATCGTTTAGTTTTAAGTAAGACTGTATTAGATTTATATTAACACTTAGAATTAAGTTATTCACATCTTTTGAAACAATTACTTGGTCTTTATCCCCTCATCCCATTTCTTAGACCTGTACAGTGTGTTTTCCCTAACGAAAATATAATGTTGTTGCTAGCTGTTTTAACTTTAGTTGTGAAGTGGCCTTGACAATGCTTTACGAGTGAAACCTTGGTTGGCAAGACTCAAATAAAAAGTTGCGGAAGTTTATAAACGTAATATTATTTGATTAAAATTACAATTCCTATTAATATCCATAATTTTACATTTATCAAAAATTATTTTTCCAAACAAAAACTTAGACATTTTTTATTATACGAGCGTATTTACTGGACTTTATAGATCAGAATTAATTTTAACATTTTAGTAACCTCTTTTATTCTGAACAGTAAATTCATTTGACAACAAAGAAATTTGAAAATCGGCAGTATTCAAGCAATTCCTAAAGCAGCATTTCTGCTAATAGTAGCATATCGTTTTTCCCTCTTAGCAGGCTTCGTACGCAACATTATAAATCACCCCAAAAGAGTACCGAGGAACAATATGGCATTGATTGAACTTCCTGAATGAGTGATGCTGAGATGTTTTACTGTCATCAACTGGCGCTGACGCTTATTGATAACTTGCTTGTGTTTATCAACTCATCACGTTTGGAATTCAAAATGTAAAAAAATTTCCCTTCTGAATTGGCACTTTCTGCGATCTCGAAGTTTGCAAGTTCAAGGTCCGACAATGCTATAATGAGTAAAATTTTATGGATGCCGATTTCAGCCATCCACTTTTATTTGATGTGGCAGAAGATTTATTTATTTAAATTGTTTTGTTGCCAAACTAACAAAAGTTTTATCGTTTGAATCATATTAATCAGACAGCTGTTTTTGTTTCCATTTTACTTCCTCACCATATGAAGTAACTGGTGATAGATAAATCTAAATATCTTAAGATTTAGAGTGATTTTTTTCAGATCTTTGAGTCAATAAAAATGATTTTATTAGCCTATATTTGAATGTGTAGAGTGTATGACGTGTGTTTATGTGTAAGGTGGTAATTTATATGACAAATTTTGAATTATTATGGCATATAGGCTTCAGTTTATTTAACTTTAACAGTTTTTAAACACGTTTTGATAAAATCACATTAAATCACACTTCTCAAGATTTGTTCTAACGGTTTTGAATAAAGTCTTTTTAAATATAGGCCCTAGATTCTAAAACAAAGCTTATTGCTCATTGTAAACCCCTAAACTCTGAATCGAGCAAAACTGAAAAATTAGCATTATTTTTCTAAATAGATTCATCAGACTATGTTCAAATATTGGTCGTAAATAATCTTCATATTTTTTTTTTTTTTAAGGCAAAAATCACATTGAGGCTATTATTGCTGCCCTAAATGCAAGTATGAGTGTAAAGTGTTAAAGTTGTAAGTGTATTATTGTAAGTGTAAGTGTTTGTTAGACTCGGGTACCGCGAGGGATGTCTAAATCCTCTCAATAGGTGCAGCTGTCTGCGCCCCTGCGGAGTTCATAATTTAAGTCAGAGTAACAAACTTAAAATATAATAATTTAACGGTTTGGAAGTAAATGCGAAAAAAATATTTTTCCTACGTTTTTCCAAAATGGTACCTGACATCTTCAATATTGTTCTAGCGCCAAGTCTAAAGTCGAATTCTCGTTAAAATTTATTTGCAAAATTTTTAACGACTCTTTCAAAAAATGTTTTAGAGGTCAGAATCGGCGCTGATTTCATGATCCCGGGCCGTGGTACTTACCATGACAACTAATAACTATTTTTCCAATGTAAATTCTTTAACAAAGTAGGCTACAGTATAGTAATACAAGTAATTTTGAGATCATAATATTATTCTTGTTGTTCTTTATTATCAACTAGGCTATCAAATTAAGGAAGGTATATTGTTGCTATAGCATATCAGGTAGAAGATATAATCTGCGCCTTATTGTAATTAAGACTTCAGACTTCGATTGTAAGTGCGAGGAACCGCGGCGTTCAAAGAGGGAATCGTTTAAAAAGACAAAGGTGTTGACTGGTAAATTAAGATCATTAGTTTTAAAAGTTCATTGTTTGATAGAATGGCTTTAGTGAAAAATTTAGTGTAATTAAAGGAGGCAGTTATGCGTTTCCTGTTTAGCCAATCACAGGTGACTAATAGGGCCTTTGTGGTGCCGGTCCTAGAATTGCCGGACGCATAAATCTTGAAGTCTGGAAGATTAGCTCCTGCCTTTCATTGAATATATCTTCTGTAACATGTACGTTGAGCTTATCAAACTTGATATTATGATTTGATGTGTTATTTTACTTTTCTAAAGCTTGGTAATAGGACCTAGTAATGATGATATCTTATGTATACATTGAAATAATAGAATCTTAAGGGCTATGTTGTGTCCAATAGGCATATCATCTGGAAAGGTTTCGTTATATATAAACAGCAGGATCTTAAGAGATAAGTTGCACTAGGAAGCTTGAATATATTATTTTGATAATCTGTAACATAACCTGAAAGGCAATATTTGTTCCTGAAACTTGACAATATTACCTACTAATATATATATTAAGTATAATTCTTGACAATGGCAACTTAATGGCTAAGATTGACAATGTGATATAAAGGCTACATTAAAATGATGAAACTTTAAAATATGATCTGGTAATCATTAATCTCTACCCACAACCAATCTTAAGATTCTCAATCAATTCTATAGATCTTAATTATTAGAAATTATTGCAAAGAAAATCTTACAGCAACTAAATGACCGATAACAAGGTTTGCAGTTATGGTGCTTGAACAATTATTTATAAGAGTTCTTAATAATTTTCAAAATATGTGTTGTTAACTACATAGCGATTGTAATAATAATACTTTAACATGTTATGCCTAAAAGATTTCAGTTTGAATTATTTTAAAACAAAAACCTAAATAAAACAAATAACTTTTGGCAAAGATTTAAAGCTTTGAATTGGTATTTGCATTTCTGTGTTACTTAATTATTAGACGAACTTAAGTTGTTTTCTTTTTTTATCTCTGTAAACAATCGGTCATCAGTGTTAAATCAGTATAAATTTTAAATAAAAGTTTCTGTAATTTTATTTAAATTAGCACTCTGAAGTCGGGTTTCGGTACTACGTATACCTTCCATTCGGTGGGAGGTCGATGTATTCTAGACTTAAGGCTTATATGCAGATTGACAATAGGGTTAAAGAAGTTAGTTACGTTTACAAACATTAACATTTTGAACGATCAGTTACGTTTATAATGGCTGAAAATATAAAGTATCGTTTATACTCAAAGTCCTGATCAATTATAAACTTAGGTTTACGATGTCTTATAATCTGATATGAGCTATGTTTACACAATTTGGTAGTCTGATCTAAACAAAGTCCTGTTTTGGTTTTAAAGAGTAAACTAATTTTTAATTGTTTTTTTTATGATATAGTACATATTAATCATGAATTTTGTGTAGATAGCAATGATCTATACAATTTTCAAGTGTCAGAAATCTTGCTAAATTTGAGGATATTTTTTAGCTAATTTCATTTGGAAAATTATGGTAAGACAAGGGAGCATAAAATGAGCTCTGAACTCTGAAAGTAATTTCAAGAAATTGTTTTAAATAATGTGTAATGGGCCTATATAGTAGGTATTGTAAATGTGTAAGGGGGGTTTGCACTTTAGTGTTTCCAATTTTAGTTCAATTTGATACAAACTTTGAACGAAAATTGATTTTGGTATTAATGAGGGCAGGTCGCTATACATATAGGCTAAATACGTTTAGCTGTTTCAAGAAGTAGAAATTCAAAATCCTAAAAAAAACATTTTTTATCATGTACTTTCTTGAAAATCAGATTTCACCATCAAAATCAGTGAAAAACCTTCATAAACTAGCATATATAACTTTCAAATGCCTTTGAAAATACGGAAACCAACTTGACACATTTACTCAAGAGGCACATTTAAAAATTAAATTTTGTTACTTTTTTGGATACTCGCTTTCATGACGTCAAGGTTAGGCTTACAACTGCGTGTCGGAAAGATAATTTATTTTAAATTGGACGTAAAATTGCAACATGTATTTTAAATAAACAACCTACAAATTAATTACCTTTAATTAATTGTTCTTTTGCAATAATTGCTGACGTTCTCCCAATTATCTGTTTTTTTACGCCGACAAAATGATTAAACGCAAGCCTAATGAGCACTCACTCTATCGGTGTGAATGTCTAATCTGAAATAATAAATTATTGTCGTGATGAAGCGATCAACAATGGCCTACAAATAAGGAGCTGGTGATTTTACTCGTGATCCCACGTTTAGTACCTTAGTCGAACACTAGACAGCGCTGACCATCCGCAACCTATACACTACCAATCGTGTAGGTAACTTATAATATTAAATAAACGTATTGAAAAGATTCCGATTAAAAATGTCAAAGTTCATATTCGTAGAATTAAAAAATTTATCGTAGATTACTGATCGTCAGCAAGCTTACTTCCTGAAGTCGACAATGAACTGATCGTTGCGACTTTCTTTCATTTTCGCAGTGCAAATACCACTTTTCTATTTAAAAAAATGTCGAAATTGTTGTTTTAACCCAAACGCATATTTTAACTTATCAATATTTACTCGTATTAAAAATAACGATTCTAGTTAAATAAAATTTAAATTTAAATACATTTTAAAATTTGTTAAATTAATTGAAATTCTCCAGTAAAATGACAAAACAAATTGCCTAGTACAGAAGTACAAGTTAGTTTACTTACGATTAAAAACCACCAAGCGGTAAAATATGCCCGCCAGGTTCACGGTTAAAAAAATTGTTAAATCACGAATTCCGCCAAAGAGTCACCTGCTTATGCTACAGGTACGTCAAAATAACAGAGAACTCTTGTGAGTAATAATTTTCCATTTTAAGGCTTAACATTAAAATAAAACCGACTTAAAGCGATAAAAGGTTTGTGAACAAAATTCCAGGAGCCGTATGAGGTGTCCCCGTGAAAGTGCAGCACAATGCAGTCATACACGATAAATAAGTAATTGTGTGTGTGTGTGTGTGTGTGTGTGTGTGTGTGTGTGTGTGTGTGTGTGTGTGTGTGTGTGTGTGTGTGTGTGTGTGTGTGTGTGTGTGTGTGTGTGTGTGTCTGTGTGTGTGTGTGTGTGTGTGTGTGTGTGTGTGTGTGTGTGTGTGTGTGTGTGTGTGTGTGTGTGTGTGTGTGTGTGTGTGTGTGTGTGTGTGTGTGTGTGTGTGTGTGTGTGTGTGTGTGTGTGTGTGTGTGTGTGTGTGTGTGTGTGTGTGTGTGTGTGTGTGTGTGTGTGTGTGTGTGTGTGTGTGTGTGTGTGTGTGTGTGTGTGTGTGTGTGTGTGTGTGTGTGTGTGTGTGTGTGTGTGTGTGTGTGTGTGTGTGTGTGTGTGTGTGTGTGTGTGTGTGTGTGTGTGTGTGTGTGTGTGTGTGTGTGTGTGTGTGTGTGTGTGTGTGTGTGTGTGTGTGTGTGTGTGTGTGTGTGTGTGTGTGTGTGTGTGTGTGTGTGTGTGTGTGTGTGTGTGTGTGTGTGTGTGTGTGTGTGTGTGTGTGTGTGTGTGTGTGTGTGTGTGTGTGTGTGTGTGTGTGTGTGTGTGTGTGTGTGTGTGTGTGTGTGTGTGTGTGTGTGTGTGTGTGTGTGTGTGTGTGTGTGTGTGTGTGTGTGTGTGTGTGTGTGTGTGTGTGTGTGTGTGTGTGTGTGTGTGTGTGTGTGTGTGTGTGTGTGTGTGTGTGTGTGTGTGTGTGTGTGTGTGTGTGTGTGTGTGTGTGTGTGTGTGTGTGTGTGTGTGTGTGTGTGTGTGTGTGTGTGTGTGTGTGTGTGTGTGTGTGTGTGTGTGTGTGTGTGTGTGTGTGTGTGTGTGTGTGTGTGTGTGTGTGTGTGTGTGTGTGTGTGTGTGTGTGTGTGTGTGTGTGTGTGTGTGTGTGTGTGTGTGTGTGTGTGTGTGTGTGTGTGTGTGTGTGTGTGTGTGTGTGTGTGTGTGTGTGTGTGTGTGTGTGTGTGTGTGTGTGTGTGTGTGTGTGTGTGTGTGTGTGTGTGTGTGTGTGTGTGTGTGTGTGTGTGTGTGTGTGTGTGTGTGTGTGTGTGTGTGTGTGTGTGTGTGTGTGTGTGTGTGTGTGTGTGTGTGTGTGTGTGTGTGTGTGTGTGTGTGTGTGTGTGTGTGTGTGTGTGTGTGTGTGTGTGTGTGTGTGTGTGTGTGTGTGTGTGTGTGTGTGTGTGTGTGTGTGTGTGTGTGTGTGTGTGTGTGTGTGTGTGTGTGTGTGTGTGTGTGTGTGTGTGTGTGTGTGTGTGTGTGTGTGTGTGTGTGTGTGTGTGTGTGTGTGTGTGTGTGTGTGTGTGTGTGTGTGTGTGTGTGTGTGTGTGTGTCTGTGTGTGTGTGTGTGTGTGTGTGTGTGTGTGTGTGTGTGTGTGTGTGTGTGTGTGTGTGTGTGTGTGTGTGTGTGTGTCTGTGTGTGTGTGTGTGTGTGTGTGTGTATGTGTGTGTGTGTGTGTGTGTGTGTGTGTGTGTGTGTGTGTGTGTGTGTGTGTGTGTGTGTGTGTGTGTAAGACAATCTGGGCCAGTTCTAGTATATAAATATATTAAATAAATAACTTTGCTTTTAGTAAACAATAGCCTAAAATACTGAAATTCAACTACGGATGGCAATTTCATACAAATAATACAAGACGTCCGAGTCTCTTTTCCTTTTCGTTTGTATAATATTTATTGACTGAATCAGTTTTGAAAAAGAATCTATCCCGATTGTAATATGTAAATGTTATTAATAAAAGACTCTTCTTTTAGCAAACAATACATACTGTAGCCTAATTTAGGTATGTACAGTAATGTAAAATCCGGTCACAGTAGGTTTCATTTGTAAATATTTCAGTAAGGTACATAGTTAGAATGTAGTCATTAATTTAGTAGATTATAGGTTTGAATTACAAAAGTAGAACATAGTAAGACTTATTGTAGTAAATATCCTAAATATGGCATTGCTTTATTAACAAGTAATACAAGTATTAAATATAACTATAGCGTCTTTAACAGAAGTTTATACTGACCAGAAATAATAGGCCTACATAGTTTTGCAATGATTTTACTTGGAAGATTTGTACAGTAATAGTCTATTAAAATACAAGTATTGAATTAAAGATTAGTAATTAAATTAAATTTAGTAATTAAATACCAGCCTGTGATATTATTTAAATTATTTTATTTACAGAAATCATGCATTTTTAGTTCAATTGAGGATAGTGATTGCTTAAAAATACGTCCTAACCTCTTTTCCTTTTTGTTCGTGTACCAACAAGAAAAGTTATGATTCCCGCATATTTTATAGGTCGTATATGTTTTAGTGCTGTAACACTGTTCACTTTCTTGCTGTAAGCCTACATTCTTGCTGTATATTCTTTTCTTTTTCCATTACTGCAAAAGGTCGCACGGGTCCTCTAGTGTTAGTAAATTTGAGAAAATTTGTGTAATATTTTGCACGGTTCCTTGTTGACAGATCTGTGCTGATGGCTGGGGTTTGATAATCTTTATTGGTCGGCTGTTGTTCAGTAGGCTGCAGTCCATGTGATCGATAGTAGATTGTAGTGTTGCCATTGACAAGTAACATATTGCCGGTTGTTTCTAGTAAGTGTCGCTAGTTAGCGCTGATGTCGGCAACAGAAACACAGCGGGGTTCCACATCTCTTGTTTGATGTCTTCACGGCAACATTCCCCAATCTCCGGCGAAACAATTTACTTGCCTTGGTGTAAACAATCGTTTCGCAAATTGCAATCCGAAACGGCTACAGGAAATAATAATCACGTCACACAGCTGTTTCGTTGACGGAATGAATCTATTTTTTGTAAGTTATTGAAGTGAATTTCCAAAAGTATTTTCTTCATCTTATTCTTTTTGAAATTCTGATTTCAACGTTATAATCAGCATTAAAATCTTCAAATATTAGAAGTAAATATTCTGTAAATTTTAAATTACATTGAACATACGAAAATGAACACTGACCGCCGTACAACAAATTTCTAAATTTCAACGGATTTTGAAAATTCAGTAGCTGATGTGTGCCGTTTTTAATGCTGATTGCAATGATGAAATAAGATTTTCAAAATCATTTAAGACAAAAAAGTTACGAAGTTTTGAATATTTGAAATTGCCGCTATTTTGAAAGTGTAAAAAGAATATTTGCTGGTTAACGGACTTGTCCAAACTATTACCATAATCGATTTTTTCCAAAATTTTGACACACACACACACACACACACACAATAAACAATACTATAAAGAAAATGCAAATGTCACAATAAAATCAAAATAATAATAATAATAAAGGAAATTAAGAAGCCCTGATGACTTACCAACAAACAAAGAGCGAGATTCTGTCTAAACTTATCTGACCTGTAATAAGTGACCTCAGATTTTACCATGGTACTACTCCATACTTATCATTAATTAATATTAATGACATTGTGTTATTAAATCGTTAACGATCAGCTGATTTCATTGAACAGCTGAGAGGCTATAATAAGTAGGTTATGTTGTTGAAAACTAGCTATATTATAGTCGTTATAGTTATTCGAATTTCTCATGGTAAAATACATAAATATTCCAATGGAAACAATTTAAATTAATTAATGACTTATTTGTTGTTATTATTATTATTATTCGTAATCGTAAAGAAACTAATTGTAAATATAAGTTAAATTGTTTGTAAAATTATTATTGAAGTAACAGCTGTAGTACTAAACTAGCTGCACATTACCTCAACTTGCATCACTATAACCTAACAATTGTCCGTTGTACAGGCTATTAAAACATATGTTTTTATATTTATAGAGTATATTAACATGTATCATGTTTTAGTGCTGGTTTTGATGTTGGATTTTGCGGGACGCGTGATACGAAGAACATGTTTAAATTGATACATAACAGTATACTTTGTGCGTCGTAAGTCTCATATTAAATTAATTAAAATTAAAAATTTCTCTGTTTATACTCAGATCGAACCTTGCACACGTGAGGGACATGCGACAACCACTACATTATGGAAACTACGAAGAAATTTGACCGATTTAAGTAGGCTATATGAAATGAATCGTTAATTTAATTGTGATAGTTATACTAAAAGATCAGTTGTTTTATATTAATTCGAAAACATCAGCTGATTTCATTCAGGTTATGCTGTTAAAAACTACCTATGTTAATTTTTCGTGTTTTTGAACAAATTGTCGTAATTAAAATAATAAAAGGAAAAGAAAACATTTTTTATATTTAGTTCAATAACAGAAATTTTAAACGCTATTACCTCTATAGTCTATTATAATAGTTACATACTGAATAGTGCTTTAATTAAATTCTAAAGCATTGTATATGCCTACTGGTGGGGAGAGATTTAATGGATTGGAGATTCAGTCAGACGCAAACTGTTCATACTTAGGACCTACGAGCCCACTCCATCCGCGTTGTGACAGGCCCACTCGACACGAGGAGCCACTTTGAACCCTTCTCTCATAAAATATCGAAACATTACTCTGCGGGGGCTCATTGATACACTTATAGTCCGAGAGACGCATTCAACCGTATCGTTATATAATAACAGAAGGTCTACTAGCCATCGGCGTCTTGTGATCCTCAACCCTTCGGCGGCCGGTAGGCCTTCTTCAGCGTCCTGATATTGATGCGTCTAGACCAGCGGTTCCCAAACGATTGACGCGGGAGCTTTCTAGATGCGTTGCGAATTTTCCGAAAACAAAATCACTTCATAAATCATGAATAGTAGGTAACGTAAAAACATTTTACAAACTTTCTCACATTGATTTATTCCCACTAATAATTGTTTCCACCGTCGATTTGAAAAAAAATAGCGTAATTTTTCAAAATAAGTTTATCAAATTTTGTCAGTACATATGAAAATTCGTAACTCAGATCATTGTTAATCAAAAATAAAAGGAAATTACCGAAAAATAAAAGTTCAGAAGTAAATTGAGAAAAATAACGATTGTTTTTAAGCGATATTTTTTATTTTTCTGTTTACTCACTAACAGTGAATTGTTTGTTTTTAATTTTGAATTTGCTACACTGCCTTGTATTAGGCCTATAAAATTTTACAAAATTTATATACGAAACTGTGTGAAAAAATTGTAAACAAAGTCGTTAGTGTCGATTCTTAGAGGGGAACAAATTTGTACAGTTTTTTTTGACGAAAAATGGTTTTAAAAATGATCCGAAGGTGTGGTAAAACGAACATGCCAAGTTTTATCAAAATCGTTCAATAAATTTAGTTTTCAAGAAGTGCGAAACAGACAGACTATCACTGAAGAAAAACATTTTTAAATCATGACACCTAAAATATACACATTCGTCAATATATAAAGATCGAAATTTTTGTTTACTACTTTATAACTTTCATTATACTTCGTATAATGAGATGTAAACGAGACTTGAATCTAATATAAACAAAATATAATATAAACAAATTTAGTAGTGCAAAAATGGAAAAAAGCTTTCTTATGTGTTGCAATTTCTAATGAAAATATCCTGTATTTGAGATTATTTTGTATAAACAATGGCAATAAACATTATCTTAGTTCAAATAGTAGGCCTATTATCGACGAAACAGCTGCGAATATTGGTGAAATCAGATGTTTACTCCTACCCCCTCCCTGGCTTTACTAACAGCTATTCTTATTCTTTGCGTATTAGATCTTACGATTTCAAATTTTTTATTGCTTAATTTGTAATATTTAATTTATTGATTTTTCATTCCTTCATTTCCATTGTACGGTGGGAATTAATGACAGATCTAGAATTTTCGTCTTGGAAATACATCAATCATGTAAATCTTAGGAAGAGATATTCTTTACTCAAACCTACCATAAATTAGAGTAATAATAGTGCTTTATTAATTTAAAATATTACAATAATAATTTCTAACTACATAAAACAAAATAATAAAAATAAAATCACAAATAAAATAAACCAAATTGTCTGAAGTATGCTATACATTTCTATTGGCCGAAATACTGTCCGAGAAGTTGCCGACTTTCTTTAATACAAACTTTTAAAAAAACAATACACAAAATAAAATTAATAAATAAGTCCTTTAATTAATCGAAAACGATACTTCCAGGCCGCTTTATTAGTATTAGTTCAGTGAAATCTAGTCCCTGTCATTTAAAAAGTCTATAACATCTGACAACCAAGTTCACTTTTTTAGAAATAAGTCATTCTTAAGTCTTTTAGAACAGGACAAATTATAAAATGCAAAGCCTTCTTCCTCCATTTTGTCACACAACCAGCACTTCCGCCACGCAGACCTGTAGCCTGTAGACCTGTGTTCAGGTAATGTGTTCCGCTGTTGCTTTTATGAACCAGTTTATCAGAATACAGCACACATTACATTGCACTTAGTTCACGCCGGAATCCACTTCGCTATGTAAAAATTTGACTTCTTTCCGCCGCTAATTTCTAATTTTTTTTTTAGTTCACATTTATACCAAAGCTTGACACCAATGCTACAGCTTTTTATGCCAATATGGACCGTGTCACGTATATTTTCCAATTTTTATAGAAATTTAGTCTTTAGTCCATTATTTCCATAAAAAAATATTTAAATATCGACTTGAAGATAGTTGAAAAGTAGACTGTACATATCTTAAATGCAAGAACATCGTTTGTGAGAATATAGCATACAATTTGGATTTCAAAATATGCAATAAATTGGAGAATGTTTTTGATAAATTAAGACAATATAAAAACAACTTAAAATTTTCTCCACTTTTTTATATTCTTTGTATCCCCATACCTGTGCACGTAGAGTGAAATTTCAACCATACCTTGCAGCAACGTTAAACATTTCTTTTTTAAGTACGAAACAGAATTTTAGGATTTCCCATAATGTTGCCGAAAGAACTATTCAGTAATATATAATTTGTTGATGAGTAAATTATACTAATCATAAATAGTAATTAAATACTTAAAAAGTTTTTAAATAGTATGCCTGTTTTTTTTTAAGGCGAAAAGCACATTGAGGCTATTATTGCCTCCTTAAATGTAAGTGTGCGTGTAAAGTGTTAAAAGTCGTAAGTGCAGTGTTGTAAGTGTAAGTGTGTGTTAGATTCGGGTACCGTGAGGGACGTCTAAATCCTCTCAATAGATGTAGCTAGTCTACACCCCCTTCGGGGTAGTATGTCTGTATTCACTAATACTGAAAACATGCATGTTGATGTATCATTGTTTTGGGTTACACTTTCTATTAAATATTTCTTAAATAATCACAAAACAATGATTTTTTTTTTTTTTTATTACAACTGAGGCGTGCCCCATCTAGTAATAATAGAAAACTTTATCATTGTGTTCACTGTGTGCTGGGGTGCAGTCCGACGGCTGGTCCCAATGTGTTTACGGCCTGGAGAGGTCAATTGGCTTGGTCCTCTTCAGCCTTCTTGTGATGTTGTCACTGCTGCATAGTAGTTGGACAATCTCTGTATTATTATGCTGTTCTAACCTGCAATAATGCTTAACCGAGAGCTTTTTAATGACTTCCTGAACAGATTCAACACCTAGGTCCTTATGTATGTTTTCATTTCTCACATACCAAGGGGCGTTGACAATCGTTCTCAATACTTTATTTTGAAAAACTTGAATAATTTTATTATTGCTTTTTCTTGTACATCCCCAGAGTGGTGCACCATAGGTCCATATTGGTCTTAGAACTTGCTTGTATAGCAGTATCTTGTTGGCTATCGAAAGTTCTGAATTTCTTCCAATAAGCCAAAACATTTTATTGAATTTGAGCTGTAGCTCCTCTTTTTTCTTTTTTACATGCACCTTCCATCGGAGCTTTGCATCGAGTGTCATTCCTAGATATTTAGCACTGTTTGCATATGTTATACTCCTTTCGTTTAATATTATTGGTAATATTTCATATTTTCTATTCGTAAAATTAATGTGTACAGTTTTTGCTTCATTAAGCTTTACTCTCCATTTTACAAAACAATGAGTAAAAAATGTTTTAGAAAGTACGGTATTTTATAAAAAAACAAGAATTTTATTTGTTTTGTAATAATTTGTAGCGCACGTCTCACACGCTCTCTTGCCTGTGATGGGAATAAAGAATTAATATTCTAAACGTGCTCTAGGCTTAACTATTAACAATCTGTTTATTAATGAAGGTAAAAATAAAAGAAAAGGAGCCTGAATTCGAAGCCGGATCCGAACATGTAAATAAACAATTGATCGGTCCCAACGTCAGGTTGCAGGTTGTAGGTTGTAGTCGCCGAGTTGGATGACTCAGCGGTTCTGCCGATGACAGCTGATACCCTAAGTGCTATTGTACACCTTGTTTAATCATTGCCTTGTTTAGTCCGGATCAATTGAATGCCAATTATTTCTTACAATCCGCTGCTGAAGCGTTTAATTTGATAGTTTCTGTAGCATTGAAATACCGATATGTCCGACGTTCAACCGGAGCTGTCAGGAACGCTGGCAGATTCCCGTTCTTCGTCTGTATATTTAAATATTCCTGTAATTGTTGTTACGTGTTTAATCATACATGAATGTATAATTTGCATGAAAGGTATTAATTATGCATTAATTCACCGGGTGTACCTGAAGTCTTGCAATGATTATTTATCCGAGTGAAATGTTTGTAATACAGTGACTGTCAGCTGATTTTATGTACGCGTAGTTTTGTTTACGTCAGTTAGTTAACAAAATGTTAACTACACATTATGTTGATTACTTTACATTAGCAACAACTAAACAGTCAAAATTAATTGAAATACCATTAAAAGAAGAAATGGTTCATTGTGTTTTATGGTTTATTCAATCAATCACATATCGCAATAATCCACTAAATATTAAAAGCCTTGTTTACATTAGGATAGTAATATTCTAGCATTCACTTGTTCTTCCAACCACTGTACTTTAAATTTTTATTAGCAACTTACACACGATTTTGCCAAAATACCTATTTTCTAAAGAAGAGTGGAAGTACCTGTCTCCAGACACTGCCCTACGATAAAACACCATCGTTGATGACGGCAGCCCTTTCATTTCAAACTCTTTTCGTGTAAGATACGTGAATTTCGTGTGCTTAGTGTACAATGTCACTTATGATTGACCAGTTATTGTTATTTCTGGACATAGCTACGTGCCGTAAATATTTTACTACCCTGCTTATAATTTTAATAAAATATGTTTTTTTCTTTCTACGAAGTAAATAATAGTTTATCCAATTTTTTTTTTTTAATTATAACTCTTGCGTAATCTACTTATTAGTATTTACATATAATTTTGCATGTGCACCCAGGAAAAAAATAAGTTTTTGACAGAGCGTTTCTGTTTCAACTCGACGACCGTTTGGCATTTGGTTTGTTTGTTACTCACTTTTGGCTAAACGCATTGACCGATTCTTTTGAAATTCGATATGAAGCCCAAATGACGTATTAAGATTTTCCCCCATTTACTTCTGTTTCAAAATGGCGGCCTTTGATTTACAATAGTGAGTGTAAGCAGTTTTAGTCAAACGCATTGACGTGTTTTAAAATTTTGTACGAACTTATTTTGTGTAAAGCCTAAATGAAGACCGTGTAATCTTTTTCCCACTTACTTCCGTTTTAAGAACGCGGCCTCTGATTTAACAAACGCGTAAGAACATATGTGTAAGACCTTCACCATTCATTTCGAGATTGCGAGCTCTAATTCAACGTTGAGAATGTAGTTGCTGGTTATTTTCTGTAATACTAGCTGAACGGCAAAATCTGTCACAATTTTGACCGCTTCTTGGAGAAATAGCATAACATTTCCAACAAAATTGGTTCAGTAACATTTTCGTAAGTATTACGATTACCGGTTAACATTACGGGCGCTGTCGTGGCGCTCTCTATATTAATTAAGAAAATACTGTGGTGTCTGCTGTTCTTTGAAGTAATACAAACATTATCGATATCTTTTCTTGGAATGTTAAAACATGAAAGCCATCTAGTATTAAAAAAATCAGAAAGTAATTACAAATTCACAATAAAACTGTCAATTTTAAAGTGTATAAACATGCCTATAGGACTATGTTTCGTTCTTTTAAAACATTCGTGAAGTATTTACTTATTGCAAAAACTGATTTTTAATCAATCTAATTAAATAAATGCTCTTTATTTGTTACAGCTGAAGTTCGGGACGTACTGAGTGAGATGATTCACGACCGCGTCTCAAAGTTCCTTTACCCCACGCACTGCGGCTGCCAATCCGAAGTGTATCATCACCGGTCCTCAGACTGGCGGTCTGGTGAAAGCGAAACGAGCGGTCATAAAACAATGGCCGCCGGTGATTATGTGTCCGAGGAATGTAAATTAAGCTGTCAGTGGAAGTAATGGTGACAAATGAGCCACTGCCACACCTGGGCCCATCATCAGCTAGCTCCATATTAACACCTTCGTCTATTATTTAATTGCTTTTCATTGTATCGCATCGTGATTACACGCAGCAATAAACAGTGATAAGTTAATCAGCTGTTTGATCAGACGTCGTGTTTCCTGCAACAATGAGAATACTACACTGTATACAGTATAGTACACTGTAATTTTATTTATTGTAAGTGGGAATGTGATGGAACGAGTAATACTGTTAGAAATAAAAATAAACAGTAAAAATCATTGAATGAACTTTCTCGAAAATAAAAAGATTTCCTAAATTTCTTGAAATCTATTCGTTATGAAAAATCATAGCCTACTCATCAGTGTACAAAATTTAAAGTTCGAGATTAAATTGAAAAAAACCGACGGTGGTAAGGATTTGTTTTTGATATTTATACTATACTCTATTATTGTTACTTCTTAAATTAAAAAAAATGATGACTGACTTAAAAAATTCATTAATCCGATATTTTACTTTGTTTTCGATTGATCCAAAACCGAATTTTGTTTTGAGGTTATTCCGATTAATTGGCCTAAGTTTAACGAGGTTGTTCATGGACCAAAACAGTAAACAAAATAATTTTTGAAACATGCTCCAAGGGCCTAATTTCATCCAAATCGGTAAAATAGTTTAATCTCTGTCGATGTGCATAGGGTTACAAACATTCTTTTTTAATCAGGATATCTGAAGCGTATGGTTCCGTACAAATGTCACGCAATCACTTTATTTCTAACTCGTAAAGGAAGAAAGTTTATTATTTTTTTTTTATTTAAAAACAATTGTTGTTACTTAACGTCTATACTTTATGTCAATTAGACTAATGAGGACGAGGAACTAGTGTGAACGGTAAGGGAAAACAAAGGGAGCAACTGCTGCTCGAACTGCTCAAGAATCTTGAGGTGGTCGTTGAGTGACGCAGTAGACTGACCGATGCTTTGGCCACTTCGACTACCGAGCCCCATAATATATTTATTAGACAACCTGCCATTAGGTACCTAACATTTAATAATTATAAAATGATAACAGTTGCAGTTTTTATGGCACCTAAACAAACATATGGTTTGGAGTAAATTTGTGTGTGGGGGGGCGCGCATTTTTAGCACAATAACGTTCAAAATTTTAGTCCCATGTTAATGAAACTTAATACAAAAAATGATTTTTGGTAATACCGTGGACAAGTATGTTAACCAGTGAAAGTCGTTCAACAGTTTCAAAATTTTGGAATTTAAAATCCTTACCTTGGCACAATATGTTTGCTTTACATCTTTTGGAAAATTAAATTTCACAATCATAAACGGTGTTAAAACACCATAAATTAGCATTTTGAATTTTGAAAATCCGTTATAATTAAGGAATTTAATTTGGCGCTGGTCAGAGTTCAATTTCATATTTTAGATGTAATTTAAAATGGTTAGCACATGAAGATTTTAATTTTAATTGTGATGATGGAATAAAAATTTTAAAAATGTGAAGAGAGAGAAATACTTCTGTAATCTTTTCCCTTCACGTAAGCGATTTGTATATATATATATATATATATATATATATATATATATATATATATATATACAAATCGCTTACGTGAAAACAAAAAATATATATATATATATATATATATATATATATATATATATATATATATATATAGCCTATATATTTGTAAGTTTTCGTGATTAAGTATGCAAAGACACACAAAGGTGGTTAAATGTGGTGGAGAACGGGTTACCAGGAAAGGGATAATTGTTTAAACTTAGAAGAAAAATGGTGTTTTATGATCTTTTAAAAAAAAATTATTCTTTTTTATGTTCTAGGAAAGTTACTATAAAATTTAAGCGATTTGTGAGAAATGAGGATGTTTTTCGAGTTAGTCGTATTGTAATCTTATTGCGTTCAGGATAATACGCTTTGCTTGTATTCAAAGCGTATCGTGCATATAGTGCTAATCGGTTGTATTATTTGTTAGTTTGTTGACTGACAAAATACATAAATATTTGCTAAATTGAACTGGGTTTTCTTATGAATTTGGGTTTACAACCTACAAAAACTATCTGGATTCACCTATGTAGGCCTAAGTACATACACGTGATCGCAAATGGCTACACTAGACATACGAAGTTTTATATCTGATGATTTTCAGGCATTTTGGATATCCTTTCAACGAATTTTTGAAGAGATAAAAAATATTTTGTAATATTGGATATCTAAGTGGTTTGTTTACTTTAAAAAATATACCGTGATCAAGATGTGGCAATATTTTAACACATTTTAAATTATTGAATACACTCCCCAAACACTGTAACCCTTACTGTACGATATTTATTAAACTGTTGATAAAACATTAGCTTATTATTAGTGAGCGTTATATTATTGTCGCCTCTATGGCACTGTGTTGTGGGCAGACATCTGCAGTGCTTAGACAGCCACTCTTGTTTATCCAGAGGGAAGGCCAAATCTGCAGCCCACACATCTGTCTGCATCGCTTATACTGTACAACTTACATGGTGTTTTATGCAATACGTCACAGGAGTGTTAAACTCTGCAAGATATTGAAAGTAGATTTCATTAAAAAAGTATTTAATAAGTTACGTTCTGTGAATTGTTGAACGTGATTTCTGCTCCAAAGGCAAACTAAAATTAATGGATAAAGTTAATTGTTTTTTATAGTTTTTTTTTAGCAAAATATAGCTTAAAAAAGATAAATGATTTTATTCCATAAAAAGCTTAAAACAGGTCCCTGATTTTATCTTTAAAAAAGCATAAAACAGGTACCCGATTTTGTGTCTTAAAATGTAACTGTTCCTGATTTCCAGCACAGGTCTGGAGAGTAAATTTTGAGGAAAATATTAAAATATATGATAGCCTATAAGTTTATAACGTTAATTCGTATAACTTTATACGAATGGGAATATGTGAGTGACAATGAAATCCGATTACATTATTACATCTCTCTCATCTCTCTCTCTCTCTCTCTCTCTATATATCTCTATATATATATATATATATATATATATATATATATATATATATATATATATATATATATATATATATATATATATGTGTGTGTGTGTGTGTGTGTGTGTGTGTGTGTGTGTGTGTGTGTGTGTGTGTGATTTAATACCAACAACACAACCTTGATACTATTTTTTTAATGAATTGAGTGAGTTTTGACAAAAAATATCAGATTTGAATTATCCGCTAAATTCTTTTTAACAATCCACTGTTAATTTTTTTTTTTTAATTTTGGATTATATGAGTATATATATATATATAAGGTAGATTGCATGGCGTTCTTCAGGCTATAGGCCCTATTCTTCATTAATTCCTAATAAAATTTCAACAAAAGGAAATTTTGTAATTGTAAGAGGTGTTTGGTTGGAAGTCAAGGGTCTATATGGAAGAAGTTTAGGTCTCGTAAAGGCCAGCAACGTTGCTAAAGGTTGCGAACAAAAGTGATTTTTTTTTTTTTGTTAGAGTGGGGATGGTTGATAGTTTCGCCAGCTTAGAATATTTCTTCATGAACATTTAACATTCGTGTGCAATTTGGTGCGAATATATCAGAAGATAAACGTTTCTACACAGAGGGACAAACTTTCTGATTTGCATAATATATAAATATGAGCGTGTGTGTTCACAATTTCATTCAAGCCTAGCCCCAAAAAAACGATTTTGGCTAAAATAGCTTGAACAATATCGAAGACCGTAACTCAGGAAAGCCCATTGAAATACTTAAAAATAGCAAACAATCCAATTATTTAAAAAATATTAGGTCTAAATACTTTTTTAATATTACACTTTTTTGAACACAAGTTTTTATTATTGTAATTAGCGTAAAAATCCGAACAAATTAGCATTTTACTTTTAAAATGCCACGGAAAATGTCAATTATATTATAATATATTATATTATATTATAAATGTCAAATTATACATATTTCAACACTGTTTACGATAATTAAAGCGGAATGTTTTTAGAAAGTTTAAGAAAGAAATATTTATTAATTTCGCTTTTACCACGTTCCAAGTTTGCCATTTGTGATTATACAGTAATTTGAAAATTCGTGCAGAATTTTCGAAACACGCTGATCACAGAATGCAATCCAGCACAGCTCCGATCGAATGTAAATCTAGTTTTAATCTAAAAACCCTCGATCTGTTCTTTATGTTTACAGTTGCATTTTAAATGCACCCTTTCCTGCCCCGTGTTTATAGACAAAATACCCGGCGTTCAGTTGTACCAACATCGCTGCAATAAATATTTTGCAGAGCGTTAATTAAAAATCGATCGTCGACAAACAAACAATGGTCTAATCGAATGAAGCTATTGTAAACAAGGGGCGGTTGTTAGAGACAACAGAATTTGGTTAAGTTGACGCCGGGAGGTGTGAGAACCGATGCACCTGGTTAATTTATTGGAAACCCGACTTTGTCCCTAGGATTAGGCTACATGTCGCGCTTCTGACGGCTGACGTCGGCGTAGCACGGTCTTGCATTCATTTCAAAATGGCTGAATAAAATAAGGATAATATCAGCAATAACTAAAGTGCATACTTATGCATGCCTTTGCATTCGACCCGTTTTTATCACGCAAATAATGAAAAATACGTTTTTAAGCAGATTCGAAGAGATTTAAAAAATAAATAAATATGCGTTTTTTATATGTAAATGTTTATATATATATATATATATATATATATATATATATTTGATTGACTGTACTATTTGTCAACTAGCATTACAAGGAATAAATCTATTTCTTTACCTAAGTGTATAAAGACTTTGACAAAGACGAAATGTGTGTACACAGCTACTTAAGTATTTCAATACTTTGTGCCAAATGATCTAAAGTGTCTGAATGTAACGAATAAAACAAAAATGAAAAAGTTGCTTGAATTTTTTTGACCTACAAATGTATGATATCTTTAATAGAGAGTTTTAAATGAAGGAATGTAACAAAAATAGTAACACAGATACAAAATTATAATTACTAATTTGATATTTGATTTCATATACTAAATTATTTGTCTGGCTGTTTACTGATGACCGCGTAATTTATATTTATTCTTATTTTAGCTTTAGTATGGCTCCTGTGCACAGAGAGTTATTTATTCTCTCTTAAGGATACTTAATCTATCTCCTTCTTAGTGAATTTATGTATTGTTGCCAATAAATAAATAAATATATATCTAAACAGTTATCTCGCTGGCGTGACGAAAGAGAAATTCTAACTACTAGTAGTTTAAATAACATTAGTTCTTGCGGTATGTTCTTAATTAATTGACTACCTTTCCACGACAGCGCTTTGTAGCCCTTTCCGCCAATTTAACCGGTAACCGTAATATTTAGGAAACATGTTACTGGACCCAACATTATTGAGAATGTTACACTCTATCACACGAAGCGGTTAAAATTATATGATAGGTATTGCAGTTCAGCACGTATTACGGGAAACAACCAGCAACTACACAAGTCATAGTCGAATCAGAGGCCGCCATCTTGAAACGATAAAATTACGGAAAAATATCAAACATACTTTGTTTGGGCTATGTAGAAGGTATCTTCTTACTAAATTACAAAACGATCTGTCAAAACTGCATAGATTCGTCTTCGTTAAATCAGAGGCAACCATCTTGAAACGGATGTGAATGGGGAGAAATCTTACACTTACGTCGATAGGACTTTATACAAAGTACCTTCGCAACCAAATTTCAAAACAATCGGTGAATGCGTTTGGGCTAAACTGAGTAAAACAAACAAGCAAATACAAATCAAATGCCTTCGTTTGGTCAATAATTTTGTTTATCCCAAACGTTTTTGAAAATATGATTTCACAATCGTAATCAACATTCATTATCTACTTAATTTAGCGGTTTTAAATTTACGAATTACATTGAGAATGCGAAAATTGGAATTCGAAAATATAAAATGATTATTTATGCACATTGAAACGCTGATTATATTGTTGAGATCAGATTTTCAAAAATATGTAATGAGCAAAGGTTTTTAAGGATTTAGAACGACCACAATTCTGATACTGTAGAATTTATTTTTCTGAGTCTAAGATACCATCAGAATCGATTTTTGTGCAACGTTTGAATTTTAAACGGACGAAAACTCCATTAAATTTTAACGACCCTTCAAAAACGTTTTATAATGACCAAGGTATAACCTCTTATAAAAATGCGCTTATAGTTGTACATTTTATGCCATTCAGAGTTTAGTTCCTTATTTATTATTGGTAAATAGGCTTACGAATATGTTCACGTGTAGAAAAATATCATCAAATTTGTTATTCTTTTGAAGTTTGCTTCCATTACGTCAGCGAGATGCAATTATTACGGCTAAGCGTTTGTTACTAAACGCGATAAAACAATAAACTCTCTGTATTAACGTTCAAACATTCCGCATCAGCCCTGGCTATGGTTAGACTTAACCCTAACCTATAATTTTATAAATTCAAATCGACTGCGGCCATGTTTGCTTTGTCCGGTTGCATTAGTATTCGGTTGGTGCAGAGATGCAAAATGCTTCGGTCTGTCTCTGCCTCTGTACGAGGGTAGGCGCCCTTCTTTTCAGTATTCAGTGTGCCGAGTTTACTGTTTGTTTTTCAAGAAAAAAATTGTTAGAAAGTACGTTTTGAAAGTTAGTTTAGGGAGGAACTATGGTGGACTTAATGGATTCTGGTTTGACGAAATTTAACAGCAGTGTCGCGTGGAAGCGAATTAAAAAAATGTTTAATAAATCATCTTTTTACATTTTTACTACTAGCATTAAACTGTCTTAGTATTTTTTCCTTTAATTTGAAAGTCAAGCGTGCAAAATCTCAAAGCTAAGTTTTTCTTATAGACTTGCAAAATATAAACAAATCTCGATAGTTTTTCGAAAGTTCATGTATTGACTGTCCTTTACATGGTTTTGATAAACAAGTGTGCTTTATATTTCATCAAGACCTGACCATAACTGTAGATTTGTATCAAAATAAACATAGACGTATTTAAATGATAATACGTGCAGATTTTAATGCAGCTTATTGTGGTGATATCAGAATTTCAAAAAGTGGTGGGTTAAGGATAAATGCTTTTGGAAATTCGCTTCAGCTAAATTCGGAATGACGCCAGCTAAACAGCTTTCCAGGCTTATTTCTTTAAATCTGTTTATAGGCCTATATTCAAAGCACTATGAAAATGTTTAAATATTCATTTATGTAGATTCTGATGCTGTAATGTTGATGAATTATGTTTTAAAAAAACGAATATTTAGGTTAATACATGAAATTTTAAATACTGTAATCGTAACTTACTACTTACCTTTCAGAAATTAATCGAAAAAACAGAAATAAACCCAGACTGTTATAAGATTTGTTTTGTAGCCTAATTTTCTTTAATTTCAAATTTTGGTTCTAACTTTAAGTTACTTTAAGTTGATTAATCTTATATGATCAAAATTTGAGCAAAATCTGTGAGTAAAATTTGAGAAATTAGGATGATTTTCCGGGGTTTTATAGTAATTTCCGAACAGGATTCATGGATCAATTTCAAAATGTTTGTAATATTTTTTCAAACCAATGTTTTTTTACGAGGCATAAGTTTTGTTTTGGTGTTTAGTGGGTTCATTTCAGCTCCTTATAAATAGTATAAATTTCAAGTGAGAATATTTGCACGGCAGTTTTTGAAAACTTTGTATTGATTGAGCCAACAGTAGCACCGTGTACTGGATTGTTTGCATGCTTGTTAGGCACTGTTACAAGGCACGGCCTGACGTATTGTGTGTTCAGTCCACCTCGTTAGTTCCGGCAGGAACGTCCCGGATTTGATGTTTTTATTCCCGCCACAGCCCGATTACTTATGTAAACATGATCTTGGGTGCGCGGGGCGGGGTAGGTAATTGGGCAGCAATCAATGCGCTCTCTGCTGGAGTCGACGTTTAGCATAGCAAATGAACCGCAATCTGCATACCGCATGCCGTACTCACAGGCTAATCGCTTTAACTTGCGGTGCTGACTTCTAATGGCGCGTGAGATGCGCCGTGGCTGATTCCTAACTCCGACTTAACCGTACCGTACGTATTTACATAACACCCTATATAGCGTCGGATTTATTTAACAAAGCCAATTCGCCGGTGATGTAATTAATGTTATGGTTCGGCTTTAATACTGAATTTAATACCGATTTAGTAATATCGTAACAAATTCTATACGTATTGGGAAATTAGTTAATCCGAGGAACTGATAACAATAGCTTTAAATAAACTTGGATCTTGTAATGTGAGCATCTATCACCCCGGTACAAAATCTGTTAGGGCCTATACAAAGATTATAAAAGGGACGATCGAAGAATGAACTTTTTCACTTTGGCATCTGATTTTGAAAAAACATTGATGGTACTAGATAGGGTTTTTGTGGAATGTCAAAACTACTGTTTTTTCTAGAAACAATTGGACTACTTTTTATATATAATATATACACGCACATAAAATACATATCCATTACCTGATGTTTTTGATAGGCTAGTTAAAAGGTCACCAATACTATAACTCAGTAAAATAATTGAATTAAATTACTCCTCAAGCGTCTACAATCACAAGTACCTCAGTTAGGTCATTTTATTTTCAGTAAATCGACAGTTAATGTATCCACGAATGTTACCTCTTTCCCTAGCTGCTTTGTTAAGAACAGTTCCTGCAGAAAGACGTATGTTGTCTACCTATCAAATATCTGGGTAGGTTTCGGTAGCCACTATTAAAGGATCATTGGTCTCTTCCAGTAAATCGTTTAATCTTTAATAAGTGTAAAATTATTTTTCTTGTTTGTTTATCACGCACGATTCAATTATTTGTTATTAAATATAGTTAAGAATAAAAATTTCAGCACAGTTTTCATATCTGGCAAAGTGCAACGACAGAAAAGTACTGCCGTTTGTTTAAATCGATCAGTGATTGATGAAAGTTCCGACGTTTGTAAAGGTATCTAAACAGCAAACTGCACAAAACATAAAAGCCAGACCATAGAATTACTAGGACGATCGTAGAAATGCTACAAACAAAAAGGAACTGGCCGTTTGTTTAAATCGATCAGTAAGTAAGTTGCGATTCTTGTAAAGATATCTAAACAGCAAACTGCACAATACATAAAAGCCAGACCATAGAATTACTAGGTCGATCGTAGAAACATTACAAACGCAGTGATGAAGACATTTGTTCGAAGGCTGGATAGCTCAATTACACTGGGGTATCATTAAAGTCCGGTCGTGATGGAGATGTCAGGGACGGCGTCCAATGAAAACCTCATCAGTCACCGGCTCACACCCGCTCACCCGCCGACATTCCACCACCTGGCCACTCGCAACGTAATTAATATAACATACCGGCTCGCTTCGCAACATTGAGTTTGTATTCTTTAACATTTTTGAACTGTAATCTTTATTCGACTGTACAAAAATGAAATGTTCATATTATTACAAAAACACTCGGTTAGCCATTTAATTTTTCCCGGATACAGGGTATATGTAATATATTCCTGGATTTAGGTGTTATCATAGTGTGAGCTCCATTAACTCATTTTCCATTAAAATTTGTTAAAATTACAAGATATTAAGATAACCTTGATAAAATATTTCTTACTTCTTACGTGTGTACACTATCAAAAACATTTTGTATCTTTTAAAATATCGAGAGTAAAACTTTGTAACATCTTTAAATGCTGTTAATTTTAATACATTTATGACATAACCGACAAAAATATTATTTTTAAAGGTTATCTATATGTTCTGAAAAGTATTTTTGAATGATAATCAAGTTATACTACAGGAAATCTTCAATTTTTTTGTAATATGTTTTCTACAATAACAAAGGACTGGATTTAAAAATTTGGTTCAATTTTAGCTATTAAGTATTCAAAAATTATTTATCTCTACTTCCGACAAAAATTATATATATATATATATATATATATATATATATATATATATATATAATTTGAAAAATTGTATTGATCAAATTTTGTTTATGTAAGAGCATATAACCCAAATCCATGTGCCAAATTTGAAATTAAAAGTTTCAAGAGTAAATTCAGAAAAAAACTTTGACCATCGCTTAATATTGCTTCGGTTTTTTTAATCTAGGAAAAAATCGTATTTTTAAAAAATTTCTGGCAGTTTAATTTGTGTTATGAATTCTACTCATGCATGACTAAAATTTCGGGTATTTTTTATTAGACTAAGATATTTTGATAAGGTAGAATAGTTTTCAGGCAATTCTTTCTTCAAACAGTAATTTTATGGGAGCATTCATAATTTCATTACTTTTGTTTACTAAAAGTTAGACAAAATAATTAAACATGAACAGATTAGTGTTTATTTGTTTAAGTGTAGGTTAAACATCGTTAAATATTAAATTTATCGATTTCCAATGAAACATTTATACAAATGTACACTGTCCATATTTCGATATTATTTTTAAATATTTAAAAAATCTGAAAAAACACTCTTAAAAACAACAGAATTTGGTTCTTTCAAAAACCATCCAAAAGTTTTTAATTAATATGCTCAAAAGTGGTTCTTAAATACCCGAAGAAAACGTAAGTACATGCATAGACAGAATTTATTTCTTCAAATTATTCTCTAACCCTGATTTCTTTATCCTGTGTGTCCAAAATTTAAGTAAAACTGATGAACCGATTTGAAAAACTAAGCTGTCTTATCTTTTTTTATGAAGTGTGAAGTTTCTGTATTTTGTAGCATTTATTAATAAATTTCCTTTTAAATCTTGACCTCTTTTGAGAGTTTCATATATTATAGCCTATACATCACATGAATAAAGTGTTGAAGTTTTTGGTCTAAATAGTTGCATGATTTTTAAGAAAAACTTCCTTATCAACTTCCTTAGATTATCCTGAAATGTTTAATCTAGCAGCATTTTTGAGTTTTTGACAAATAAATTCCAGTCTTTTGAATCGTAACCTATTTAAAGTTGAAATTCTGCCTGCTATTCTGTGGTATCTAAAATAATCAGTCGATTATCTTGATAAGCAGCCATTTTATGTGTTTAACACTAAAATCTCGAAAACAGATAATTTTACAAATATAATCTCAATAGAGACAGTAAAGTTTCTTTGTTTTTATCTTTCCGTAAGTTAAAGGTTAATCGACTTATCCATTAAAAAAATTAAAACCAATCAATTATTCCAGATTGTTACAAGGAAATTAACTTTTACGTTCTTGTCAATAACTAGGTTATTTTTAAATCTACAGAAAGATTTTTAACACAACTTATTTTCTTAGTTGTTCAAAGAGAAAACTTTCTTTGCTGTATTTTTTTAACAAGTGTTTTTGAGATTTTTCATTCAACTATGTATTATTTGCTTTTCGAAAAATAGGAATTGTTGTTTTGTTAATAACGGAAAAAGATAGTGAAGTAAGCATTTTTGGCCTTATGTTTATATGAATTTTCTTTCTTAAAATGATGCTGGTAAATGACACTTAAAAGTTAACAATCTGGCAAATTATTATATCATAATTTTTCAAACAACTTCATATAAAAGTGTGTGTGTGTGTGTGTGTGTGTGTGTGTGTGTGTGTGTGTGTGTGTGTGTTTTGCACTTTCACAAAATATTATTCAATCACAATATTATACTACACTTTCTGGAAATAGCCTAATATTAAACGCATCAGTTTTAAAATGTTTTTTTAAATTTCCGAATTTATTTAAAAAGTTAATAATTAATTTAAAAGCAGCCAAGTTTGTTATTTTTAACATAATTTTAAAACTAAAAATAATAATGTATTCAGTTTTTACAGCTGACTCCAATTTTAAAATGAAATTTTGACAAACGAAGGAAAAGCGTGATTCTTAGAAAATGTGTTTGCAAACATCAACAACACTGCTGTTTGTGCATTTTTTTATTAATAATTCAACAAAATATGTTCCTAAATACTGTATCAGTCCAGAGCAGAGCTAAGCCGAACAGATTCCCTGGTGGCTCACCCTCGGCATGTATCATCTTACACTCAAACATGACAGCAGCCTATTAAATCTTTACTTCCACCATTAACCCTAACAATGGCTTCCTCTTATTATCAATTAACCGTTATTTTCGGCTTTTAACATCAATTCAGAGTTTATAAAGCATGAGTTAATGTTACATGTTTAAGATTAAAGCCTCAATTGGCCACATGTTGGGCATTGAGTTAACATTTGGTGAACCAATATTCTATTTTAATAAATACAGTAAGGGTCTCCGGCACTGTACGACAAATTTGTTTGGTTTAAAATTGTTTAATCTTGTCTTCAGTATTATCAGTAATTGCGGCACACAGCTGTCTCGCTAACTTGATGGAAGCTAATTTCAAACAATGAAGACACTTAATAATAGGCCAACTGTATAAAAACCATTTTTTATGCAAACATTTTTTGAATTTTACACAAAAAATTCGAAAATTAACTATGAACGTCGTATTATAAAAAAATTCTTACAACTTTTTAAAAATCTGTATCACTATATCGTACATATAGGCCTAATTTAATTCAAACGATTAAATTATACTGAAAATTTAAAATGCCAACTAATAGAGCTTTTAGCGACGAATACAATAATTAGATCATAATTTCATAAAATTTAGAAAAAAATGATTTCTTTTTTAAATTATGATTACACTAAATTATTTTTTTATTTTGAATTAAATCAAACCAAAATTGCAATTTTATTCAGATTTGATTCAAACTGGGCACAAATTACTTGGATATGTTTATTACCCAGCAACTACAATCTAGTCAAGTTTCAAAATGGCGGTCATTAAAAATACAACAATTTTCAAAAATATGTTTTTGAAATTAGGATATCACGACCGTAATAAGAGTTAAAATTGTAAGAAAATTTTTAATCAAATTGGGGAAAGGAAAAATGCTAATATATATAAGTTATGGTAGCTAATATATATAAGTTATATTATTATATATATAATATATAATAGATATAATTTATGGTATGGTTTCGAGGATGTCGCTTTTTAAAAAAACAACTTTTTATTAATTACAATAAGACTTTAATATTCACTTAAAACTTATTATAATTATTTAAGTTCGTCTCATATGCATTGAGATGCGAACTGAGTGAGACCTCGATTCACACTGAGCTTCTGCTCTTTCTTCTCTAGGTACATGAAAATGCTTACTGTGTTAAAAGCTAAACTGTCAGCATTAAATATAGCTAAGTCTAACACTAAATCTAGCAAAGTTTACAATAATTGTCTATATAACTCCTCCATCCCTAAACAAAACTTCCGGGGGTGGTTGAGTGCTGGGTTGACGTTGGTCTTTTCCCGAAAATCTTTTAAACACAATATAAATAATCACCAGGAGAAGACTTCCGAATATGATGATGGTCCAAATGCTGATTTTTTGTTGTAGTAACTGAATGTTGATGAATTTTTGATATAGCGTCTAAATTAAATGATACAATTGTTTATCTTGATAAAGAATTGAATCATTGTTGGGACTGATTAAGTAGATCCTTCGAAGTTTAGTTGCTGTAGTTTCCTTTTGAGATAAAATTGCCAAATATTGGTTCATTTCAGGAATCCATATTAAATTTTCAGGAATCTCCAATGCAGAATATTTGTAGCTGTCCGTAAAATCTAAAACTCTATGCTCATTGCGTGATGCCCTGAACTTTTACACAATTTTTTCACTTTACTTTGGTTCGGATGTAGATGTTCACTCTACGGTTGCAAATATTCACTTTGCCGGTTGGTTGTGTTCAATTTAGTAATATGCACTTATTAAATTAAACGGTTGGTCTTTTGTTCGACACTTCGGTTAACAGTTGAAACTGAAAAAATTATATGCACTAATTTTCCCGAAGTGTCCTACCGACTGCGCCAGTTATGGTATGGTTTCGGGGACGTCGCTTTTTAAAAAAACAACTTTTTATTAATTACAATAAGACTTTAATATTCACTTAAAACTTATTATAATTATTTAAGTTCGTCTCATATGCATTGAGATGCGAACTGAGTGAGACCTCGATTCACACTGAGCTTCTGCTCTTTCTTCTCTAGGTACATGAAAATGCTTACTGTGTTAAAAGCTAAACTGTCAGCATTAAATATAGCTAAGTCTAACACTAAATCTAGCAAAGTTTACAATAATTGTCTATATAACTTATATATATATATATAAACTATATAGATAAATACTATCTACTATATATATATATAAACTATCTCTCAAAAAGTGATCTTGATGTCAGTAGGCTATGTGATGATGAAAAGTGAAAATCTTACAACTAGCGTTCTCAAAATATTAATTAATATTCTATGTGAATATGAGACGTAGTTACGTATAAATTAATTAACAATTGGGCGAGGGAAGCGAACAAATTTGCGCGAATCACGAGGATAAATGTTTAAAGGGGGATTTTTTGCTTCTTGTCTTTAAGTCGTTAATTTTTCTTTCTCCCCTTACAGCTAGTATTGTCAATGCAAATTATTACTATTAAAACATTGCTAAAGAAATGCAGTGAATTCATTAAGGATCGTAAGAAGGGGGTAGACTGCAATGCGCCTCCAAGCGTAACATTGCCTTATTGTATCAAGAATCAAGAGCTAGCTATAGTAATTTTATAATAAGGATTTCTGCACAAACTTAAAAAAATACTTTGTGTGCCCTCTCATATCCAGTTATTTTTCCTAAACCTAATCCTGTTTGCAAACTGTTGACGCAACATCCGGAAAATCAGACTGTTTATCAAAATCGGATAATCGGGTTTTGTTCAAATGTTAATCGGGTTTATAAGCAAATTTTAAATAGAAGAAGATTGATACTCTGACTTGAGTTTTGTTTTTTTTTTTAATTTTAAAAAATGGTTAGAATCTTTTTTTACAAAAAAAAAACTTCAAAAACATATTTTTACAATGCATTACCGATATTTGTGTAAACTCTACGTGCATGCCAAATTTCATTGAAATCAGTAATCATACTTCCTTTACCCTATACTTCGTACAGTCAGAAAGTAGGCTTAAATCGGACTCTGTTACAAAACAAAATTAATAGACAAAAGTAAATTAATACTTTTGAAAGAACAAATACTTTCTCTCAAAAAAGTTATATTAAATTCTAGTAATAGACCTACACGCTTTATTTTCTGTAGCCTTGTTTAACCAAGTAAAACTATAATAATGTCAAAAAAAGGTAATTATAAGAACGGAAAATATTTTTATGGTAAAAATAAATAAAAGCAGGTTAGGTAAAATAAATAAAATTAATGGTTAGGTTTATTTTCATTTCTAAAATTATTTATTTAAGCTAACCCTATAATCTTTAAACCATATTTTTTTTTTATTTTGAAATTGATAAATCAATCTGAGCGACGCCTTAGGCTGGTTTTGAGAAATTAAAGTTATTTTCGGTTTTCGTCTTTCCGTTTATATAAATTTCAGTTAAATTTAATCAACATTTTTACAGCATTTTTTGTCTTTATACGTATTTAGCAAACAAGAAAATAGATGAATCCATCTTAAAATCGATTACTGTCTTTGTATTTCGAATGGTGGTGAAATAAAATTATAAAGAAAAATTAATTCCCATTTCCTGTTCGCTTTAAAACTACTCTGACGTGACCGCATGTCTCGGTCGTAAATAACAATTTTGAAATCAAGTAATTTTAAATCGAACGTGAAATGAGAATTCATTTTTGTCTAAAATTTTATTTTACCAAAAAATACAAAATACAAACGCAAAAATCGATTTTATATTCGCTAATTAAGTCCTTTCAAACACTGAAAATTTTCAGTTATTAGCATTTGGTTTGTATGTTTGTTGTTACCCAGTTTTAGCCAAACGCATTGACCGATTGATTGACATCTGATATGTAGGTGCTTTGGTATAGCCTAAAGCTCAAACTACATATGCGTAAGTTTTTTCCCATTCCCTTCCGTTCCAATATGGCGGCTTCTGATTTATAGTATTGTGTCCTGTTTTAGCTAAAAGCGTCGACCGATTGTTTTGAAATCTGATACGAAAGTACCTTGTTTAAATCCCAAATGACGTTTGTGTAAGATTTTGTCCTAATTTACTTCCGTTTTAAGATGGCGGTCTGTGATTTAACGATGACGAATGTACGCAGTTTTGGCCAAACGCGTTGACGGATTTATTTGAAATTTGATAGAGTGTAACTTTTGTGTAGCCCAAATGACGTATAGGTAACACTTAAGTTTCAAAATGGCGGCCTCTGATTTAACGATTACGAATGTACGCAATTTTAACCAAACTCACTGGACAATTGTATTGAAATTTGATACTAAGGTACGTTCTATAAAGCCCGAAAGTCGTATGTGAAAGATTTTTTTCACATTCACTTTCGTTTCAAAATGGCGGCCTCTGATTTAACGATTACGAATGTACGCAATTTTAACCAAACTCACTGGACAATTGTATTGAAATTTGATACTAAGGTACGTTCTATAAAGCCCGAAAGTCGTATGTGAAAGATTTTTTTCACATTCACTTTCGTTTCAAAATGGCGGCCTCTGATTTAATGTTGATTGTGCAGTTGGGTTATTTCATGTAATACTAGCTGAACGGCAAAAACTGTCATAATTTTGATAGTTTCCTGGAGAAACACATAGAATTTCCAATAACGGTGGTGCGGTAACATTTGCGTAAATATTACTTTTACCGGTTAAATTGGCGAAAAGATTACGAACATTGTCGAGGAGCGCTTAATATTAATTCAGGATAGTCTATATTACGAGGTGTACTGTCCTTTGAACTACTAGTGTATATGAAACTAAGTGTTTATTGGTTCTGCTTTTAGTATTTTGTAAAATCTCAGTTTAAACCGTGAAGGAGGATTTGATGAATCTGTAGGTGATCTGCTGTCTGAGCTTAAGTTTTGCTTGGTTTCAATCGGAAATAAGGTAAAGTGCGGTAAGGCTGTGGCTATTGATCTGGCATCGGATTAGCCAATCACAACGCGGCAGCCACGCCCAACGCGCGGCGCGCACAATGTATTTCCTACATTTTATATCCCGGTGGCATATGCAGCCGCTTCCTTCTTCAGTATTACATAGCGTGTTGCGATTTTCGTTCAACACTTCCATGAACGTTATTTTCATTATAAACTTCATAAGCTGCGATGAAATTTTATTTTATGAAATTCATAAATTCCATGAAATATAAATTTTATAGTTTCATTATAAATTTAGTTTCAACTAAATTTTTATACAGTTCATTATTAACCGCGGTTTTCATCTGTCTCGCTAACATAACGGAATCCAATTTGCGAAAATTAACATTGTTACAATATTTATAGCCTATGTTAACTAAGACTTTTTTGAAAGTTTTGCATAGGTCTAATGGTTTTACCATTAAAACTGTTTTTACAGATATAACCTAAAAAAATTACCACTTAAACATTTTAGAAATTCAATTTAAAAGTACGATAACCAACCTTGATTATCGTCTTACTATTACGGTAAAACCAAATTAAAAAAAAAAAAAAGACTATAGGTATATATATATATATATATATATATATATATATATATATATATATATATATATATATATATATGCTATACAGTGTTCCACGAAGAGGTTTACGCATTTGTTCCTCGATTATTTTCTCATTCCACCATTGCCCATTTTGACACTATAAGTTACATGCTTTTTAAAGAAGGTACCAGAAATAGTATGTCAGAATTGCATCTGGCTGAGGTTTGTATAAACAAAATGGCGGGCAAAATAAAGTTTAAATAAAGTATAGAACTGACTTTTTTTACAAACAAAATTTTATTTTTTAATTATTAATTTTTTTAAATTTTAAACTAAATACAAACTAATTAAAATAAAACTAAATAGCAATGCAAATTTCATTAGTCAGACCTATTCAAACTAGAAACTATCCACAGCTACACACTGATAACGGCGCCGAACAAATTAATCGTATGCTCTTGAAAATAACTTCTGCGGTAATTCCTCTTCAATAACACGTTTCAAATCGTCATCGTTATTGAAAATATAGGTGTACACGTGTTACTTTAAGTATCCCCGTAAGAAAAAAATTACACACATATTTAAATCAGGGGATCTGGGTCGCCAATCTAAAAAATTACTTACAAGACCAATCCAGCGCCCTTGAAGGTTGTCTAGTAACTGTTTCATTGTGTTTGCATAGTGATGTGAGGCACCATCGTGTTGGAAAATTGCTTGCCCCATTTCAGCTACCAAAAAAAAAGCTACAAACTGAGTTCACTTTTAAGTTAAATTCAGATAAGCTTTGAAAGATTTTCAGGTGCATTTATAATATAGGCCTATATATGAGTATACGAGTCGATGATTTTAACAGATATCTTTCTCCAAACTTTTTATTTAACACAAGTCCTTCTTCCACTATATTCTTCATTTCAGTAGGCTATATTGAATTTAAGAAGGAGGAAATGGATAAATACTCCTCTTATGATAAAACCTTCAAAATCTTCCATTTTTAAAGATACGTTTAGAATAACTGTTCCATAGAAGCAAAAAAAAAATTAAATAAAACTTTAATTAAACCCTCCCCCAAAAGTACCACAAAATTAATCTGTTGTACCTTAGAAGTTAAGTAGTAAAAGTAGGATGGTAATCATACTTTTATTAATGAAACACCTTGAAAAGCTTGAAATAACGGAAAGGAAAATCTTAAGAAAAATTATAGAAAGAAAATTTCAGGATAATAAGGTAGTATATATAAGAAATGAAGCTCTCTATAAGAAAATTGAAAAACTGTCAGATACTATGAGAAAAAGGAGAATAAATTTTTACGGCCATCTTCTTAGAATGAACTCCAATAGATTGACGAAACAGGTGTTTGATTTTTTCCATAATCGTAAAACAAAACCGAACTGGTTTAAAGAGATTGAAAAAGACCTAATAGAATTAAAAATTACAGAAAATTCACTGCTTGACCAAACTGCTAAGATAGGTACCAAGGACGAAAGAATAAGATTCCAAGATAAAACCAAAATAAGACCTAAACCTGTCATTTCGGAAGATGAGAGAAAAAGAAGATCGGAAAGAATGAAGACCTACTGGGAACAAAGAAAAGTACAGCGCGCAAGAAATGATTGATTCAGCGTACTCCAAAGAGGGTGAAACGAAAAGAAGAAGAAAGAAACACCGATAATAATCATGCATATTACAAATTTGCTTAGACAATTAGTTTAAATATTAAAATGTTAATCTACAGGATAATCCATAAGTCTCCATACATACAAATTACCTATTTTGATAATTTCATTATGAAAAAAATATGACTTCAAATATGTTCCACCAACGTCGAAGCACGATGTAATTTTATCTTCCCAATCACACAGTCTGAAGAACCCCAGGCGTTATTTTTGCTAAGGATGAGCAACGCCTCGGAACCTTTCCTGGTAAACCATCGCTTTCATATGTCTCTAGAAGTAAACATCAGGAGTGTGAGATCTGGCAAACGCTGTGACTACTTTACAACACCCGAGTTCAATCCAAGGGTTTAGAAATTTTTCGTCAAGACCATAAAGGAAGCGCCCTGCCTTGCTCTAATCATTTTGGAAACACTACTTCTTTATTCACTACGTTTGGCATTATTTACTTCTTCAGCAGGTTTAGTAGTCGTTATAATTAAGGTTTCCATCAATAGTATGTCAAACAGTACACTCACTCCATATTCTCACTAAATTATCTGTTTTCCAGCACCTTGCATCTTATTTGCATCAAACCAATGTGGGTGGTTTTCGCTTCAGCGACGCATATGTTTGGCAGTTGTTTGTCATCGGAAAATATAGGTATTTGAAAACAGTGAATCATATTTCTGATATTTTCAGGAGCCCAAAAAATAAAATTAAACTCCCTTACCATAACCATCCTCCGACATGTTTTGGGCTAATTTTATTCTGTATTGATAGTACTTTTTTAATTTTTGTTTTAGAATTCTAAGGTTGTTTGTTTTACTAATACCATTTTCCAATTTTAGAAGTTTTCTTCTTTGAACTTTTGGAAACAGCTGCAAGAAGCATTATCAATTTTCTTGATTCGGTACGGTTCTGCGAGGGCCAGACCTCGGTTGGTCTTCAAGTTACCAGTAACCTTAAATTTCTGTATTAGCTTAGCGACAGTGATATAAATAATTGATGTTTAGTGGAGAATATTAAAAGCTATTGTCACGACGTGTACCATCTGATCCAGCTAATGAAGTAGTACCAATACTTAGCATCTTTTACCACCATGCAAACTAAACACTAAAACGCCAAACAAGCAAACTGTACAACAATTAGGCCACTACTACAAAACAGCTGTTTTATAGTTGTGGTTTATTAACGCTTAGAAGTTAAAATATGTGGTAAAGAAGATAAAGATTAACTAAAGTTTGCATGAAGACTTGTGGGTCAAGCTGTAGGCTATATTAATTTTTTGGAAGTATGTAAACATTTTGTGGAAAATATAAGATCTAGTTTAGTAACTTTAAGACAAAATTCTATAAAACAATATCCTTATTTTTTTGTCCTCTCGCAATACAAAGCGCGTAATGACGTGAATAAATGTAAGAAATCTTCGAGTTTGTTGAAATGTTCATGAATCTGATTCATTTCAGGCCTCTCAATGTCTGTCTATCTGTCTTTGTGTGTGTGTGTGTGTGTGTGTGTGTGTGTACATCACTGAAAACTAAAATAAATAAACCGATTTAAATGCAATGTTGCTATTTATGTTGATTTTCTCGTATCTTAAAGATTCGTTTTAATATCTTTTGATGCTTTTAAATATTTTTTGTAAGAATACGAGATTCGTAAGACTAGATCGGATTGATAATAACCGGCTCCAACGATGTTGATAAAATTTCTCTGAATTTGTTGAAATTTTAAAACAATTACAATTTATTGAATTCAAATTGAGCCTACATCTTGATACTTGTAATCATTGATACTTGTAATCAAATCATTAATACTTGTACAGATATTATTGGTGGGTGGTTTGTTTTATTATGACTTAGATCAGTTATTAAGCCTACTTCTGGGATTTATTTTTTTAATTTTAAAAATTTGATTCTGACACGACTTGCGATACTCCATTTAATGAACAAAATATGATAAACCGATTTTCTGTAATTAGGTTTTTTATGTATCTTACAAATCTTATTTATAATTGAGTTTAAGTTTGTGTTGTTTTTGACTCAATTTGTACGAAATCTTAAAGTAAATTTGCTCTTATAAATGTTTCTACAAAGTCTAGATACATCAATGGCAGTCAATGAAAGCGAAAGTGAAAACGTATGACAAACTTTCACAAACTCAGCAGGCCTCGTCTTCCAGACGTTTATTTTGACACAAAACGTTCACACCTTCCAGTAAATTGTGCGAGCAGTGATGTTGGTGCTGTCGAGATGTTTGTGTGAATGTACACACCTAGGGTGTTGTTGTCGCTAACAATAGCCCGCGGTACAAGAGATGAAGATAGCGATACAGACACACTATACTGGTGCAACAGAGACGGAAGATCACCCTTGTCAAGGAGGGCTGAAGCTAAAGCAAAGCGGATTAGTCGACCCTCCTCAACCCAACACACCTCAGCTGGGAAACCATTAACTGTTCACTTGGTACGGTTCTAAATAATCTACTCTGCGTATTTCTACAAAACATCTGTTCTCTGTTCGCCGGGCATGCGCGAAATGACCAACACTTATTTACCGGTAAAGTTTTAAAACGAACACGTCTTTAACGTTATTCGGAAGTACCGACGATAAATTGAGCAGACACTTTGTTTAACAATTAACTAAATTATTAATTAGGCTGTAGATAAACTCATCTTTAAAGTAAGTAGACTTATGAGTTCTACTTCATAAAAAGTGCCTAATTAGAGATATCGATAAAAAACTGACAGCAATGAGAGTTAGTTTTGTGTTTGCGATTTCTGATAAGCCGACTGAGAAATTGAGAATATTTCTAATAGAGCCATATTGTGACTGCAGAAGAGCGACCAATTAGTAGTTTTTCTTTGGTAATTCATGACTAAAATTAAGAGAAATTTAATCAATATCGTTATAACCGTTGTTTAGTTATTTTTTTATTATCACGTTGTTTTAATAAATTATTAGTGCTGCAATCATGTGCCACCTAGATCGCTTATATATATACACATATGTGGGTGTTTTAGAAATATAGAGTTAACAATTTTAGACCAATTTCATATCGAAATTTGCACGAAAATCGATTTCAGTAACAGCTTGGACAAGTTCGTTACACAGCGAAATGTGTTTAACCGTTTTAAAATGACCGCCATTCATAACCAGAAATTCAAAACTGTTTTTCTTACACTTTTCATTATCTTAATCTTACAAATAATTTAAAAAGTATCAGCTTGCATTGAAAATATTGCAATAAACACAGCCTGTCGTTAGATTCTTTTTTTAATATTTCCAATGAAGTTCAAACATTTTTAAACACTATAATTAATGCAGATTTAAACGTTCATTAGGCCTACGTTGGAAAAATGTATACTTAAAAAAAACAACAAAAAAAACAACAAGTGGATTTTACTGAAATCCCCAAGGTATTACAGAAATTGTTGTGTTGTACCCAGTTTGTATAAAATTGCAAAAATTATGGTTTGAAATACACTAAATTATATCTACATATTTTTTTAATTTAAAAAAGTAAGTCTTTTGCAGGTCAAAAGCAGCAGTAATTTAAACTCCAGTGTTTAGATCTTACGCCCCAATATACGAGGGTTGATCAAATATAAACGAGACTGACTTTCTAAAAACTTTTCCGTTGGACATTGAACTCTAAAGGGTGGTGTTTCAGGTAGCCTGGGAGGTTTGGGACGGGCGTAGACGGGCAACATTTCCGTTTGGACCCTTCAGAATAAAACTATACAATGAGTGAGAGTGAAGTGCACGTTTCCGTGGAGCAGAGAATTATTATTAAGTTTTTGGCCAAGGAGGGGGTCAATCCGACTGAAATCTTTCGTAGATTGACGGCTCAATACGGGGACAGGACCCTGTCAAGAGCTCGCGTTTTTGCTTGGCACAAGGAATTCGCCGAAGGACGGGAAGCAGTAGAAAACCTGAAGGCCAAATCACGATCGTCGGCCGGGAAGGTAATGGCCACTGTATTTTTCGACAATCAAGGCGCCTTTCACTTCAATTTCCTCCATCAACGACGCACAATAAATGCACAATAGTATTGCGATGTTTTAGAGGCCGCAAAACAGTCTTTTCGTAGGAAAAGGAAATCTAAACCGGCGAGAAACGTCATTCTTCTTCACGATAATGCCCGACCACATTCGGCGAACGCTACGAGGCTTAAACTCGATCAAATTGGTTGGGAACCAATGGAACATCCCCCATACAGTCCAGACTTATCACCCTGCGACTATCACCTGTTTGGGCCACTCAAAGAGGCGCTTGGAGGCCAGCGTTTCGAAGACGATTCTGCGGTGGAGACCTTCGTGCTCCAATGGCTCAATGAACGCCCGAGAACTTTTACGAAAATGGAATTAAAAACTTCCAATCCGGTGGGAAAATGTGTTACTCGTGCGGGAGACTATGTAGAAAAATAAGTTGTATCAAGAATAATTTGTAAGTAAGCAATAATTTTTTTTAAAAAATCAGTCTCGTTTATATTTGATCAACCCTCGTATAAAAAAATATCACCGGTGAAACTATGAAAATACATGGAAAACGTTTTCATTTTGTACCCTTTCACTGCATCAGGCAACAATTGAAATTTGTGATCTGCTTTGTCACAATATTTTATGTTTTCTAAATGACTAATAGAGAAGTTGCTTTTTCAGTAAGAGGTTTATGAGCTGGTGTATATATATAAAAGTTACCGTGACATATAGAGGATTAGAAACCACACTATAATATAGTAGGCTATGCTAGTTCACTAATCCGCTCACAACTATACCCTCTCGCCCCTATCTCGCTTAGCAACAACAAAAATGGCAAATGTTTTTCTAAACTGCAACATCGCTTATACAAATATGGCGGTCGATGTTTATTCAACTGTAATATTCTACGAAAGTAGCCTAGCCTCCAACGAGACTTATTTCTTTCAAAGGACACTGTGACAAGAGATTTGATAATAAAATTACTACGAGTATTTAAAAAAAACATTTAAAGCTCTTTGATTAACTCGTACTGAAGTAAAATTTAATGGAAAACATTAAAAACTGTGTTTGTGAAAACTTTAAAAATAGCTCTAATTACTTGTCTGCTCTTATAACTTCGCATGTTACATCTAGGCCTAGTAACAAAGAAGATACTCGTCTTCTAAAATATTTTCTGCGTTATTTCTTCTGCTTAGATCCGAGTGTTTGCTTGTTTACTTATAATTTGTAGTCGTATTTTAATTAACTCATCCCCGTTCAAAACTAATAGTAATAATCATTAAACTGACAAAAACGGATTTTAAAAAGTATTTTTTAAATTTTCTTCCCCTCTTTTGAACTCTGATTTCACCATCATAAAAACTGTATGTATTAGCATTTAAAAAAATTTCGAATTGCATTGGCAATACGGAAATGAACCCTGATGTTCAAATTAAATTTCTTATTTTTAGTGAATTTTTAAAAATTCGAAATGCTAATTTATGCAGTTTTTACGCTGATTACTACGGAGAAATTATATTTTACAAAGATATTTAAGACAAAAAATTATGATCGCCATTTTAAAACTGCTAAACGATTTTTTCTAGTTGACGAATTAATCCAAGCTATTACTAAAATCGATTTTTGTGCCAAGTTTGAATCAAATCGGACTAAAATTGCTAACGTGAGTGTGGAAACACACACACTCTCTCTCTCTCTCTCTCTCTCTCTCTCTCTCTCTCTCTATATATATATATATATATACACATGTATAAATAAATTACATTAGAAATATTAAAGATATTTGACGACCTCAAAAGTGATCTAGAGATAAAGATCGACGCTCATTTCAAGGTCCTGGATGCACGCACGATGGATGCCAGTAGCTATAGCCAAAATGGAAGCTCCATTAGCTCATTTTGAAATGAAAATTCGTTAATAATCGTTAACGTAATGGAAGAAAATTTTCAACATTAAATTGTTTCTTCCAAATTTTTTGAGTTTCTGATTTCACCATCATAATAATTGTTGAAAACTGTAAATTATCATTTAAATCTTTCAAAATTTAAATTGAACAATTTAAATGTTTGTTTATGCAGAATTCAACGCTGATTACAACGATGGATATATTTTACTCAGATTTCTAAAAAAAGTGTAAAATATAAAGGTTCGACGCTGTTGAACGGGTTTTTCTGGTTAGCAAACTTGTTCTAGCTTTTATTACCTATTGCAACAATTTTTTGCCAAGTTTGAATCCGTGTGTGAGTGTGTGTATATTTGATTTGGCATTTAAAAGTTATCAGTTTCAGTTTTTATTAATTTAAACTCGGCAAAAATACTCGCCTGTGATAATAACTTTATTTTGCTGTAGGCCTATATAAATGCTGACGATAACACAAAAAATTCTAGCAAAAAATTAAGATTGGTTTACTTTTAATTTCGTTATCTCTGGTCTGGGCTTTACCATAGTGAGTGACTTCAATAGAAATTTTCCCAATTGAAATTCTTAAAAAATACTGACTGCAAAGAATTGGAGCTGAACTGTAAAATGTCTTTTATATCGAAAGAAACACATTTGGTGTTAAATGATTTCCCAGGAACCCAGTATTAGCTCTTCATCAGCACCCTGTTTAGACTTCCGTAAAGGATTACCCGAGACATCTGTGTAAACAAATAATCCACTCCAAGGTTGGCAACAATGACATTACGTACGCTACGCGATCAGATCCCCAGGTGTTAGTAGAGATAGGTTTATCCCAGCCTTGTGCATGACTGCCCTCGAGAAGTTTGTCTTCTGCTTGGTGGGATCACACCCTCGCTTGATGTCCAATCTTCAAGTAATGGACATTCTACAAGTAAATCATGGGCAAGTGAACTAAGAAGACATAATTCACACCACCTGGGTAATCCGAGGGCGGCTGGTAACATGACCGAACATGCGTATAGGTCTTCCAGTGTAGCTTGCTGACATGATGGAAGCGAATTTCCAATAATATGTTTTTTCATTTTAACTTTTTTTAAATGTAATTACAAAATCAATACCATCATTAAAATCTGCATAGCATTTTTAATATTCAAACTAAATTTAAAGTGTTAATTTATGCAGATGTAAACACTGTTCAAGATGGTGTAATCAGATTTTCCAAAAAGCTTTAACATAAAAATTTACTTTTAAAAAAATATGAAGACGACTTCAGTTTTGAAAGGTTTAACAGATATCAAGAAAATCTAACATTTCAAGTTGTGTTACTCAAATTGATTTTTGTGATAAGTTTGAATCAAATCTGTAAAAATTAACTTGATAAACTTCTAACTAAGCTGAAAATATGAAAATGAACCTTGACCACCATCATATTCACTTTTAACGGAATTTATAGCTTATTTATGTACATTTATATGCTTTGTAAGATAATGAAAGATTTACATGAACTTGTAAGTAAAGAAAGTAATGTCTTTTTAGAGATTTGAAATGTCGCTATTTTGAAACTATTGAAATTGTTTGTAATGACTGCAGCCTAACAAATGTGCCCAATCTGTTATCAAACGAAATGTTGACTACCTTTGTAAAATTGTTATGTTGACCTTATGAGTAAAAAGTTGGGCTAAATATTAACTGTAGGCAAGAAATTATTTTTAGTATAATATTTATAATAAAAGCAGTACAGTCAACTATTTATAATAGTCTAAATGAACAGTTCAAAAATAAAATAACAGTAATTTAACGTTTTGAAATTATATTGTTACTAGGAGAAACATCTATTTAATTAATTATTTAAACTGTTAAGCCGTACAACCAATATTAGAACTTTATTATTTATACATTTATTATTATTCAACAGGTGTTATGTTTCGGTTTGGATGTGCAGTGGTTGGTTTCTGATATGTAAGTGTCAAAAGAGAACCATACTAATTGATTTATGGGAAGTCGGTGAATCAGCTGACAATCGAGTGATGAAGTCCAACGTTAAAGCTAATGTATCTAGGCTATCGATTAGAATTTAAAGCCATGTATATAGACATAAATAGAACACAGCTAATCGGCAATATTCCAATGCATCACCTCTATAACAGAATTAACACTGGCCTAAGATAATCAAAAGGATATTAACCCGTAAATGAAACAAGTTTGTAACGCAAGTATTACTGAAGTCAAATAAAAGATAGCTTAATTAAGCCAACAATTAGAAAATATAATATGAAAAATGAAACAATCAAAATAGTTCACTTAAAAATCCGTAAGTTATCGTACACATAAATGCCAATTGAACTAAATAAATGGAAATAACAATTGAATTAGTATTATCGAAATATACATATAATAGTAAACATTTTGATTACCGTATTAGGCGTCGATCTAAGCCAAGCAAAAGAATCGAACTTCAAGACTAGAAAGTAATATCATTAAAAATGTAAATATTCTAAAAAGATTTATTGTTAAAAAGAAACAAACATTACAAATAAACTTTTATATAATTCAAATTCATTTTGTTCATATTTATTGGGTTCAAATTCATATATTATTGGGTAAGTTCATTATGCCCAAATAATAGTGGTGATTATATACCAGAAGAAACCAATAGTTCAGAAGCTATCGGGAAAAAATGAAAAATGCGCGGAATTTCTAAAAATCAATTCATCAAACTGTGCTAAAGTTTTTAGTTTGTATGAAGATTCGTAATTCAGATTTTTGTAAGAAATTCTAAATAAAACTTGTGGTCGAGATTAAATTGAAAAACCAAAACTAAACCTTGACCACTGTCGTGATTTTTGGTAAAATTTTATCTCGAATTAAATTTATATTTTCTAATTTAATACGCTGTGTTTAGTTAGGAATCTTTATATTAAAACCAAAATTTAAGCAAAATGTAATTAACAAATTTTAAGAAATTATGTCGATTCGATTTTTTATCGGCAATTTCCTTAACTTATACAGTTAATTGAGCATAGATTCAACTTATTTTAGTTTATTTATTAATACTAATTTTATATTACTACTTAGTAATATTAATGGACCCTACTGTCCCATATTACCAATTACTAATATACTTTGTAAAGATAACTAGTTTTGCCTAATTTTGTCAAACGTTTCCACGATTAATTATTCAATAAACAAACAAACTGAAAAAGTAAAGAAAGACGTTTCCTGAAGTATAGCCTATATACGTTGCGAGTAGACAGAGGCAGGGGTCGGGGGGGCAGGTCTAATCCGTAATCTGTAGCCTGCTAGGCCTAATGGTTCCCATTTTCACAGCTTGCGCGCGCGTCGAGTTTCAAAACCCCCGAGAATCTTGATCCCATGTTAAAATGATAATATCGGTGTTTGTGGCTGGACGCTAAAAGCATCCGAGCTTGAGCTAGGTGTGAGGAAGCTAACCGCACTTTTCATTGGGGCAGAGAAATATATTCAGAGTATTATGCCGAGCGTCCCTCGGGGATCGGGGCTTAACTCCACTGAATATGGAGATCAGTTGTGTTTTTTTCAGTTACCAACTGTTATTTATTCTGCTGAAAGGATTCCATTAATTAATTGTTTTCTGAAGTGCGCCGTTTAACAGTCGCGATGGTTGTTTAATTTATTTTCGGTATTCGCGTCTTTATGCAAAGGGTATGTACACTAGTTTTGTGATGAATCCGAGAATAAACGCAGTATTAATAAACGTTTCGTAAAAGCAAACATTATTTTCTTTAAATAAAGTTAGTCTAATAAAATAAATTTTGATTTTTCTGGAAGGACATATCAAAAAACCTGAAGCGCAAATTTATAATTTGCTACGAAAATTGTATTTATTAATTAATATCTATCCAGCCTAGGTTTATGTACTATATAGCCCCCAAATAATAGTTGCTGGGCTCTTCCTTTCAGTATGGGCCAAGTTGTTCGGTAGGCTACCTAGTCATATTTACATCAATACAAAACAATTTTAATTTTTATTTGAACATTCTTGGTTTTTTTTCAAAATTAAATATCTACCAATAATATATATGCAATGGTAAGTATTACACATTATTAGTGGTATTTTTTACATCATTCGATAATAAACGTTTCCTATAAACATAAACTAATACATCAGGACCTATTGTATTTAAAACAAAAGTAGCCAACCAGTTTTTCGTAAGAAACAGTAATTTGATATCAGATCTATAACCAAAACTTAGGTTTAGTGCGTAATTGTCACCTGAATATGATCTATTTGGAGTAGGAAAAAATGGTACAAAAAAAGTCTGATGCTAATATAAAAGTTAATTTCTGTTAGGGGCCTACTGAAATAAAAATTGTGTACATTGTTTTAAAACTATTCCTTTTTATTTTAATTACGATAGTTTGTTCGAAAACACGATAAATTAACATAGCTAGTTTTTAACAACTTAACCTGAAACGTATCAGCTGTTCAATGAAAGCAGCTGATCGTTAAGAATTAATATAAAACAACTGATTTTTTTTACTGTAACTACCAATATAAATTTGTGCACTCTCATCACGAGACGCGCAAAATCCATCACAACCAACCCTTAAACATTAATATAACGTTAACATTATATAAACTAAATAAAAATATATATTAATTTTAATAACCCCTCAAAATGTGACTTAGAGTTCAGGATCGGTGCTCATTTTATGGTATGAGTTTGGGTCTTACCATGATGACCACTCTATAGGTAACTAAGGTAACAATTATCCGCAATGCAGTTGTATTTAATGTACTGTCGTGTTAGCAGCACTGTTGCACTGGTGGCGCATGCGTGGTTTCATTCCCGTATTTCTGTGCAGATCTGATGCTGCTAGATTAGTTCCATCGTCGTTACCTTACCGTTGGTCATGGCTGCTTCGCTTTTTGTTTGCACCAAAGAAGAGCAACGTTCAGTGATCCAGTTTTTGAGGTTGGAAGGTGTATCAGGGGCCGCAATCCATCAAAAACTTTGGACGCAATACGGGAACAGTGTCTTACCGAAACGGAGTAGCCTATCTATGAATGGAATGCAAAATTCAAAAATGGTCGCACTAATGTTATGCATGACGAAGGAGGCTGCCTCCAAAATCTTCCACAACAGACTTAGGTTTCATAAAGTCTGTGCAAGATGGGTCTCCGAATAAGTCAGATAGTTGCTTAAACAAACGCTCTTGGACATCTGTCAGAAACATTTGGATCGCTATGGAACGAACAGATCTTAGACAGAATCATCACTGGCGACGAAACATAGATCCATCATTACGAGCCGGCGAGTAAACAGTAGAGTATGGAATGGAAACATCCACGATCGCCTGCAAAAAAAAGTTCAATAGCCAATCATCTGCAGGAAAACTGATGCCTACAGATTTTTTTGGTACTCGCAAGGTACAATAATGGATCATTATCAGTAAAGGGGCACAACAATAAACAATGCAATTTACAGTGAGATGCTTACTGACAGACTGAAACCTGCAATTCGAAGCAAACGCCGAGGACTACTGTCGAAAGGTCTTGTGTTGTTGCACGACAATGCCAGACCACATACTGCTGCCCACACTGCTGAAACCTCCGCAAAACTCAATTTTGAAGTAATGGCTCATCCTTCGTATAGTACCAATCTTGCTCCTTCTGACTACCACTTGTTTGGTCCACTCAAAGAGGCATTAAGGGACCGTCGATTTACCTCGTACCAAGAAGTGGACCATGCGTGGCTCGCTGCTCATCTGAAAAAGTTCTATTCTGAGGGCGTCAGAAGGCTTCTGCACGATGGACCAAGTGAGTTGAAAAGCAAGGAGACTAAGTTGGAAAATGATGTTAATATAAGTATCCTATTTGTATTGCAATAAAATGTTTAACTACATTGCGGATAATTATTGACTTACCCTCGTATATTTAATTTTATAATGAAAAACATAACAGCACGTCCTACTCTGTAACGACATTTTTTACTTTTAATTCTCCACGATTTTACAATTTAATGTCCATTTATGTTGTTAGTAATCTGCGGCGGTGTTTTTAAATGAGTTAAGAGCATTACTTTTTCAGTTGAAGTAATCGAACGGCGACTAACTTTTCTTTTTCTTTATTTTTAATTAAAAATAATGTGATGGAAATCTCAAACAGGCAATGTCTAGAAGACAACTGTAATATTTGCTTATTCACTGCTCAATTAAGTAAGGTTAGTTTAAAGTTCTCAAACAGGCAATGCCTAAAAGACAACTGTAATATTTGTTTATTCACTGTCTAATTAAGTAAGGTTAGATAAGGTTAGTATTTTTAGGTTAACCATTCTAATAATAACAAGAAGGCAATATTTATTTTTTATTTACGTGGTATATTAACCATAGGTAATAACGTATTTCATTTTCTTACCTAATCTAATAAAATAAATTTTGAAATAAAAGAAATTTATATTTCGGGAGTAAACTAAATCGAGGAAATACATTACCACTGTCTGGATTGTTCTGATTTATTTATATGAACATATATGAACAAAATCTGACGAAACGATTTAAAAAAATTGTGCCAATTCAATATTTGTTATAGTTCCGGGCTAGGTTTTTTGATTAAAAAAATTTTAACATGTATCATGTTTTAGGTTTGATTTTGATGTTGGATTTTACTGGACGTGTGATGGGAGGGACATGTTTATATTGATTATATAACAGTATATTTTGCGCGTCGCAAATTTCGTATTAAATTAATTATAATTAAAAATTACCGTGTGCCGGGATCGAACCGGGGACCTTGCGCGTGTGAGGCAACTACTAAAACGTTTGACCGATTTAAGTATATAAAATGAATCGTTAATTTAATTTTGGTAGTTATATTAAAAGATCTGTTGTTTTATATTAATTCGTAACGATCAGGTAATTTTATTGAACAGCTGATATGCTGTAATACGTTTCAGGTTATATTGTTAAGAACTACCTATGGTAATTTGTAGTGTTTTCGAACAAATTACGTAAGTAAAATAAAAAAAGGAAGAGAAAACACGATATATGATTTTTATTTTTGGTTAAATAACAGATTTTTTTTTGCAAAGTTTCAGCACAATTTATATTGGTTTGTAGAACGATTACAATACTTTGGTTACAGCCTGTAGGACTAGGCTATCTACTTCTTATAGTTAGTAAGTGGAAAAGTAAAAAAACACGTTATTTAATAACGAGGCTTATAATCCCAGTTGAACAAAAGCAATTCTAAATACAGTGCCCTTTCATTATACGGTTTAAAGGTGGCCTTTGACAAGCCTTCGACTTGTATAAAAGAAGGAAAGTGTATAGAGAGAAAGGAAGCAGCCGATTACCGTGTTAGTGCATTGACAAGTCGCAGGAAAGTTCCAAGAAAGGTAAAGTATATAGCCTACGGTAGTGGTAGCGACAGGACTATTGTCAGAGCCATCTGGTGTGGAAACTGAAAGGTGTCATTGTGGAAATCCAAATCCTATTGGCACACCTTCGTCTGAGGTCAGCCATCAAACTCAAGGGCGAGAAAGAGGCTACTTTAAAGATGATTTTAAGATAATTATGACTTGACTGTGATCATACTTTCGTGTAAGAAAAATGGTAAAAATATTATACAAACTAAAAATATGTATTAATGTTAACAACCCCTCAACACGTGACCTAGATTTCAAGATCGGACTCATTTAATGTACATTAATTTGGGTCTTACCATGATGGCCACTACAAAAGATTATAGTGAAAATTCGCTCAAAAAAATGTGATAGGTAGAATGCTGAAGAAAACTATAAACAAAACTGAACCACTAAACAAATTAAGTAGTTATTAAAATACCGTATTTATTTGTATAAAAAGTTGAAAAATTATAGAACCTGGAATTTATATAGCCTAAAAATTAAAAAACTTATAAATAATAAGGCCAAAAATTTACACAGGCTATAAATTATATAAACGTACAATTAAAGGACCTACAAATCATAGAACCATAAATCCTATGAATTATAGAGTTCATAGAACTTACAAGTTAAAAAAAGCCCATAATTACAAACCCTACAAATTATAAAGCCCACATTTCACAAAATCTACGAATTATAAAGCCTATAAATTACAAAACCTACAAAATTTAGAGCCTGTAATTCATAATGTTTACAAATTATAGAACCCAAAAGTTTAAAAATCAACAATTTATAAATCTACGAATCATGAATCTTACAAATTATAGAACCTACAAATTATAGAGCAAACGAATCACAAAATCTGTGAATTAGAGAGCCTATAAACTCTAGGGCCAACATTTTTATAAGCTTACAATTTATAGAATGTAAAAATCATAGAACCTCAAATTATAAATCCTATGTATTACTTTAATGAAATACCTAAATTATAGCTTGTTATTTGTGAAGCATTATAACTAAAACCAATGTACGAAATTTCAAATAAAACAAGTTGACGGTTTGGGTTTAGATTAAAAAAAAAATTAATCAGCATCATATTGATTATGGTTTTTATCATCAAGTAGCTTACTGTAACAATTCTTGAATTATATTTTTTGATTCCTGAAGTTTATTTGAGTAGGCCACCAGTTAAACAATTTAAATAAATAAGAAAAGTACTGCAATGATTTTGTTTGTTTCCAGTTAACATAATAATCCGTCTTACCGTTTAGACGCTTGAGTTGTTACGTCGCTTTACTAAAAGTCTTCTTATTAAGAAGAAAGCTGCACGAACAAGTCGTTACAAGCAAACGGGAGTAAACAAGAGTAATAAAGTAAACGAAACATTATAATCTAACGTAACGCATTCAATTGTCCTTCACAAATTGTACTTACATGACACGAAACTGTTATTATCCCGTGTTCGTGTGCTTTCCATATTAGCTTGGGTTTCGCGAGGAGTGTTCTTTTATTCATTTCAAAATGAAGACATAAATCGTAAAAAGGTGTAATAATACGTTTAATGTGGGGAATGAACATAATTTTCACAAACCAGGCTACTGCATCGGCTCGGCTGATATATTTATAACAGTAACCGTGTTATTAGCTGCGCTGGCTTCGGGCGTTCAGCGCGGGATATTCACAGGGAATTTAATAATTAAAACGACTATATAAATCAAATTAACTGGTCAATACTACTGGCATTCTGAGGCAGTCATTCGTTGCCAGGGAGACAGCTCGCAACTGTGACGTTATGTTGCTTCCGTTTGCAAAAACATTGCACTGATGTATCGGTAAGTGGTTAATTGTCTGAACATCAAAACTAATGAGTCGCTTCTGAAACTTGCGGTTTAAAACTATTGAGCAAAAGTCGACTTTCTAAACTAATTTTTATGATTTTTTTTATTTTGATGTGTAACAAGAAGTAGCTCTTGTTTTCTTTTGTCAAAAAAATTGCATTTTTTAAAAATTGGTTCAATAGATTTTTCTCAAATGTTGTTCCGAAGTACCCTGCAAGTCCTCAAAAAAAATAAACAACCTACATTATCAAAATTGGTTCGTCGGGTCTTACTGAAATATCGTAGGGCCTACACATTTCCGCCTTGCCTCGGCCTCCGCCTCGGTGGCCTAGTTGATAGCGTACCCCCTGATACCCCGAGGATCCAGGTTCGATTCCCGGTCAGGGCTTGGCATTTTCATACGCTATAAATCATCCCATCGTCTGCATTAGCCTAATTGTGCACAATAGTCGGACGTTAAACACAAAAAAAATCTCGTACAATTTGAAAATTGCGCAATTTATATTGGCGCAGAAAATCTTGAAATAAAATAAATTTACGGTACGGAAATTAATATGAAAAGATAAAAATAAACCCTGATCACAGTCGCGTTACATTTATTAAAATTAATTGTAGGCCTAAAAAGAGTTTCAAGAATTTATTTTCAATTAAAAAATGTTATGGGTAAATCAAAATTCCGTAACTATTAGAAATTTATTTAAGTCTGCTGTCATGTGCACAGGCACACAGACATGCAATTCAAAACCACACTTTTGGACTCAGATTACCTGAAAATGGACGGATTCATTAAAATCGAAATTTATTTAATCTAAAGTTATTTTTTACTATGGCTTTTTAACACTTTTTTATCGAGAAAGTTAAATATTAAAAAAGGTAATGTGAAAAATTTCTTAAAACCGGTTCAAAAGATTTCATTAAAATGTAAGTAATTCTATAGAAATTTAAAATAATAAAATAAAAGCAACATCAATTTTTTTATTACAATCGACAATATGATTCTTATAAACTTTCCGATTTTTGTAATCAGTGACTTAGGCTACTTCTATTTCGAATAGTTATGATTTTTCTGCATAGCTGAAATTTGAACAAATATCAGTTTTGAAAAATTAGATTCGTCCTCTTAGATTTTCATCATTGCCATTTTTCGGCGGTTAATATACTTTGGAGGTTTAATTATGTATTAGAGTAAATTTGTTTTATAATCTGCAGATTTTATGTAAGGAAATAATTATAATAGCTAGAAATTTAAAAAATACGATTTCATAAATACATGATGAAAAAATACAAATCTTTTTCACATTCGATTACAGTCCAACTTGTTTGCAATGGACTTGTATGTTACGTCATCATCTCGGGTAAAGTGGCATTTTTATGTACTGTAATTGGAATGGAAGTTGCTGGACTGTAGATAATAAAGATCCAACTCAGCTGGTCAACTTTTGTCATTCTGCTGAAGAGCATAGATGTTCAAAACGTAATCACATGTTTAGTCTATCCCACTACATTAAACGATAACAAAATTGTCCAGAGACGATTACGCAATATTAGCTGTGCATTAAAAAAAATATTTTTTTTAAATGTACTTGTCTTCACTTTTTTAAGTACAGATACTGTATATACATATCACAAAATATTTTATATTCTTTAAAACCTTAGGTTTAAATGTAATATTAAAAACTACTGTTTTTAATAATAAATAAAAAAATAAATAATATTTTTATTTCTTATTCTTTATTGATATTTTTTTAAAAAAGGATTTTATAATACCTTTATTTGGCTATAATGTCAATTTTCCTTTATCTCTTCATTGCCGTTATAACCAAGTTTCAATATATTTACTCAAAAATAAATCAATTCAGATACTATCGATACAAAATTTGTTTATTCGTAAATGAATATTCATAACTGAACTCATGTAGCAAATTTGTAATAGAAGAAATTTAGGCTTCTGCTGAAACAAATTTCCAAACTGTAAAAATTGCAGTCAGGGTTGTTAATTTCAAATTTATTACACCAATTTTAATATTTATTTTCAAATACGACTAATAATTTTAGCAAAAATCGAATGAACCATTTTTCGGCCTAAAATGGGAAACTAGAGTGATTTTCAGTTCTGGATATCTTCGAAACAAGATTGTTTGTAGATAGCGAGCCAGTGGGTACTAATTGAATATATTTTCGTTATATTTAATCAAAATCGTTATAACTGATTTTGAAGAAATCCGATTCCAGTTTTTGTTAGTAATTTCAGATCGAATTTTAAATGTAAGAAAATTTTTATGATGTTCTTGTACCATTTAATTAATCAATTCTTACTCTGTATTGGACGATTGGGTGTACTTTTATAAAATAAAAACACAAGATTTAAAAGATCAACACTTGAATGTATTGCAAGTAGACTATAGGTAGCGCTGATAGGCTTTATCTTGTTATTTACAATCAATTATACGCAACATAAAAAATATATATATATATAATATAAAGCTGTGTACATATTGGTTTATCTACAGACCTAATATATATCAATTACATGGTAGTTTTATATAATTTATTTCTATTTAATACATGTTACTTACATAAAATAAAATCTGCGACTTACAAGTAAATACAATAGCAACAAAAAACAGCCAACAATAATTTTAAAACTGTAATCAAAGACTTATCGCAAATAAAACGCAAAGATGACTACAAGAAAAATAGACTACAACAATAAATAAATAATGACAGAACCAAAAACTACATGAAAAACTATCAGATAGTTTTTGAAAATGTTTAGCTTTGTTTATAAAACAAAGCGAAACTTGTTTTGTTCACTTGGGCTATATCGAAAACTGTATGCTTCAATGAAAGAATAGTTTAGTTTTTGCGATACGCTTTCATAAATTGTAAAGCTAAAATTAATTACTGTTTGTGAGAAATTTTATTTACATAAAATACATAAATATTTGTAGATATATTGGTAACTTATTTTTTAGCGATTTTTCATTGAAAATTGAGTTATTGGAACTACCATCATGGTAAATTCGAGATCTTGAAATTTGCACCGATCGTAATTTCTAATAATTTTTTCAGTGGAAGTTTTTAAATTTAGTCTATATGTATAGTCCAAGTTTAGTTGAAAATAACTGCAGAAACTGATGATGGCTATTTTACTCCAGTCAAAAATGGTGCACACTGTTCAAATAGACTATACAAAAAAAAAAAATTTGCTTTGAGCGAACATAACATTTTATTATTTCATTAAATTGTGTTGTAAAAATGCGTTTTTTATTTTATTTTTTCTAGGCCTAATGTTTTTTTCACTTCATTTAAAATTGTTCCGCCTACACAAGCCAGTTTGTGTAATTTCATGTAGGTAACAACAATTTTGTATAACATTTCTTTTTATGTGTTTAAAAAGATTTGAGGATTTGCCACAAATGTAGTAATTAAACATTTATTAATTTGCTACATTAATTTAAAAATTGAGGGCACGCAACTGTCTCGCTGATGTAAACGAATATTTAGAAACGAACAAGGCCGAATTAAATGTAAACGAACATTTTGATTAGCAAAAATCAAACTTGATATTTGTAATGTTATAGCCTACAGGCCTACAGACAAGTTCATTAGCCTGCGCAACAAAATCATAGAACGGTTCAAAATTAGCTTTAATTTTTCCAGATTTACAAAAACTATTTTAAATCAAAGATAAAAGTGTTATGAATCTTATGGTTTTGAATAGTCGACATATCGAAATGAATAAAAAGATTTTTCTGGGTTACTTTTCGATTAGTGTTAAGTTAACGATATGCTATTCGTTTTTATTATTTTAAAAAATGTATTTCGTCACAGCAAAGACAATGCCGTGTGCCGTAATTTTAAAATAATTTACTACGTTTTTGTAAAATTAATTATAGGTTACTTACGGCTGAAAATTATAGCATTACGTAAACTTGATATTAAAACAAAATAGTTTTGAGCCAATATTTTATAGGCTAAATGATTTTTCCCCAACTTTGTTTTGATGTTTACTTATTTTTATTAAAATAGTCTACTATTTAATAGAGAAACAGTATGCATTCTAAAGAGTGTCACAAAAACTAAACTGAAAATAAAAGTATAGGTTAGGCTTAGACAACTCACTGTCCATAAACACACTATAATTTTGAATTTAGAAATGTTAGGGCAGATAATAAGTAATCTATAAACAATATATTATATATTAAATTATAATACAGATAGTTTATATTATTTCTACTGTACAATATATTACAAATAGCTTATGCTCATTAAGAGCTCGTGTTAACAACAAATTCTTATATATAACGGTACGCCTACAACACCCCTCTCATATTATACAAATAGGTTTTATACCTGTAGTTCGAGTGTTTTATGACATTTAGTTTCAGTTGATGTTTATTTGCGTGCTACTAGCGCATTCTACCTCATTGTTTTAACTTTTTTTAAAATAATTTTTTGGCTTCAAACATTAAAAAATTTTTAAAATCTGTAGGCTATAGCACAATTTCTGAAAATTGTCTTGTAAGCTGTTGCTAAGATCTTAACATCTTTTATAACTCAGTGTAAGATCCTACTACGTAATTTGAACAAAAAACTACAATTTTGGTATTAAATTAAAAATAACACGGAAATAAACCATGACCGTTGACTGGGTTAGGCCTACATTTAATTTTTGTTGTTAATGACTGACGCTTTTAGCTGTTTTCAAAGGTTTAAGCGAAGGTCTGCTGCGTCTCTAAACTGCGCACTTAAAGTTCTTAGATCTAGCCGCAGTTCGCCAACTCCCTTATCGTTAACACTGATCCCTCGTCCTCATTAGTCTAACTGGCATAAAGTATGGTCGTTACGGGGGAAAAAATGAAAAGATTAGGCCTAAGTTTGTTTGGCCTTTTTTAAATAATTTAATTAAATATGAAAAAATCCAATTTTTTGCACCACTGAGGCTACTACGATTTACTTACATCTACTGGCCTTATGCACAACTTTAGGAAAATTAATGTAATAGGTCTACACCCTTCATAAATTTTCTTAAAAAACTTTCTGAACACAAACCGGAAGGAAATAGGCTGCTATTCTTCATTTGAAAATGTGGGCAACATTTTAAACTCGTTAGGTAATAATGCCTTTAAAAACCATATGTCTCTGACAGTTTAAGATAAGTTTCTTTAGAATTAATTTAATTGTTTTAAAGATAATGAGGCAGTTTCCGCTTGCATCACCAAATAATAATACATTTCGTAAATAAACAATCAAAATCAGAAGACATTTTCTTTTCAAATAATTAGAGAAGGCACCGATTGTTATTTTAAAAGCACCAATAACAGTTTTAGCTTCAATTATAAACTACTTAAATTCTACCCGTTTCCAGTGCCTCCGCTAATTATTTAATTTAGAGTAAGTACTGTGTATGTGTTAACATGCATCGATGAGAAAGCAATTCGAAGTTAATTTATAATACGATAAAACTAATTGCACAATAAAAATATTGAAATAAATATTACTTACGTACCTAAAATAGAAAGACATGTACTTCTGAAAGATATCCAAGCAAATACGATTGATATAATTTATTACTTATCATTAATCTATTTATATTTTATTGGATATTGTTGCGCTAGTTAGTGTTATCGTGATAGTTTGTGTATTTGCGTGAGTTATTTATTTGTAGAACTTAGGCCTATGCACATTTGAAACAGTTGTAACAGGCTGTTAGAGGCTATTAATAGATGTTCGTGATTTAATCTTCGTGAATAGCCTACTTCACAGTTATAATACAACGATTGCAATTAGTAATTCAGTCATATATAACTGCGCAGGTCTAAGAGACTGGAACTGTTACTGTGAGTTTTTGTTACATAAATACTGCAGAGTTTACAGACTACCATATTACTTCATTGCTTAACTACTAACGTCAATTGTCTTTTGCTATAAATAAATATAATATTTATTTGCGACTGGTATAGTCTACTATTTATTATAGCGGTCATAGGCGTATCTAGGGAAGGGATCCGGGGGTTGTGAAAAGCTTGAAGATTTTTGTCACATTTTCTAATATTCCAACTATAGTTAAGTTTTTACTTCCTTATTTACACAAACCCCCAAACCCACTAGTAAAACAACTACTAACTTACTGCACTATTATATTGTAGGCCTACGTGCTTAGTGAAATGTATTAGGCTTCTTCAATGCAATTATAACATCAGACAGAAAAACACAGATATTTAGTAAGATGTTTTTTTTTGCAAGCCCAGTTGAAAAACCGTAACTTTTAATATTGTACATGTGTTGCACTATTATATTGTAGGCCTACGTGCTTAGTGAAATGTATTAGGCTTCTTCAATGCAATTATAACATCAGACAGAAAAACACAGATATTTAGTAAGATATTTTTTTTTGCAAGCCCAGTTGAAAAACCGTAACTTTTAATATTGTACATGTGTTGCACTATTATATTGTAGGCCTACGTGCTTAGTGAAATGTATTAGGCTTCTTCAATGCAATTATAACATCAGACAGAAAAACACAGATATTTAGTAAGATGTTTTTCTTTTGCAAGCCCAGTTGAAAAACCGTAACTTTTAATATTGTTTGAATAACTAAAAGTATTTTAAAAACATCCTCATCTCTTAATAACTATTAAAATTATAGATGTATTCATTAAAAAAAAAATAAGAAAAAGTTGCCCTAAGAACGCTTTAAAACTCGCCATTTTGAGTCTAAGTGTGGATAACTTTCCAATGGAGGACCGTGGTCCTGGGTAATCCCCCCATTTGACCATCCTAGATACGCCTATGATAGCGATCACAAATTCAGTCACGTCAGAAGAAATGCGCTGTTGCCAGTTGTTTTGATTTTAACTGTTAAAACGTGTTTATCTAATAAAATTGGGGCAGTGTTGGTTTTCTCTCGATCACTTAGTGTTATGTACGCCTATGCCCCTTTATTACTGTGACAGCTTCAGAAAGCACTTGAATATCCGTAGCTTGAATTACAACAAGAAATAAACACAATGTTTTGATGGTCCAATGTCCTTTGGTAATTGTATCAGCAAAACTAGTATTTGATTCTCGCATTAAATCGTTTGTTGGCTTTATATTGGGAGGGATAAACTGAAATAAACTTATGATTCAAAGAATATATCCTACTATAATAGTCGTCATTAATCAAGCAGGTCGGAAGAAATACTCTGTTATCAGTTGGTTTGGTTTTAACTATTAAACGTTTTTATCTAATAAGATTTGGTGTGGTTCTTCCCAGATCTCTCAGTGTTATCTGTAAATTTTGTTTCACAATAAGCTACTAGTTTCAGAAAATATAAGCTATTGATTTTCGTAATCTAGTAGCCTGTTGTAGTTTCTTTTGTTAGGAACATAATGTTATTCAAATTAAAATATAATTAGGATCATAATTGTTATAATCATCTTGTCATTAATAATTAGGCCTAGATTTGCGCTTAATTTTTGTTGTGTAGAAAGCAAGAATTAATAAACGACAGTTTAACCTACACAATTTTGTTTAGAAAAATTAAGTGGTAAATGTTTCTAGATACAAAACAGATATTGCAACTGTTTCAATAGTACACAGCGAGGGATAATAAATAGGCATATTGCAGTTATTGCACTGCCTTCACAATAATCGTGTCTTATCACAGTGTTCCGCTTCGACACAGTCTCACCACTCACCAGCCTTGCGGCAGGTGCGGAGGCAGATATCACGACAGCCGTGGCGAGAAAGGACGATGGAGGTTGCACGGAGGCTGAGGCGATGGCGCTCCTAAACTTATACTCGAGTCCGAAGTCGTGGACGCTGCTGCGGGGCTGTGGGGAGGATCGCTTCTTCTCGAGGAACCGTGATGGTGGTGAGAGTGGGCAAGCTGCGCCGCTAGTTGCTGCTGCTGCAATCTGTTGACAGAAATACTAAGTTAATTAACCTGATTTAACTAGACCATATATATAAAAATTAGAAATTAGATAAAGCAGTGTTTTAATGATGTTAGAACTGTTCTCATTGTTGTCTACTTAAAACCGCTTAATGAAATACATTCATCGCTTTTGTCGAACTGATGCGTTAGTTGTAGTCTAATCGTACAATGTTATTGTGTAAACCTGGCCCCATGTTAAAACGAACAGTTTAATTGATTCCAACCCCTAACGCGACTACCCCTCATTTCAGAATTAATGGAGGAGGGTCTTCTCCAGTGTTTTCATACTTTTTTGTCTGCAGTAAATCCGATTTGTAAAAATAGAAAGGGTAAAACATCCGCGATTAATGTACACGTTTTGAATTTGTTTTCAACGGTCGCTTAAATCATTCTGTGTCACAGGAAATATAATAGTACTAATTTAATCGTGTGGAGGGTTTGACCCCCACAACAGGCAGCCATTGTGACAACATTATTGCAGCTTGTGATTGGCTACTGGTGACGCCCACCGAGTCGCAGGTGTGTAAACAACTTGATTGCGTCAAATGTCAGCCTTACTCCGCTGCCATATGGACTGATATTTTGCCACTTTTTTCCTCTTGTTGCTTACATTAGGACTGTTTGTTTATTCTGTGACGAAATAATAACACATTTCCATGAGAACAAATAACGCGATACAGTTGGCGGAGAAAATAGTGAGAGACGATTATTGGGGCTGTGTTGTGACAAGACGGCATATTGGGAGCAAGAAAAATAAACAGGAAGAAACAAAAGGTACGCTGAGATTGAAGGGTTATGGTGCTGTGTGTTAACAGCAGACGTGTCCAGTTAGCTGGATTTGTAATCGGTATGAAGTTTTCATTTTGGTATTAGACTCTGATTGTAAACTGTACTAGGTTAGCTTATAGTTTCCCCAGTCCAATTTGGTTAGTTCTTTAGACTTACGCTGTTTTTTCTTTAGAATATTGACGTTCCATCACGTTTACTGGCACGACTGGAATTAGGCCTGAACGTAATATAAATATACATAGGATTCACAATTATTTGGTTAGTTCTTTAGACTTACGCTGTTTTTTCTTTAGAATATTGACGTTCCATCACGTTTACTGGCACGACTGTAATTAGGCCTGAACGTAATATAAATATACATAGGATTCACAATTATTTGGTTAGTTCTTTAGACTTACGCTGTTTTTTCTTTAGAATATTGACGTTCCATCACGTTTACTGGCATGACTGGAATTAGGCCTGAACGTAATATAAATATACATAGGATTCACAGTGCAACCGTATCTGAAAAAGCTACGCTTGTTTAACTCGTATAACTGGAAAATAGTGTAAGTAAAAAGTGTTTTCCTGGTAAAAAAGATACAATTTTATCAATTCTAAACAACCAGCAAAGAAAAATAGAAAGCAGATCCACCAATCATATCAGGTTTTCAAGTGCTGTTCACTTAACGACTTCAGTTGTAACACCTGTACACTATAAAGTTGAGTAGTCCTAGGCTATTTTACCGAACTATTTGATTAAATACAATTCGCGGCATTTGCAATATTCGCAGTTTGCGGCTAAAACACTGCGAAATCACTAAGCGTTGCGGGTAACTAAATTTGCAAACTGCAATGATTTCTAGTTGCGGTTTGCCCCTCTATGATTAATTTGAATGCGTGTAGAACGAGAGCCGGTTTGCATACCAAGCACGGCGACAAGAGCAGGACCCCTCGGCAATTGGGCTTTACAATGGCGGTAAAACAGGACATCCTCGGCGTACAATGCAAGGGAAGTGTGCATACATCAACCAATTACACCCAATAATATCTGTTCTGCCTTGCAAGACACATTACTGGATAGAAACCGATTGTTTTATAAATTACGAAAGTAAGTTCTGGTTGCACGTAATTAATTAAATTGAACATTATACGAGGGTTGATCAAATATAAACGAGACTGATTTTTTAAAAATTTATTGCTTTCTTACAAATTATTCTTGATACAACTTATTTTTCTACATAGTCTCCCGCACGAGTAACACATTTTTCCCACCGGATTGGAAGTTTTTTAATTCCATCTTCGTAAAAAGTTCTCGGGCGTTCATTGAGCCATTGGAGCACGAAGGTCTCCACCGCAGAATCGTCTTCGAAACGCTGTCCTCCAAGCGCCTCTTTGAGTGGCCCAAACAGGTGATAGTCGCAGGGTGATAAGTCTGGACTGTATGGGGATGTTCCATTCGTTCCCAGCCAATTTGATCGAGTTTAAGCCTCGTAGCGTTCGCCGAATGTGGTCGGGCATTATCGTGAAGAAGAATGACGTTTCTCGCCGGTTTAGATTTCCTTTTCCTACGAAAAGACTGTTTTGCGGCCTCTAAAACATCGCAATAATATTGTGCATTTATTGTGCGTCGTTGATGGAGGAAATCGACGTGAAAGGCGCCTTGATTGTCGAAAAATACAGTGGCCATTACCTTCCCGGCCGACGATCGTGATTAGGCCTTCAGGTTTTCTACTGCTTCTCGTCCTTCGGCGAATTCCTTGTGCCAAGCAAAAACGCGAGCTCTTGACAGGGTCCTGTCCCTGTATTGAGCCGTCAATATACGAAAGATTTCAGTCGGATTGACCCCCTCCTTGGCCAAAAACTTAATAATAATTCTCTGCTCCACGGAAACGTGCACTTCACTCTCACTCATTGTATAGTTTTTACTGAAGGGTCCGAACGGAAATGTTGCCCGTCTACGCCCGTCCCAAACCTCCCAGGCTACCTGAAACCCCACCCTTTAGAGTTCAATGTCCAACGGAAAAGTTTTTAGAAAGTCAGTCTCGTTTATATTTGATCAACCCTCGTAAATAGTAGAATGTCAGCAATGACTTAGCTGATTCCGCATGTTTATAGAGACTATACAACTAACTTGTTTGATGTTTGGAGTTTGAAAGTTTTCTAGCAATTTTAAGTTAATCAAAATTGTTACTGATGAGGTTAGACTATATTCAACATTTTCGGCTGAAACTGGAAGTCGTCTGGTTGTACTCATAAACACAAACAAATTGATACTTAAGACAGCCTATACGCTATGTCTTTCAGCCAACTAGATGAAATTAATTCAGTATTCGATGAAGGATATGAACATGGAAAAGCATTTGTAGAAGTTTATACAGGAGTGGAAAAGAAATAGTCAAGTACATTTTAAAATTGTTAGACTGAATAATTACATAAATTTGTTCTTTTTAAGTTTATGTAATCTACAAGTTTCAATTTATCAACATTATTTCCTACTGATTTCGGATTTTTGAATCTAGACTCTACACTTAACTGCTACACTTAATGTTAATTAATCCTGGACATTTTCATTTCACAATTACCATAGCCACAATTACCACAATTACCATTCTTGTTGTCCAGAGACCTAAGCATTGTAGTTGTTTTGTCTGAATTCGGGTCACAGGAATACTGATCCTTCTCGTATTTGAATAGGCTATTTGGTACCCTCGAAATCTGTGCATTCACTCATATGCTCTCAAAGAATCGGCGGCATTTATTAGACCATAGCAACAGTATCCAAGACCCATAACTTACTCCAGCAGGCTATGTAGAAATGGCTACACATACAAAGAACGGAAAAGAACACGGTGTGCTTCCTTATATATTTAAATGGAAGTGACTACACAAGGAAGAAAAGGAATTGATTGATTCAAGAATAGTGGATCTATTCATATAGCCTATCGTTCCGTTCATGAACGGTTCATCCCTTACATGTTTAGCCTCTTCTGTAGAACATTCTAATGCGGATTTTATGTTTGCGTTCGGATCTTAGTAAACTAGATCTACCAAACAAATCTCATTAAAATCGTTCAATTTGTACACATCTATCATGTTTTAGGGCTGGTTGGATTGTGCGGGGCGCGTGATGAGAGAGAGGAACATGTTCATATTCATAAAATAGTATATTTAGCAAGTCTCATATTAAATTAATTATGATTAAAAATTACTGTGCTCCCGCCGGGATCGAACCAGGGACCTTGCGCATGTGAAGCACACGCGATAACCACTACACTACGAAAACTACAAAATTGTTTAACCGATTTAAGTATAGGAAATGAATCATTAATTTAATTTTGGTAATTAAATTAAAAGATCAGGTGTTTTATATTCATTCGTAAAGATCAGCTGATTTTATTAAACAGCTGATAGGCTATAATAAATTTCAGGTTAAGCAGTTAAAAACTAGCTATGTTAATATGTCGTGTTTTCAAATAAATGATCGTAAATAAAATAAAAAGGAAGAGAAGACATAATACATGATCTTTATTTTTAGTTCAATAATAGAAATGTTTTTGTCTCTAGCGATGTGCTTAAACATACGATAAGATACACAAACAGACATAGGTCTACAAGTAGAAACATCCAAGTTAAAACCCACTTTGTTTTTGCCTTAATAAATCGGAACACGGGTAGCCTTTATCGGCAAAAACTCAAGCCGATTGTATTCAATCACTATACTTTCATGTACTTCTTAGTGTAAAACAATAATGAATTGCTTTCCAAAAATACAAAGTATTAGTCACTAAAATCCTGAAAGTTTTAATCAGAAGCCATGGTTCGAGTCTAATTTCCCCTGTTTGTTTCTTATAGTAAAATAGGCTATTATTTTAAATTTTGTACAGGGTGAAGTTTGAGAAATAGGCTATATTGAGACGATATTTTACAATCCAGTTTCTTAGATTTTCTCTATTAACGATTTTTTTTTATTTATTTAACCTATACTTTGCTAACTAGACTTTATCGGATTTCTAAAACACGCTAGTTAGACTAATGAGGACGAGGGATCAGCATTGATGGAAAGGATTGGTTTAAAAACTTACAGCAATAACTTTGTCTCTAACGTGAGAACGGCAGTAAAATGAGTGGTGGCAGACCACATCGACCAACCAGCCCTTTTTTGTCCTAAAATAACACATAGGACCTATTATAAAATTTTGCATAAAACAGTTAAAGGCGTATTTAAAAATGGCTAGTTATAATCTGAAGGCTGTAGGCATACAGATCATTTTAAAAACTTTCTGGGGAAAATGCAGAAATAGGCAAATTTTAAAATTTATACCGAATAGGATTAGTACTTTTTACTGCAAGAAGAGTAATAGGCCTATTGGTCTACATAATAAATAGCACGTGAAAAATAGCAAAATAGTTTTTAGTCATGATCTGTTATATTGACATCACAGCCTATCGATTATTTTAAACGATTACTTCCTATCAAAAAGCTGCCAAAAAATGAAAACTGCAAAATTTCTAACCTTTAGTGGAAGTTGCCTATGCGTCATGGACAGAAAAACATACAAAATAATCGTTTATTTCTTAGAGTTATAAATTAGAATTGCGGTCAGTAAATTTAGTTATCACGAAGTAGGTGTACGATTGTACATGTTTGTGTAATAAATGGTCGTTTGCTATAACAGCTGATTAGAGAAGTGGACTAAGTAAAATCCCTTTGTTGTGGGCAGGTGGCGCTCCAGGTGGCTGTACCGCGGAATTATCGAACCCTGTGGTGGCGATCTGTATCGTTTCATCTTCAACAATAGCAATTAATCTTTGTTTCAATATTAACCATTAGCGTACTTCGATAATGAAGTGACACTATAATTGTTTTAAATAATAACGATTACTTAGACTACGTTACAAACGTAGAGATCGTGAAAAAGTCGGTCTTGAAATTTTGATAGATGCAAATTACCCATTTCAAGTTCCCGAGTTGAGGAGGTGGTTTTTGTTTATATGTTTGTCCATCTGTATGGTCGTAGGAGACTAAACGAATTATAGATTTTCATTTAATTTAGGTTTTTCAAACTTACAGGTTTTCCCATATCTCGGGGGCTTTGTTGGTAACAACAAACGTATCAAAATTGGCTCCAACAGCCGATTGATTTTTTTAATATAAATGTAGTCCATTAATATCAAAACAAAACGCACTGTTCGCTAGATCCCCAACGAATTTAGTTAGGCCTATGTAGCTATCGAAAACAAGACTGAGAAATTGGTTAATTTCTTAAAATCGGTTGGCCTAATCAAATTTCGTTCTTTTGAGTTAAATACCTATATGGACAAAAACATTTCTGCTATTGAATCAAAAATAAAAATTATGTATCATGTTTCCTTCTCCTTTTTACTTTAATTAGGATAATTTGTTCGAAAACACGACACATGATTTTTATTTTTGATTTAATAACAGAATTTTGTTCTTTTTTTCTTAAAAATTGTAATTACATATACTATTGTACTTTATTAAATAATCTTGTATTTATTGTATTAATTGTTATTTTTATTACGATATGTTTGCGAAAATACGATAAATTAACATAGCTAGTTATTAACAACATAACCTGAAACGTATTATAGACTATCAGCTATTCAATGAAATCAGCTGATCGTTACGAATTAATATAAAACAAGTGACCTTTTAATTTAACTACCAAAATTAAGTAAGTAATTCATTGCATATATTTACATCGGCCAAACTTCTTCGTAGTTTCCGTAGTGTAGTGGTTATGACGTGCGCCTCACACGCGTAAAGTCCCCAGTTCGATCGCGGGTAAAAACACAGGAAATTGTTAATTATAATTAATTTAATATGAGACTTGCAAAGCGCAAAATATACTATTATATATCAATATACATGTATTCCTCGCAACACGCGATGCGCAAAATCCAACATTACAACCAGCTCTAAAACACGATACTAGTTAAAAATTAATCTTCAGATTTTTATTAATATATCAGTTTTCACTTTTCCTGAGTTCATAAATGTGGTTTTATTTAAGAATTTTAATTACGACCGCCATCATGGTAAGACCCACACCCAGGGCCTTGAAATGAGCGCCGGTCCTGACCTTTAGACCATTGTTTGAGGAATAGTTTGTGTGTGTGTGTGTGTGTGTGTGTGTGTGTGTGTGTGTGTGTGTGTGTGTGTGTGTGTGTGTGTAGTTGCACTCCACCGTTGACACAATAATCCAAATAATCCAGACGAAATATATACAGACCGTAATACAGAATATATAAATTTAACCCCAGCAGGGGTGCAGACTAGCTGCACCTATTGAGAGGATTTAGACGCGGTATCCGAGTCTAACACAAACTTACACTTACACCACGACACTTATGACTTTAACACTTTACACTCACACTTACATTTAGGGAGGCGATAATATCCTCAATGTGCTTTTCGCCTTAAAATAACAATATATATATATATATATATATATATATATATATATATATATATATATAGGCCTATATATAGGTCTTCATAAACTACTGGTCCTTTCCAATAGCTCATTTTTCAATGGGCATTCACTAACAAAATCTTGACCACTCCTCACTGGGGTTTTATCAATAGATGAAACCTAAAATTACATTTCCGGATGGTCTATAACCAAAATACAAACCACTTTCGATATTTCTCAACCGCGCGATATCTCAGTAACGTACAAAAGAGCAAGACATCCGGTAAGTCCCCCCGTGGAGTGAAATTGATAGGTAACGTAATACCAACATTTTTACCGTAAATAATCACCCCGGAAAATCATACGATAATCCCGTGAAAACAGTGTTTCTTGCATCCTTAGGATCCCCTTGTGCGCCTGCGCCGGAATCGTATCGCGTTACACGGCGAGCATTGTATTGTGTTGAAATAAAGGCTATCTGTTTGACAGGATAATGGCTACGTCATGGATAGGATATGGAACAATATGGGGCCAGATGTATTGCCGTATCATGCACACCGAATAAACGGTTCCCATCGACGGCATGCTAATTTGTACCCTTCAAACGACCTTCTCGCTCATAATATGAAAACATTCAAGCTGGGGTTGCCTTCATAAGTTCAAAACACTTACGAGCTCATTATCGCACTTCTACCGGAAAATAAGCTATTTTAGAGGTCGTTCTGCTAATGCCCAGATAACATAAGCAATGAACATAACTCCTAGAACAAATAATGGGCTCAAAAACATATTGTTTTCTTTTTCGTTATCAAAATTTAAAAAAATTGATCATTGAAAAATCGAACTTCAGATTTTGATGGATATAGGCCCTATACATTTTCAGGATATGCACTCTTCAACACCACTGGAAACTAACCACGATATTGAATACAAAACAAAAAAACTACTATGAATATCTTTTTTGCAGATTGCTTTCAAAAAACTGAAAAAATTGGTCGTAAGTGCTTCGAATAAAAGTTTGCTAAAATGTGGTCCATAGGTATTTGTATTTGGACTAAAACAGGTAGTCCAAATTAAATGTATTTGAAAGCTATCAGGTAAACAGAAAATTCGACCAATAGCTTTTCAAAATCGCTTCTAAGAATTTCTACAAAATTTGATCATTTTTTAAGCTTTACCCTATGTTAAGTAAGTATAGAAAATTTAAAATTAAGGAAATATATTGTTTGTAAGTAAATCGGTGGGGGGGATTAAACACTGTTTTTGTTTAGTCTTTTCGTTTTATTCTCGTTTTATATTCGTTCCTTCATTTTTTTAATTTAATTTCAAATGTGTTCCATTATCTTTAGTTATATATAGCTTATTTTGGCTATATATAGGCTTATTATAAGGCTAAATAGAGCCGTATATATTTGGGCTATATGGCTAAATATAGCCGTATTTATATATATATATCCTATATATACAACCAAATTTGGGGACGCACGCGCGCCCACACACACACACACACGAGTTTGTATAGTGGTATGGTGGTAGCATAACTGTCATAATTTATAATATTGGTTAGAGATTTTAATAAATAAATTTTAATGTTTTGATGCCAAATGAAGCACACATAAGGCCTCAGATAGAACCTCAAAACCAGTTTTAAACGTCAGGATCTGGATTCAATTCATATTGTAGGGTCTAGCTCTTACTTTAATGACAGTTTCATAGCTCATTTTTTTTAATACAAATTTTGCTAAAAATTATTTTTAAAAATTATATTTAGGCCTATATTGCGTAAAAAACCTAACCTTAAAAAAATTCTCTTTGCATGAATTTACAGTCCATAATAATTTAACTTGGATGTCACTACAATATACTTCTTAGAAGTGGTAATAGGCCTATGTTTTGACACGTGTATGATTTATTTGACTATAAAACAACTTAAGGTGAGACTATAAGATTTATTGTGCATAATACACTGACAAGATAGATATTCGAACCGCCACGTGAAAATACAATAGTTTTAAGTATCACTTTTGTGTCTTATTAGGTAATTTTCTTTGGAAAATAAGCTATTGAAGCCCATCATTGTAAGTAAGTTACACACCTGTAACCATGAAATGAACACCGATCAGCTTTCAGAACACGTTTTGAATGTCGTAGGCTATAATTTTGAAATAAGTATTAGAAAGAGTTAAGGTAATATCAATATTTTCAAATTGCTGACCAAGCGAAGCGATCTGTTTCCATCTCGACCGTTCGGCATATGGTTTGAGTATTTGTTTGTTACGCAGTTTGAACCAAACGAATTGACCGATTGTTATGAAATTTTGTACGAAATAGGCTTGTATGAAGCCCGAACGACATACGTGTAAGACTTTTTCACATTCACTTTCGTTTCAAGATGGCGGCCTTTGATTTACAAGTTATGCAATTTTAGTTAGCCTATACACACTGACCGATTATTTTGAAATTTTTTTTCGTACTTTGTACAAAGCCCGAGATTTGTACCCATTTACTTCTGTTTCATGATGGCGGCATTTGATTTAACGATGTTTACCCAAACGTACTGACTGATTGTTTTGAAATTTGGTACAAATATATCTTGTTTAAAGCTTACTTGACATAGGCTATGTGACATTCTTTTCCTATTTCTTTCGTTTCTGGCCTCTGATTTACCAACGACAAGTGTACGCAATTTAATCAAACTGATTGGCCGATTGTTTTGAAATTTGATACGAAGGTACCTTTCATAAAAGCCCGAAAAAAATATGTGTACGATTTTTTCATTCACTCTTGTTTCATCTCTGATTCAACGTTGAGAGTGTTATTTCCTGTAATACTGGCTGAACGGCAAAACATATAATAATTTTGATCTCTTCATGAAGAAATTGCATAGAATTTCCAATAAATTTGGTCCAGTAACATTTTTTCGTAAATATTACTGTTACTGTTTAAAGTGTCAGAAAAAGTTTCGAGTATATTAATTAAGAATAAAGGCCTACTGCGTGGTCTAATGTTCTTTGAAGTAGACTACTAGTAAATAGTTCAATCAAAAATTTAAATGTTTTCGTAATTTAAGAATAATAACAACTACGCATCCCCAGAGACAGACGACACGTTTTGCCGCCTGACAGACCACTTTTTAAGTGACACTGTTAAGTGCACATCAGCGAGACGAAATTCGATTCAGTTTTAATATTTCGTGAAGTCAGTAAAAGAGGGCGGAACGATAGTGCAAACAAAAAGCTTACGCCACTTAACTTGAACAAACAGCTTAAGTAACTGACTCCCGGCAACATATTTTGGTTCCATAAGTTTCCCACGTATTGAAACATAAAATGTGGTCGGGGAACGAAACGATTGTTGTCCAGCCAAAACACACAAGACTCGTTTCGAAGGAATTGATGATTGTTTAAAGATCTGATACTTTTGACTGGGTTGTTTGCTTCTGTGGGGGAGAAGAACCGAGAACCACTTGAGAAAAACAAACCGAAGCCATTGATCGACGCCATCATTACCAGAAGCGGCGCCACATTGTTCCACTGCCTCTCCTCTCCACTTCCGGTCACTAATGGGCCTACCTTCTCTTTCTTCTTACACACAATTGGATTGACAACCTAGATCAAGCTTCACTTGTTCAATCCAAATGTTTGTAATTGGATAGTTTACTTGTATGCTTTTGTTTATAACAGTCTCCCGACTTCAGGTCGGCCGCTGAAGCTTTGTGGTTGTTTCGAGGTTAGGTATCGATACTCGATCCAGTTTATAAAGTTTAGGCCTACCTTCTTCATAACGTAAAATGTTGTAATTTATAATAGTTTAGTATTTTCTTGTATTTATAATTATTATTCTTAATTATTCTTATTATTCGTATTAGTATTCTTAAAGGAAAAATTCTACCTCAGATATCTCATTGAAGTTTGAAGCGAATTTCTAAAAAAGTTAAAATGTCACTCATATTTTCAAAAAAAAATGTGAAAAAAATAAGTTATAATTTTTAACATTTGGAATGGCGGTTTTAATTACACAAATCGATTTGTATACAAATTTTGGATGAAATCGTACCAAAAATTGTGAAATAGACTGCTAAAACAGAGAGAGAGAGAGAGGGGGAGGGAGGGAGAGAGAGAGAAAGAGATTGGTAGAAAGGGGAGAAAAAAGGAGATGGAAATGGATAGATAGATAGAGAGGAGGGATTTGTATATGTGCGTATATATATATATATATATATATATATATATATATATATATATATATATATATATATATAATCATTAAAATTTTTAGATCTGGATCGGTCTCATTTTAAGGTCCCAGGTTTGGGTCTTACCTTGATGGCGGCTTAAAAGCTCATTTTTCAAAGGAAGATGTGCTAATAAACTAAATAAATGGTGTACTAACATAGCACAAACTTTTCAAATTCAATGAATAGGCTGAAGGGAAGACATTGTGCATTAAACAAAATGTCTCCATTTTCTCCTAAAATGTAAAAATCTTTCCTATAATTCTAGTTGTATAGCTACTGAGAAACATAATAAACTTAAAGTTTTCATTCGTTTTTCCATTTATTCTAATATCGTAAATTTTATTGATTTAAATTTGATATAGCCTAGTTTGGGGCATGAATTTTCTCATATTATGACCACGAGCCTATAACTATTTCAACACAATTTTCAATATTTCCCAAATGTGGAAATAAGCATAGGTAGGCTACGTTTTGTTTGGAGCTCTATGACTACACTTAAACTAAATTAAGAAATCGTTATTACCGATTTTGGAAAACCTTGTTTTTGTATTGTTTTAAAGCTTTTTTCGTTTAGATAGAGCTTTAAAACTAAAATTTATTAATATAGTAGTCTAGTCCATAACACTAAATATGAGCAAACTATAAAAAGAAAATTTTATACTAATTTATTCTTTTGTGACTATCACACGTCCAGGTAGAAACGAGACAAATACTTTTTGGATTCAGGAAGGATGAGAACGAATATATCCATGGAGATATGAGTATCGATAATTTAACAATCACCGTATGTCCTGTACCTTATTCGACCTACTGCGTATCCCTAATGGAAAAGTAAAATATAAGCCAAATCTGTGTGAAACGAAAATCATTCGTTTACTAACGTCTTGTGATGAAAATAACGGAAAACCCTATCAGCCAAACCACTTTAGAAATAATGCGTTTGTTGATAGTCCTTACAACAATTTTTTTAGAGAGCATGGACGGACATCAGTTAGTTGTTTACTGTTATCTTGAACACATTCTTGTTCTGATACTGCATAGTCAGCTGTTGTGTAGCTTTTCCGTTTTCTTGGTGACTTGCCGTTTCCAGCTCACATGTAAGTCTCAATTTTATTTCTAGTTTGACCATTAACGGGATCTGCCCTGAATTTTTTTTAGTTTTTAAGTATTTTAACAAAGGCCTATGCATCTAGGCTTAGTAAGTAATAATTTTTAAAACAGAATATTTGTTGGCTTGACAAGGCTTCGATACATTTCTCCAAAAAGTTTTCATAAACATAAATTCGAAAACATAGATGTCATAAACACAGATCCGAAAAAAGCTTATGTAACTAGTTACTGTATCTTGAATTTTAGAAAATTAATTATGCTCCAAATGGTGAATGTAGTCCTATAATGTGAATCCATTATAACTAAACAAGAATTAATGGATAAAGTTAATGGTTTTTTATTGTATTTAACCAGGAAAATTTAATTTAACTACAATTATGTCTCCAGCTGTTAACGAGAAACCTGCGTCAAAACACAGCGAAAAAAGCATTCTTTTTTACGTTTCGTTTACAATAATTTTAATAAATTGATAATTTTTATAAATTAAAACAATTTATAAAATTTGTTGATAGTTAAATTCTGGAGAAAACATATGTAAATAAAGATATATATATTTCTGCAAAGTACTTTTTATTGAAATACTTTTTATGTGTACATAAATACAAACATAATTAGAAATTCTGATATGAAGATCTGGAAACGAGTGTATAGTATATTTTTAGTAGGTTTGTATTAGTTTGCCGTAATACATAGCCAATAAATTTATCCATTTTTGAAATATATTTTAAAAAAACAGAATTAATTTTTCTACAAATTATTTGTAAAAGGTTTTTGTTTATTTTCAATTTGAAAAAGTTAGTGTAGGCTACTATTTAGCTCAAATATAAAATCGTGTGATTTAAACAGCAATGTTTTGTGTTTTACTCCAGGTTTCTCATTAAAAATAATTGGAAATATTGTTTAATTAAATTTTTTAACTAAAAAGCAATTAATGTACCCATGAACGGTTAGCTCCAGTAATTTCATTGTGTCTTTAAACACCCTGTACACTGAAAAACAAGTCAGAATAACGGTTTTTACACAAGAACTGGATGAGCTCAGACCTGAAGGCATTCAAAATAGAGCAGACTCGTTTGACCTCAGTTTATTTACAATCTAAGATCTTGGCTCCTGCAGTTTGTTCTGTTCGAGCGGTTACAATAAAAAGAAGACCTTTTCTGGAATAGAATTGTGCGTTGGGCGTGAGATTTGAACAGGTGACTTGCAGAAACCGAGGCTAGACGTGGAAGGCCTATGCTCTGTCGCCAATTCCCTCCGTTAGACGCCGCGTCACTCGATATAATCGCTCGACTTATCCGTGTTTCCGGCGGTTGGCCGCTGTTCTTCTACCTTATTAGTAGATTATTACTTAATGTGTTTGTAAAGACTTCTTCTACTGTACAACGTAGATCCCATTGTTTGGCGTCTTCTGGTTCTGTCTTCGTGTATTATTTGCACATCGTTACAAGGACGTTTTTGTAAACCAGAGGACTAACCCTGTAAAGAGGTATTAAGATAGTATCATAGGCCCATGTGTTTTAAGACTTCCAGTAATTAAGTCTAAAAACTGGGAATTGTAAATAAAATTGACTTTGGTAAGTAGGCTATTATTATTATTGCTATTGTTATTATTTTAATCAGATATTGGTAACATTATTGTACATAGGTCAATATGTTTTGAGCCCCCTCATTATCCCCATTCTTTTTTACGTACATTTCGAGAGTATGAATCAACTCTTGTTCTGAAAATCTTACCGTAAGACATAAAACATTCATGCATAGAGTACTATACCAAAACTAAAAAATGAGAACAAAAGCTCAAGTTTTGTTAATATATAGATTAAAAATGTAATAGGCAAACTCAGTTTTAGTAAATATCCTAAAAACTGTTTTTACAGTATAAAATGTGAATGAAAGACGAGAAAAGATGACCACTATATCTACTATTTAATTTAACACAAAAATAACACGCGATTAGGTATTGTAAGTAAATCAAAATGAGCCAAAAAATATATGATCCGAATATCATAAATATCATAATTCAGTCCGACAACAATAACAGGCCTACACCGAGAGAATAACTTACAACGAAATATAATTGAAGCCTGTTAAACAAAGCTAAGGGTTAAACCTATAAGCAAAATTAGCGTAGAAATAACATCTTTGTGGCTACTTAAGGGTTCTTAATTAAAAATGAACCAATATTTAAAAATAAATACATTTAAATTACAAAAAGGCTGAAGTTTTTAACGATTAAAAAGTAAGTATTACTGTCTAGGAATTCTGAGAGGAAAAACAACAGGGTTGCTTATCCTGATCAACGCCTTCCGTTTTTTTGGTAAACATCAGTCATTACTGTTTGTTTTCAACTTGGTTCGGTTTTGCTAGATTTTATGTAGTTTTTTACGTTTTTGAGAGTTGTAGATTTCTTGATCCCAACTACTTGACCGCTCATGACATCAGTGATGAACGTTTGTTTTTAGGTTAAGTATTTAAACACAGACCTAGATATTTAAATTTGTTTTACTTTCAAAGTCTCAGGTTTTAAGTTAGGCACTGGAGATTGTTTACACTCTAGACAAATTAGTACTGTTTTATACACACAAACGATGGACAATGACCTGTTAAAAATAACTATAATGCTGTTAACACTAAGTAGATATTTTAAAACCAATCGTTATTAATTTTCATAGATTTAAAAACTTCAACTTTCTGTTGTATTAGAAAAACAAATATTCTTGCCTGTTTTTTAGATTTTTGAAATAGTATTATACGACGTCCTTGTTTTAGCAATAGCATTATATACAAGTAATATAAACAATTTTTTAAGTTAATTCCTACTTAGGTCATGCACTTCCATTGCGTCAGCGAAACAGCTGCGTGCTACGATTCATAAAACCAACATAGGATAGAACGTGTCATTTAAATTAAATCCTATAGTGTAGTCTGTACAAATATGTGGTATTAATATCTGACAAAAAACTGTATTAACATCAAGTGTCATCCACTACAAGTTTTAAAAAAGTGTATTTAAACTTGAGTGGATGTGGATGAATAGAAAGTATTTTATTCGAACTTTTTGTATTTTTGTTTTATTATTTATTTTATTTTATTGAAGTATTATGAAAATTTGAACAAAATATATAAATAAATATATATATAGGGAGAGGGTGAACTAATAGTAGGAATTGAAAAAAGGCTGTCCGAATAACAATAACACTTTAAAGTATTAAACATTTAGTGCCAAGTGTCCTGGCTAAGCAGGTCGGCCAGATGGACCAAAACACAGACATCGGATACTTGAGCCATCACTCATCACAATTGCTGTAACAGAATATACTTGCCGGTCCTGCCCGCAGCGCACATGTTACCGTGTGTGTGTGTGTGTGTGTGTGTGTGTGTGTGTGTGTGTGTGTGTGTGTGTGTGTGTGTGTGTGTGTGTGTGTGTTGTTTTTTCTTAAAGCAACGTTGATTTTCAAGTTAGCTGCTGAAAGCCAAGTCTCGAGTTTCACCTGTAGCACGCCACTCGGCATCTGGAAACCGTCGTCCGCTGTCCTGGCATGAGCCTTCTGCCACATTAACTTTGAGTGTAGTCGATTTATAATGCAAATCTGCGACAACATTTCGGATTAAGCTAAGGTGTCGTTTTCAATCAGTAAGATTTTATTTAATCTATGAACAAAGACACGTTATTGCTTGCCTGCTATGAACAGTGTAGGGCAAATATTCTGATAATAATGAAAAAAATAAAAAATCTGTTTATTAATGTTTTTATGATACGAGATATTTTGATATTATATAATCAGGAAGTATTATAACGATACATTAGTTTCTATTTTAGGTTATTCTACGATAATTCTTTGTTTAGAAATGTATGTAAAATTTTCAGTATTATGATTAGAATCTTAGAAAGTTAAATCTTGAAAACAATATAAAATGTTGGAGATGTCTAAAGACAGGTGCGGATCATAGATCATTTAAATTTGAGTTTTGTCACGTAGAGAACCTTTGACGGGAGGAGCACTGCCAATCAACAAAGCCATAAATTCAAATTAAAAGCTAGGAAATTAACAGTTTCCTTGTAACCGTTGGTGACGGTTAAGTTTCAAAAAAATTAGAAAGCTGCTATCTAACTGGTGGTTTTTGAACAATTTTCTTGCTACTATTGGTCATAACATTGTGTCACTGAAAATGTATAAGAGGATGTCTTAGCACTATGTAGTCGGTGTAAGAAGTCTTGAAGCAATTATTTATTGCAAGTAGAGTATGGTAGGTACTGTATCCAAGTTTCGAATTTTATTAAAAAATTTTGTATTATAATCAATTAATAATTTTGTGTACAGCTAAAGTGCTTTCTTTAATTATAAACTAGCCAAGGGCTAAATTTTGTTTTTTTGCTTTAATTGTCGCCACTGAAAACGATTTTTTTAAAACTTTGATAACTTGAGTAGCATCAAATATAGCCTAACGATCTACGTATCGATCAGTATATTCCAGAACTTATAGCATCAATCAACTCTAACTTCCAAATACAAATAAAGACAAAAAGTGTATTCAAATAAAATTTAGAAGAAACGTAACTACCAGAAAAATTTAAAAAACTTTAACTACCTTATGATTGTAATTAAACACCCCAATTAATAAATTAATGGAATACATTTTTGTTTGAAGAAATTAGAAATATTATATAAAATAAATTATAAATTTGAACAAGTTTGCAATTTAGAAAATGAAATTTATATAGGTAGTAGTATAATTATTAAAATCGGTATTAATAAATTATAGAGATCTTGGCAAATATAAAGTGTACTGTGTTTGAAGTTTATATTTTTGTTTTGTGTTCAAATAAATAAATAATATTTTAGTTAGGCTTATCATCAAAGACTAATCTTGTTTATTGTGTAAATTATTTTATTTACAATCATCAATTTTGTGTTATAAATCGGTGCCCAAAATGGTGCAGTCTGGCAGTTTAAAGTTTATATTAAAAGAATAAATTTTATTTTCTTATAACATATTTTATATTAGGCCCTATAGGACTACTAGGGTCTATGTATGTTTTTATTTTATATTGTAAAGATTGTATAGTTTCTCTTAAATTTATATTTGATGTCCATTTCTCAATTAGAAATTTAAAGTTTTGTATATTTTTCATTCACAAGTGTTTTATTTGAAAAAAAATTGTGAAAAAGGCTGAATATCGGTCTATTTTTTTTCAAAATCACTTCGTCTGATTTCACTAAAATGTCAATCATTTACTAAGATGAATAACTTACTACAGTGTAACAAATTGGAATTTGTTCCAAATTCCGAAAATGAACTCAACATTGACCAACATGATGTCACATTATTTCATGAATTACCAACATTAAAAAGAAATTAAACTAAAATCGGGCTTTAATGTATTTATTGTTTTAAAACTACAGAAAGGATTTATTTAATGTTGGCTATAAACAATCAATGCGTTACATTTGAGCAAAATTTAATAAAAATTACAAAATATTTTTGGAAAATTAATTCGTATACCAAAAAATTGTTACAATTTTAAAAATAAGAATGGTCTAGAGACGTAGACAGACTGGATCTACTTATCTAATTTCACAAAAATTTCTCAGCGAGTCCATTCTTTAACGTTTTGTACAAATCGCAGATATCAAAAATAAATAAATAAATAAAAGTAACAAAAAAAACTTTTTTACTTACGGAGCCCTGCAAATGGATAGATCAATCAAAATCTTTTTATACTATCGTCAAACTTTGTATAAGCCTAATTAAAAAGTAAAATGATTAGTTTTGTAATGTTTCAAACTTACATTTAGAGAAACAGACGGTTATTAAGTTGCACGGTGTTTACCCACTGACTCTAAAATCTAAATTTAATTATAGAGGGAAATTATTTATTCCTTCAATTTATAGTTTTAATATTGAAAACAGTTTAAGCTGTCGCGTAACTAAACAAAAATAAAAACAGTAAAATCTATTAATCTTCATTACCGGTTGCTCGGCAAGTCGGCTAGGCACGCTCGGTAGTTAATTGATAATTACACCTAAACTTCGGGCACAAACAGACAGGGATCGGATACCTGATAGCCGAGCAGCGGCACCTGCCGAGGTAACCCGAACTGGCCACAGGTTGACCAACATAACAAAGTGGTGTGTGCTTTGCTCTCCGAACATAGCTTAGTCGTTTAGTCCGAGTAGATTACTTTTATCTTATTAGAGAATTTCGACTGGAAAATGAACAGTTGAAGCAGGCATTTCTGTAAGACTTTACCGTACCAGGTAACTAGAAAAGATCTGCGATCCTGACCTCTAGAACACTTTTTTTATGGTCGTTATAATTAGTATTTATTCTCAATATACTACCGAATTAATTGTTTCCTCGTTGTCATTATCGAATCATTTGTTTACAAAATTGAGTATAAATTAACATGTAATCGTTAATTTTAGTTTAGGTAGGCCTAATTATGTTAGAAGATCAGTTGTTTTATATTAATTCGTAAAGATCAGCTGATTTCATTGAACAGGTGATATGATGTAATACGTTTTAGGTTATGTTGTTATAATAACTAGCTATGTTAATTTGTTCTTTATACTGACTTTTAACGATCAGGTGATTTCATTAAACAGCTGATAGGCTTTTTTTTTTAACGTCCGACTGTTGTGCACACTTGGGCTAATGCAGACGATGAGATGATTTATAGCGTATGAAAATGCCAAGCCCTGGCCGGGAATCGAACCCGGGTCCTCGGGGTGAAAGCCCAGTACGCTATCAACTAGGCCACCGAGGCGGCTAGGCTATTATAATAAGTTTCAGGTTATGTTGTTAAAAACTTGCTATGTTACTTTGTCGTATTTTCCAAAAAAATATTGTAATTAAAATTAAAAAAAGGAAGAAAAAACATTATACATGATTTTTATATTTGGTTGAATAATAGAAATTTTATTTCGTACCACGAACAAAATGTATTAAAATATTATTTCTTCGTAAAAATTCATTCACTCAACTACATACACACCATTCGTAAATTAAAAATATTATTTTTAGAAAAAATTAGCAAAATATTTATTACTACTACAAACAGCAAAAAACATTAATTTAAAATTAATTAAAGAAATTAATTTATTTTAATAAGGTCTAGCCTATACTATACAGTGAAATATGCTTTTACAACTATTGATTGAAGGATTAGATACAGTAAACGAGACTGTTACAACTGTTGGCTGAAAGATAAGATATGTGAACTAGACTGGCGTAACTGTTGACTGAAAGATTAGATACAGTAAACTAGACTGTTATAAATATAGACTGAATGATGAGATACGTGAAGTAGACTGGCGTAACTGTTGACTGAAAGAATAGATATAGTAAACTAGACTGTTACAACTGTTTGTTACTGTGAGCTTGTATCGCAATTAACTGTAGATCTGTTGTCTGAAAGAATATATAGGCCTACAGTAAACTAGACTGTTACAACTGTTTGTTACTGTGAGCTTGTATCGCAATTAACTGTAGATCTGTTGTCTGAAAGAATATATAGGCCTACAGTAAACTAGACTGTTACAACTGTTTGTTACTGTGAGCTTGTATCGCAATTAACTGTAGATCTGCTGTCTGAAAGAATATATAGGCCTACAGTAAACTAGACTGTTACAACTGTTTGTTACTGTGAGCTTGTATCGCAATTAACTGTAGATCTGTTGTCCGAAAGAATATATAGGCCTACAGTAAACTAGACTGTTACAACTGTTTGTTACTGTGAGCTTGTATCGCAATTAACTGTAGATCTGTTGTCTGAAAGAATAGGCCTATATAGGCCTACAGTAAACTAGACTAATATAACTATTGACTCAAAGATTAGATAGGCCCTACTTGAACTAGACTAGCGTAACTGTTGACTAGAGAAATAGATTCAGTGAACTAGACTGTTGTAATTCTAAACCTAATTATCTATACAATCTTCGCGATTCTGCAACGTCGATATCTCGCTTCAGACTAAACACCGGAGCCTAAATAAACCATCGATATAGGCTATCGTATTACAACCGGGTTTTATATGGAAAATAAACACACAAAAAACTAAAATAAAGGAGAGGAAATGAGCGGGAACTGAATGAACAGCGATAATATCTCCCAGGCTTTGTTCTGGCAGTAGGTAATCGGGTTGACAAATCGGGCGGTCCAGGGATCAGCCTAAGGGGATCACCTTACCCATGCCGCACAAGCGAATGATATCCGATACATAGCATCGATAAGATCGCCTCGCGTTTCCAACCATCTTGTTGAAGTTTCAAAAGTCATTACGTTGAAGGTTTCTATTAACACTGTTACAGCTAGGGCCGAGCTGCACAATTGTGACGAAAACTAATGAGCGGTTATTGCTATTATTTTCAAGATGGCGTGAAATAAAAAGCTTTTTTTATACATTAACAGTATTAATGTTATTTCTGTATTTAGAACATATTTGTTGTAACACATAAACAGTAGTTAGTTAGGAAATCGAAAATAATTTTTAATGTGTTATGTTTAATGTAATTCAAATTGCAACCACGTCATTAAATAAAACTTTCATTTCATTTTCACAAAATCATCACAAAAAATTGAGAAATAATTCATAATGTAAATGGGCCTATTTATGTGATCAAACATTATGAATAAAAAAAGGCGTAGAACAAAACTGAAAAGGACATTAAAGCAGTCGTGAATTTATTTATGTATATTAAAATAATTCCTAAGATTTTTGTCCATATTTTTTTTACTTGATCGTTATTGTAAGCAAATTAAAAAATATATATAATCTTTAAAAAATGAATTTTGTGATTTTGTTTGAACTTTCTGTTTTCTAATCTTATTGCAGTTGTTTCGATTTGAATACGTATTAACGTATATGTGCAGATCACTAAAAACGTTTCAAGCGATTCTAATTAAATTTCGTAAAGAGGCCTGGTTTACCAACTTTTTAACTTTTAAAAATTCAAAATGTTTCAAGTACTCAAACAAAATATGTAGCTAGCTATATTAACAAAAATTGTATTACAAAAATATAAAAAAATAAACAATTGGATGTATTTCTCAAAATGTTTTTATAAAATATTGCTATATACGAGTAGGCTATATGTATTTATTACTGAAATCAGTGTCACTAATTGGAAACAAAATAAATTTTAGTAGATTTAAGGAGTTAACAGAAAAAAACAAGCATAATCTCGGTTTTTGCTGAAATTTTGGTATTAAATTAAAAGCTAGAAAAGTAGAACATATTTAGAATCGGCAGAAAACTAACAGTGATAGATTGGCAAGAAGATCCTTTGTTATTAGAAATGGGCAAAGAACTTTTATCAAAACAAAAATACATTTTAAGAAAAAAAGGTATTTATGTTATTATTCTGACATGTAAACCTTAAACACCAAACAGTTTTTTTTTAGTTTGAAAAGACAGAAAATAGAAGAGAATTGTGTAGAGATATAGACATTTAGCGTGATGTAGGGAAACGTAATTTATACGAAAAACTTATATGGAACTAAAAAAAAATATTTAAATTTAATACTTTCAACTTACAATCCTATAGCATTTTAAGATGACACTGGTTTTAGACGTGGTAACTTGAAATCCAGCTGTGGTTTTGAATCTGCCTGTATTTTATGCAATTTTCCTACATTTTATTCACGCGTGGCATTCAAGAGTTTTTTGTACTAGTAAGTACAATGATATTTTTACTGTTTTTCTGTTATCATTTTCAAAAAAATATGGTTCAACCAACTTATTTACACTGTAATGTGTTACGTACAATCATTCAACAGTTGGTAAAAAATCGAATATGACTTGCGTGATAGATGTCCAACGGTAAATCATCATATATACTCGTATTGATAATAACTAGACTAATTAATGACCTTCTTCTAGGACCACATCCGGCGGTGACAAGAAAGCAAGTTCAGTTCAAAGGCAAAGCTCAGTTGTAATCACAGGACTCGACCACTTCAGGAATTAGCTACACAGGAGTCTGTGGACTCTGTCAGTCATATTGAATCTATTCCATGTAAGACTAATGTTAATTAGCGATACAAATTATTCCGCCATTACATTTGTTAAGATAAAGAGACAGCAAAGATCTTTAAAGTAAAATACATATACAAAATATAAAAAGCTGATATATTTACATATACAAACAAGACCATAAAAATAAGATACAAACACAATTTTATCTTAACAAATGAAGAAGTAACCAGTAACGTTAATTAATGTTAGTGTTGTAAGTAATGGTATCAATATGACTAAGAGGGTCCACTGACTGTTAAGGTAGAACATCTTCTGGATTGACTTAACTTTAATCTTTGTGGACAGTACTTTGGAACTTTCGTATGCATTCTTTGATTGTGGAGCTCTTAACTACAGAAAAACGAAAATTTCAAAATTCAGCAACTACATGAGGATATTGATAAAAATACTCTAAACAAGATTCTGGAGCCCGTCAAAGGTACTGGAATGGGTCTATAGTTTAAGCGGTGTCAGAATAAGATTTTTACGTGACGTGACGGAAGTCTGTTGAACACAGGTATTTCTGGAAGCGAAAAATATACTGGTAAGAAAGTTGAAATCAAGCTCTGAGAAGCTTTCCATTTCAGTCTAGAAAAAATGTTTTTGTGTTTTATTAGTTCAGCCTCCAGAATATTTATTTGTTTCCCAAACCTCTTTTTGAGTACAATGACAGTAACTTTTACTTCTCTAACAATTGGGGATGATGATATTTGAAATTACTGACGTAGCCTACCATGGAGCATCTACAATTACAGGAAGATTTTTGATTGACATTTTTAAAGTACATCAAGACTGAGCTATCTGCAGAATCCATTAAATTTAATTCTGTAAGACCATATAGGTACTTTTTTCTAAAGAAAGGAGTTAATTTTCCAAGATGTGCTTTGACTTATCAAAGCGTACGTCAGCACAAGTGAACTTTTACCGCGTGGTCCAGTATAAAGGCGAGGAAAAAAATTGTGTATGTGTGTGTGTGTGTGTGTGTGTGTGTGTGTGTGTGTGTGTGTGTGTGAGAGAGAGAGAGAGGGGGGAGAAAGAAAGAGAGGGGGAGAGGAGAGAGGAAGAAATAATATTTTTACATTAATCTTTAGAATACTCTGTATTCATTGCTTTTGCTTCCAATTACTGGTATACCAAATAAACTTAAACATTAGTCATTTTTCAAATATTAAACTGTCCTATGCAAATAAGTACGCTTACGTAAGTGTAAACATAAATATGCACACATAGATTACGATACATTAAAGGAAATTTTATTTTTATAAATTTCACTTCAATCCTGTCAATGAGACAGCCCTGTGCCGTGATAATTTTCCAGGAGCTATTTTTTTAAAAATCTTAATAGGTTTAGGTAAATAGTGAAACGTTCTTTTTTAATTAATTCATTGGATGTATACATACTATATATATATATATATATATATATATATATATATATATATATATATATATATAATAACAACGACTCCTAAAAACGTGTTTTAGATGTCAGTTAGGGTCGGTTCTCATTTCATACAATGACGGTCACTCTTTTCAATTGCTATTCTCCAATTAATATTTCAGCATAGGACGTACAGTTTCTGTGATTTAACTACAGGGATGTATCCATTTTGCATAACCAACGCCTTGATTTGGTAAAACAATCTGTATTGATAATGCTTTGTTCATTAGAAAGTGCATAATTGCTGTTAAGTATTAGCCAATTTAAATTAAAAAATGAGCTATTGGAGCGTGGTAAGGCATGAGCATTGATTGACCTCGTAATGAGAATCGATCCTGATCTCTAGAACATGATTTGAGAGGTTGTTACAATTTATATTTATTGTACATAAATATTTTATAATTATTTATATAGTTATAAATATAAAGGGATGTAATAATAATAGGGGAAAATATATAATAATGGGGATATTTAGTATGTATGGTCTTCGACGGCCAAAACTCCGATCTCTACATAAACAATTCTGTCATCAATCCCTTCATTTAAATTCCAAGTGTTTAGTCTTAGATAACTAATAATGCTATTTAGGCTTATACAAAATAACGATTAAAAATATTTCTCAGTGAAACACAATTAATTTCAAAATCACTTTGGTCTTTGTATCCATCGTATTCAATGCGTAAATATTTCAATATTAAAAATTCAACCACAATAAATAATTTCAACCGTTTGGTCTTCAGTTTGTGTGTTTGTTTATTTATTATTTGTTTGTTACGTAATTTTTCAGCATACGCATTGACCGATTGTTTTGAAATTCGATACGAAGGTACCTTGTATAAAGCCAAACAAAATTTTCCCCAATCACTTCTGTTTCAAGATGGCTAGCTCGATTTAACGATGACGCGTGTAAGTAGTTCTAGCCAAATGCATTGACCGATTGTTTTGAAATTCGGTGCAAAGGTATCTTGTATAAAGCCAAAAATAACATGTGTTTATTTATTACCTTTTTTTTTTTCGTTTCACCCTCTTTGGGGTACGCTGAATCAATCATTTCTTGCGCGCTGTACTTTTCTTTGTTCCCAGTAGCTCTTCATTCTTTCCGATCTTCTCTTCCTCTCCTCTTCCGAAATGACAGGTTTAGGTCTTATTTTGGCTTTATCTTGGAATCTTATTCTTTCGTCTTTGGTAATTATCTTAGCAGTTTGGTCAAACAATGAATCTTCTGTAATTTTTAATTCTATTAGGTCTTTTTCAATTTCTTTAAACCAGTTCAGTTTTGTTTTACGATTATGGAAAAAATCGAACACCTGTTTCGTCAATCTATTGGAGTTCATTCTAAGAAGATGGCCGTAAAAATTTATTCTCCTTTTTCTCATAGTATCGGACAGTTTTTCAATTTTCTTATAGAGAGCTTCATTTCTTATATATACAACCTTATTATCCTGAAATTTTGTTCCTATAATTTTTCTTAAGATTTTCCTTCCCGTTATTTCAAGTTTTTCTATCTGGCCTATGCGATTCATGGTTAATGTTTCTGCTGCGTACAGTGCTTCCGGCTTGATCACTGTTTTATAATGTTTAATTTTGGACCCCCATGAAAGGGATTTCTCATTGTATGTTTCTTTCGTCAATTGGAAGGCCAATTCAAGTTTGTTTCTCCTGGATTCCATTGCCTTGCCCTCATCTGCATTCCAACTAATCCATTCACCAAGATATTTGAACTCTTTTACAATTTCTATTTTCTGTTCTTGGATTTTAAGGTATTTATTTGGGTATTTGTTGTTTGTCATGATTTTGGTCTTTTCAAACGATATGTTTAGACCTATTTTAGCTGCTTGTTTCTTCAATTCAAGAATCTGCTCCCTTGCTTCCTCCATTGTTTCAGCAAACAAGGCCATATCATCTGCAAATGCAATACAGCTAATTCTGAGATTCTTCTTTTTGTAACCCAATCCTATTTTTATTACCTATTTATTATGTGTAGATTTATTCTCTCCCGTTTCAAGATAACAGCCTTTGAAAGTGTAGAATTTCATATATTACTATTCGAACGGAAGAACTTACCGTAATTTTGACCGCTTCATGGAGAAAGAGCATACAATTTCCCAATAAAGTTGTCCCAGTAATATTTTCCCTAAATATTACGGTTACCGATTAAATTGGTGGGAAATTGTACGAGCGAGTCAGAGCACTGCCGTGGTGCTGCAGGCAATTAAGAATATTCTGATAGTCTACTGGTCTTTGCACTACTATTTATTTAAATTTATCTTAAAGAATAGTTATGAAAATTAACCAATTTTATTAAAATCGGTCTGTTAGTTTAATCTCCAATGATGTATAGATGTCCAATACGTACAGACGTCCAAATTAAACCCACGTTTTTGGACTAGGTGTGCTTGAAAAAGGAATGGATCAATTAAATACATTTTTTTTTCAAAATACGCTTAATTTATATTTTAAACAGTGATAAGATAAAGGTAACGCTAAAAAGATTTGGTAATGGACGACTCAATATTCGCAACACGCAGTTGTCTTGCTGACGTGATAGAAGCGAAATTCCAAAACAATAATTTTCTTTATCCAAACATTTTTTAAATTTCGATTTTCCCATTACAATCAGCATTAAAATTACTTTGAAAATACGAAAAAATCCTGACCGTCGACAAAACATTTTCTAATTTCAACGGATTTTAAAAAGCAAAAGTGCTAATTTACAAAGCTTTTAACGCTGATTATTATGAGAAATTAGATTTTAAAGAGATTTTCGCCATTTTTAAAATGTTAAACGAATTTTGCTGATTAACGAACTTATCCAAGCTATTAATTAGCCTTCCGAAAATAAATTTTTGTACCAAATTTGAATCAAATTCGTCGAAAAATTGCGTAAATATTAACTACTCTTCAAAAAATTTGTTTAGATATCGGTGCTATTTTCAAGGTTTGGGTTTGGGTCGTCCATTGATGGTTGTTCCAATTCTTTTTTTCCATTAGAAATTTGTTGAAAATTGCATTTAAATAATCCTTTAAAAATTAAACATCATTTATTTGGAATCAGCACCAATTTTGATTTGAATTAATTCTAGATTGGCGCATGAATAGCCTAGGTTATATAGTAAACCCGTAAAATATCAGTTTAATTCTTGTCTGTTTTATAAAGTAATATCTGTTGTTTGTCATACACTAAGTACTTGACAAGTAGTCTAGATTGGCGCGTGAATAGCCTAGGTTATATAGTAAACCCGTAAAATATCAGTTTAATTCTTGCCTGTTTTATAAAGTAATATCTGTTGTTTGTCATACATTAAGTACTTGACAAGTAGTCTAGATTGGCGCATGAATAGCCTAGGTTATATAGTAAACCCGTAAAATATCAGTTTAATTCTTGTCTGTTTTATAAAGTAACATCTGATGTTTGTCATACATTAAGTACTTGACAAGTAATCTAGATTGGCGCATGAATAGCCTAGGTTATACTGTAAACCCGTAAAATATCAGTTTAATTCTTGCCTGTTTTATAAAGTAACATCTGTTGTTTGACATACATTAAGTACTTGAGAGTGTCTAGATTGGCGCATAAATAGCCTAGGTTATATAGTAAACCCGCAAAATATCAGTTTAATTCTTGCCTGTTTTATAAAGTAATATCTGTTGTTTGTCATACATTAAGTACTTGACAAGTAGTCTAGATTGGCGCATGAATAGCCTAGGTTATATAGTAAACCCGTAAAATATCAGTTTAATTCTTGTCTGTTTTATAAAGTAACATCTGTTGTTTGTCATACATTAAGTACTTGACAAGTAGTCTAGATTGGCGCATGAATAGCTATAGGTTATATAGTAAACCCGTAAAATATCAGTTTAATTCTTGCCTGTTTTATAAAGTAACATCTGTTGTTTGTCATACATTAAGTACTTGACAAGTAGTCTAGATTGGCGCATGAATAGCCTAGGTTATATAGTAAACCCCTAAAATATCAGTTTAATTCTTGTCTGTTTTATAAAGTAATATCTGTTGTTTGACATACATTAAGTACTTGATAGTGTCTAGATTGGCGCATGAATAGCCTAGGTTATACTGTAAACCCGTAAAATATCAGTTTAATTCTTGCCTGTTTTATAAAGTAACATCTGTTGTTTGACATACATTAAGTACTTGAGAGTGTCTAGATTGGCGCATAAATAGCCTAGGTTATATAGTAAACCCGCAAAATATCAGTTTAATTCTTGCCTGTTTTATAAAGTAATATCTGTTGTTTGACATACATTAAGTACTTGATAGTGTCTAGATTGGCGCATGAATAGCCTAGGTTATATAGTAAACCCGTAAAATATCAGTTTAATTCTTGTCTGTTTTATAAAGTAATATCTGTTGTTTGTCATACACTAAGTACTTGACAAGTAGTCTAGATTGGCGCGTGAATAGCCTAGGTTATATGGTAAACCCGTAAAATATCAGTTTAATTCTTGCCTGTTTTATAAAGTAATATCTGTTGTTTGTCATACATTAAGTACTTGACAAGTAGTCTAGATTGGCGCATGAATAGCCTAGGTTATATAGTAAACCCGTAAAATATCAGTTTAATTCTTGTCTGTTTTATAAAGTAACATCTGTTGTTTGTCATACATTAAGTACTTGACAAGTAGTCTAGATTGGCGCATGAATAGCTATAGGTTATATAGTAAACACGTAAAATATCAGTTTAATTCTTGCCTGTTTTATAAAGTAACATCTGTTGTTTGTCATACATTAAGTACTTGACAAGTAGTCTAGATTGGCGCATGAATAGCCTAGGTTATATAGTAAACCCGTAAAATATCAGTTTAATTCTTGTCTGTTTTATAAAGTAATATCTGTTGTTTGACATACATTAAGTACTTGATAGTGTCTAGATTGGCGCATGAATAGCCTAGGTTATACTGTAAACCCGTAAAATATCAGTTTAATTCTTGCCTGTTTTATAAAGTAACATCTGTTGTTTGACATACATTAAGTACTTGAGAGTGTCTAGATTGGCGCATAAATAGCCTAGGTTATATAGTAAACCCGCAAAATATCAGTTTAATTCTTGCCTGTTTTATAAAGTAATATCTGTTGTTTGACATACATTAAGTACTTGATAGTGTCTAGATTGGCGCATAAATAGCCTAGGTTATATAGTAAACCCGCAAAATATCAGTTTAATTCTTGCCTGTTTTATAAAGTAATATCTGTTGTTTGACATACATTAAGTACTTGAGAGTGTCTAGATTGGCGCATAAATAGCCTAGGTTATATAGTAAACCCGCAAAATATCAGTTTAATTCTTGCCTGTTTTATAAAGTAATATCTGTTGTTTGTCATACATTAAGTACTTGACAAGTAGTCTAGATTGGCGCATGAATAGCCTAGGTTATATAGTAAACCCGTAAAATATCAGTTTAATTCTTGTCTGTTTTATAAAGTAATATCTGTTGTTTGACATACATTAAGTACTTGATAGTGTCTAGATTGGCGCATGAATAGCCTAGGTTATACTCTAAACCCGTAAAATATCAGTTTAATTCTTGCCTGTTTTATAAAGTAACATCTGTTGTTTGACATACATTAAGTACTTGATAGTGTCTAGATTGGCGCATGAATAGCCTAGGTTATACTGTAAACCCGTAAAATATCAGTTTAATTCTTGCCTGTTTTATAAAGTAACATCTGTTGTTTGACATACATAAAGTACTTGATAGTGTCTAGATTGGCGCATGAATAGCCTAGGTTATACTGTAAACCCGTAAAATATCAGTTTAATTCTTGTCTGTTTTATAAAGTAATATCTGTTGTTTGACATACATTAAGTACTTGATAGTGTCTAGATTGGCGCATGAATAGCCTAGGTTATACTGTAAACCCGTAAAATATCAGTTTAATTCTTGCCTGTTTTATAAAGTAACATCTGTTGTTTGTCATACATTAAGTACTTGACAAGTAGTCTAGATTGGCGCATGAATAGCCTAGGTTATATAGTAAACCCGCAAAATATCAGTTTAATTCTTGCCTGTTTTATAAAGTAATATCTGTTGTTTGACATACATTAAGTACTTGATAGTGTATAGATTGGCGCATAAATAGCCTAGGTTATATAGTAAACCCGCAAAATATCAGTTTAATTCTTGCCTGTTTTATAAAGTAATATCTGTTGTTTGACATACATTAAGTACTTGAGAGTGTCTAGATTGGCGCATAAATAGCCTAGGTTATATAGTAAACCCGCAAAATATCAGTTTAATTCTTGCCTGTTTTATAAAGTAATATCTGTTGTTTGTCATACATTAAGTACTTGACAAGTAGTCTAGATTGGCGCATGAATAGCCTAGGTTATATAGTAAACCCGTAAAATATCAGTTTAATTCTTGTCTGTTTTATAAAGTAATATCTGTTGTTTGACATACATTAAGTACTTGAGAGTGTCTAGATTGGCGCATGAATAGCCTAGGTTATACTGTAAACCCGTAAAATATCAGTTTAATTCTTGCCTGTTTTATAAAGTAACATCTGTTGTTTGACATACATTAAGTACTTGAGAGTGTCTAGATTGGCGCATAAATAGCCTAGGTTATATAGTAAACCCGCAAAATATCAGTTTAATTCTTGCCTGTTTTATAAAGTAATATCTGTTGTTTGTCATACATTAAGTACTTGACAAGTAGTCTAGATTGGCGCATGAATAGCCTAGGTTATATAGTAAACCCGTAAAATATCAGTTTAATTCTTGTCTGTTTTATAAAGTAACATCTGTTGTTTGTCATACATTAAGTACTTGACAAGTAGTCTAGATTGGCGCATGAATAGCTATAGGTTATATAGTAAACCCGTAAAATATCAGTTTAATTCTTGCCTGTTTTATAAAGTAACATCTGTTGTTTGTCATACATTAAGTACTTGACAAGTAGTCTAGATTGGCGCATGAATAGCCTAGGTTATACTCTAAACCCGTAAAATATCAGTTTAATTCTTGTCTGTTTTATAAAGTAATATCTGTTGTTTGACATACATTAAGTACTTGATAGTGTCTAGATTGGCGCATGAATAGCCTAGGTTATACTGTAAACCCGCAAAATATCAGTTTAATTCATGCCTGTTTTATAAAGTAACATCTGTTGTTTGACATACATTAAGTACTTGAGAGTGTCTAGATTGGCGCATAAATAGCCTAGGTTATATAGTAAACCCGCAAAATATCAGTTTAATTCTTGCCTGTTTTATAAAGTAATATCTGTTGTTTGACATACATTAAGTACTTGATAGTGTCTAGATTGGCGCATGAATAGCCTAGGTTATTTAGTAAACCCGTAAAATATCAGTTTAATTCTTGTCTGTTTTATAAAGTAATATCTGTTGTTTGTCATACACCAAGTACTTGACAAGTAGTCTAGATTGGCGCGTGAATAGCCTAGGTTATATGGTAAACCCGTAAAATATCAGTTTAATTCTTGCCTGTTTTATAAAGTAATATCTGTTGTTTGTCATACATTAAGTACTTGACAAGTAGTCTAGATTGGCGCATGAATAGCCTAGGTTATATAGTAAACCCGTAAAATATCAGTTTAATTCTTGTCTGTTTTATAAAGTAACATCTGTTGTTTGTCATACATTAAGTACTTGACAAGTAGTCTAGATTGGCGCATGAATAGCTATAGGTTATATAGTAAACCCGTAAAATATCAGTTTAATTCTTGCCTGTTTTATAAAGTAACATCTGTTGTTTGTCATACATTAAGTACTTGACAAGAAGTCTAGATTGGCGCATGAATAGCCTAGGTTATATAGTAAACCCGTAAAATATCAGTTTAATTCTTGTCTGTTTTATAAAGTAATATCTGTTGTTTGACATACATTAAGTACTTGATAGTGTCTAGATTGGCGCATGAATAGCCTAGGTTATACTGTAAACCCGTAAAATATCAGTTTAATTCTTGCCTGTTTTATAAAGTAACATCTGTTGTTTGACATACATTAAGTACTTGAGAGTGTCTAGATTGGCGCATAAATAGCCTAGGTTATATAGTAAACCCGCAAAATATCAGTTTAATTCTTGTCTGTTTTATAAAGTAACATCTGTTGTTTGACATACATTAAGTACTTGATAGTGTCTAGATTGGCGCATAAATAGCCTAGGTTATATAGTAAACCCGCAAAATATCAGTTTAATTCTTGCCTGTTTTATAAAGTAATATCTGTTGTTTGACATACATTAAGTACTTGAGAGTGTCTAGATTGGCGCATAAATAGCCTAGGTTATATAGTAAACCCGCAAAATATCAGTTTAATTCTTGCCTGTTTTATAAAGTAATATCTGTTGTTTGTCATACATTAAGTACTTGACAAGTAGTCTAGATTGGCGCATGAATAGCCTAGGTTATATAGTAAACCCGTAAAATATCAGTTTAATTCTTGTCTGTTTTATAAAGTAATATCTGTTGTTTGACATACATTAAGTACTTGATAGTGTCTAGATTGGCGCATGAATAGCCTAGGTTATACTCTAAACCCGTAAAATATCAGTTTAATTATTGCCTGTTTTATAAAGTAACATCTGTTGTTTGACATACATTAAGTACTTGATAGTGTCTAGATTGGCGCATGAATAGCCTAGGTTATACTGTAAACCCGTAAAATATCAGTTTAATTCTTGCCTGTTTTATAAAGTAACATCTGTTGTTTGACATACATAAAGTACTTGATAGTGTCTAGATTGGCGCATGAATAGCCTAGGTTATACTGTAAACCCGTAAAATATCAGTTTAATTCTTGTCTGTTTTATAAAGTAATATCTGTTGTTTGACATACATTAAGTACTTGATAGTGTCTAGATTGGCGCATGAATAGCCTAGGTTATACTGTAAACCCGTAAAATATCAGTTTAATTCTTGCCTGTTTTATAAAGTAACATCTGTTGTTTGTCATACATTAAGTACTTGACAAGTAGTCTAGATTGGCGCATGAATAGCCTAGGTTATATAGTAAACCCGCAAAATATCAGTTTAATTCTTGCCTGTTTTATAAAGTAATATCTGTTGTTTGACATACATTAAGTACTTGATAGTGTCTAGATTGGCGCATAAATAGCCTAGGTTATATAGTAAACCCGCAAAATATCAGTTTAATTCTTGCCTGTTTTATAAAGTAATATCTGTTGTTTGACATACATTAAGTACTTGAGAGTGTCTAGATTGGCGCATAAATAGCCTAGGTTATATAGTAAACCCGCAAAATATCAGTTTAATTCTTGCCTGTTTTATAAAGTAATATCTGTTGTTTGTCATACATTAAGTACTTGACAAGTAGTCTAGATTGGCGCATGAATAGCCTAGGTTATATAGTAAACCCGTAAAATATCAGTTTAATTCTTGTCTGTTTTATAAAGTAATATCTGTTGTTTGACATACATTAAGTACTTGAGAGTGTCTAGATTGGCGCATGAATAGCCTAGGTTATACTGTAAACCCGTAAAATATCAGTTTAATTCTTGTCTGTTATATAAAGTAACATCTGTTGTTTGTCATACATTAAGTACTTGATAGTGTCTAGATTGGCGCATGAATAGCCTAGGTTATACTGTAAACCCGTAAAATATCAGTTTAATTCTTGCCTGTTTTATAAAGTAACATCTGTTGTTTGACATACATTAAGTACTTGATAGTGTCTAGATTGGCGCATGAATAGCCTAGGTTATACTGTAAACCCGTAAAATATCAGTTTAATTCTTGCCTGTTTTATAAAGTAACATCTGTTGTTTGACATACATAAAGTACTTGATAGTGTCTAGATTGGCGCATGAATAGCCTAGGTTATACTGTAAACCCGTAAAATATCAGTTTAATTCTTGTCTTTTTTATAAAGTAATATCTGTTGTTTGACATACATTAAGTACTTGATAGTGTCTAGATTGGCGCATGAATAGCCTAGGTTATACTGTAAACCCGTAAAATATCCGTTTAATTCTTGTCTGTTTTATAAAGTAACATCTGTTGTTTGACATACATTAAGTACTTGATAGTGTCTAGATTGGCGCATGAATAGCCTAGGTTATACTGTAAACCCGTAAAATATCAGTTTAATTCTTGCCTGTTTTATAAAGTAACATCTGTTGTTTGACATACATTAAGTACTTGATAGTGTCTAGATTGGCGCATGAATAGCCTAGGTTATATAGTAAACCCGTAAAATATCAGTTTAATTCTTGTCTGTTTTATAAAGTAACATCTGTTGTTTGTCATACATAAAGTACTTGATAGTGTCTAGATTGGCGCATGAATAGCCTAGGTTATACTCTAAACCCGTAAAATATCAGTTTAATTCTTGCCTGTTTTATAAAGTAACATCTGTTGTTTGACATACATTAAGTACTTGATAGTGTCTAGATTGGCGCATGAATAGCCTAGGTTATATAGTAAACCCGTAAAATATCAGTTTAATTCTTGCCTGTTTTATAAAGTAACATCTGTTGTTTGACATACATTAAGTACTTGAGAGTGTCTAGATTGGGGCATGAATAGCCTATGTTATATAGTAAACCCGTAAAATATCAGTTTAATTCTTGCCTGTTTTATAAAGTAACATCTGTTGTTTGACATACATTAAGTACTTGAGAGTGTCTAGATTGGCGCATGAATAGCCTAGGTTATATAGTAAACCCGTAAAATATCAGTTTAATTCTTGCCTGTTTTATAAAGTAACATTTGTTGTTTGACATACATTAAGTACTTGATAGTGTCTAGTTTGGCGTATGAATAGCCTAGGTTATATAGTAAACCCGCAAAATATCAGTTTAATTCTTGCCTGTTTTATAAAGTAACAACTATTATTTGTCAGGCACTAAATACTTGACGAGTAGCCCTTGTGCTACGGTACTTGGGTTAAATCGCATCAGATCGTACAATAGATCAATGATCACACCTAGATCCTTGGCCTGATTAATCGTCGGCTGCGAGTGTGGGTGTCTATTGAACGGTGCTTATTACAATTTGTTTGTGACAAACAGAACTGAATGGACGCATTGTTTGTGGTGAATGGTCCTGCGGCGAGGCTGCGTGACGCTCTTTCATTACTGCAGCGCCCTGCGTGAACATTGTTCATTAACAACTCGAGGAAGTGGATATCAAAGAATCCGGCACCTAGGAAGACCCCCGTGAGAACGGAGAAAGCAGTGTTAAGCTGACATATTGTATTGTAAAATAGGCCAGCTGTTTCAGGAAAAGTGTCGATTAGATATTTAAAGTGAGTAAGAATTATTTTTTTATACATTTTATTTCAAAATATTTTAGCAAATTTCCAGTGGATATTGATCCAGTAGAACGGACATTAAGATAAAAAGACTGGGGCCATAACACGAACGCCATTCCTGATCTCTAGAACACGATTTAAGGTGTTGTTAGTAATTTATGTAAAAATGTATGCTTTGTTTTTTTAGTTAGAACACACACACACACACGCGCGCGCGCGCGTACGTACGTAGCTGTATTATATATATATATATATATATGTAATATTGAATGACCTCATACAAGCGTGTTCTATTGGTGCTGATTTCATAGTTCCGGATTTAATGTATAATCTATTAAAACTACAAAATCCTCCACATCGATCCGATTTGATTCAAATCTAAACACCAAAATTGATAATCTTTTAATATAACGGCCATTCAAAATCTTTAAAAATGTAAATTTAAAATATAAATTTACGTAGTAATAAATAAAAGAACGCAAAATAAAATTTTAACAGCTTTAACAGCAAAATTTGTTCGTCAGTTTCAAAAAGGTAGTCATTCCAAATCATTAAAAAAATCATAACTGCTATCAGGGTATATTTTTTTTTTTTCGATTTAATGGACAATTTTTTTTCAAATTTGCTCCACAAACGTAAGGTTCTTATAAGGTTCTAATTTTTTTTAACTACAACAAGACACACGTTTTGTTTTAGTATTTAGAGTTTCGTTTATAAAATATATGAAAATGTTATTAAAACATTAATAATCTCTAGCTAATTTCAGTGAAATATAAAATAAAAAATTACAAAATCCCTTTAACACAGAGAGAGTGGCCACCATTATACAGTTCCAGAAGTGATCTAAGTGGCGTCTACATAATGTACTTGTAATTCCAAACAGGAATCTAGACAATTAAGTAAGCGCGTGCCAAAAGCAAGTTCTAATTCAAATTCATTGTTCTTGTGACCCGAGTTCAAACACCTGGGCAACTCGAGTTCAGAGGTCATGTAGTGGCACTCTCGACGTCAATCAGTCGTCAACACGCTGCAGAAGTGAGAAGCCACTCCCTATGCTACTTTCGTAACAGAGCTAGATGCAGTTTTCCGGGATATCTCTTAGCATTCTTTGTTCGTTTGATAATAGTGCATTTCCCTAGAGGAGTGCTGGTAATTTTATCGGTAAGACAGTGGGCCAGTTTGTTGAAATTGTATGCAAATTCGAATTTAGTTACTACCGTTGTTTTTTACGCTATTTTTACCACTTACTTTATTTGAGTAGGCGTAATTATAAACTGTATTTTAACAAAAATTTATAAAAATCGTTAGATTTTACTTTTAGAAAATCGAATTATTGACTAGGCTACTGTAAACAGTGTTTTGACCGAAAAAGGGTGTTTAATTTTTTTTTTCAGTCGCAATATGTTTATGAGAAAACCAAATGTACGAGGGTTGATCAAATATAAACGAGACAGACTTTCTAAAAACTTTTCCGTTGGACATTGAACTCTAAAGGGTGGGGTTTCAGGTAGCCTGGGAGGTTTGGGACGGGCGTAGACGGGCAACATTTCCGTTCGGACCCTTCAGTATTAAACTATACAATGAGTGAGAGTGAAGTGCACGCTTCCGTGGAGCAGAGAATTATTATTAAGTTTTTGGCCAAGGAGGGGGTCAATCCGACTGAAATCTTTCGTAGATTGACGGCTCAATACGGGGACAGGACCCTGTCAAGAGCTCGCGTTTTTGCTTGGCACAAGGAATTCGCCGAAGGACTCGAAGCAGTAGAAAACCTCCAGGCCAAATCACGATCGTCGGCCGGGAAGGTAATGGCCACTGTATTTTTCGATAATCAAGGCGCCTTTCACGTCGATTTCCTCCATCAACGACGCACAATAAATGCACAATATTATTGCGATATTTTAGAGGCCGCAAAACAGTCTTTTCGTAGGAAAAGGAAATCTAAACCGGCGAGAAACGTCATTCTTCTTCACGATAATGCCCGACCACATTCGGCGAATGCTACGAGGCTTAAACTCGATCAAATTGGCTGGGAACCAATGGAACATCCCCCATACAGTCCAGACTTATCACCCTGCGACTATCACCTGTTTGGGCCACTCAAAGAGGCGCTTGGAGGCCAGCGTTTCGAAGACGATTCTGCGGTGGAGACCTTCGTGCTCCAATGGCTCAATGAACGCCCGAGAACTTTTTACGAAGATGGAATTAAAAAACTTCCAATCCGGTGGGAAAAATGTGTTACTCGTGCGGGAGACTATGTAGAAAAATAAGTTGTATCAAGAATAATTTGTAAGTAAGCAATAAATTTTTTAAAAAATCAGTCTCGTTTATATTTGATCAACACTCGTACGTCTACATACCAAAATTAATTTTATCTATAATGTAATTTAGTCTCTAGTAATCTGTACATATACATAGATCGTCGGTATTAAAGGAAAAACCACTTTTTGGACTCAGGGCGGGAGGTTTGAGAACGAAGAAAAACATTCATTTCTCAACGATCAAAGTATTTTTCTGATAGCCTACTTCATAAAGTGAGAAAATATAATCCACTTTTGGGATTTCCAGAACCTGAAAATGAATATACCTGTCAAAACTCAAGATTTTTATTTTACACTAAGAAGAGTGTAAAAATGGGGGAAATATGGCAAATTTTACCTCCAAGCTTAATTTCTAATCGCAGTCAATTCATTATTATACAAATCAAAGTTCGTAAATACTTTCCAAAAGAACATTAAAAAAAACTACAGTTACTAATTTTAAATGCGAAATTTCCTTGGCTTGGATCTGCTTTGACGTGGATCCTCCGCGAAGAAACAGTTATTAATTTCACAACATTTTACAAGAAAATGCAGAAACTGTAGCTTTGGGAAAAATCTATTTTGCAATCGCTGTTTGACTAAGAGTAATTCGTTACGAAAGAAAGTAAAACCGAGACAAAGGAAAAGTAAAAGGACTATGATCAAGTGTCCGCCCACACTGGCTTCTGATTGGACAAGAACAAAGAGACTGAAAGGTTGGGTACCCTCTTCAGACTCCTCGATCATCCGACAAGTGGCTGCATCCTTCTTACATCCGAGATTTATACATTATTTTAACGCACAATTAAGACACTACCGAGATATCGAGTAAACTTGATGAATGATTCTTTGTACCGGTGTGTATGTACTTTAGTCAATCAAGGAGTTGTGGGAGAACAGAGCAACTGTCGTGACCAATGAGTGGCTGTTACATCAGAACACTGAAGACACTGAAACCTTTACGAATCCTTTTTAGCTGGTGCCCTCAGTTAAGCAGGACTTTTTTTCACAGCTTCAGATGTAAAAGTAAGGAAAACTTTTGGACAACTTTCACGAGTTCAATTTAATTATTTAAAACATTATAAAATACGGGGTAGGAGATATCGGCTTGTTAGATAACATTCATTGTTGGATAATTATTTTTCGATTTACTCCCAAACTGTAATTTTCTTGTACTTCAAAACTGGTACACTGTCCTCGTAGTTATGAATGATCAAATGGGCCTACAGTTTAGTCTCTACTTTTAGCACTTTTGTAACTTTTTTGTTTTTGTTAAGAACTCCTAATCAGATTTAAGCTATAAGTTTTGCTAGGGTAGGCCTATTTGTGGGTTATTATTTGAGATAAATTTTATCGCGAAAACGTTATTTCCAATTTCTAACCTAATTTTAATTATTTTTAACATGTAGGCCTATCATGTTTTAGGGCTGGTTTTGATGTTAGATTTTGCAAGACACGTGACCATGTTGATATTGATATATATAACAGTATATTTCACGCATCGCAAATCTCATATTAAATTAATTACAAATAAAAATTTCAGCGTTTCAGCCGGTATCGAACAGAGAGCACACGCGAAAACCACTACACTACGGAAAATACGAAAAAAATTAACCGATTTAAGTATATGAAATGAATTTTTAATTTTGGTAGTTATAGTAAAAGATCTTTGTTTTATATTAATTCGTAAAGATCAGCTGATTTCATTACACAGCTTATAAGCTATAATAAGTTTCAATTAATGTTGTTAACTAGCTATGTTAATTTGTCGTTTATATTAATTCATAATGATCAGCTATTTAATTGAACAGCTGATAGGCTATAAGTTTCAGGTTATGTTGTTATACTAGCTAAGTAATTTGTCGTATTTTCGAAGAAATTATCGTAATTAAAATAAAAAGGGGAGCGAAAACATGATACATGATTTTTATTTTTAGTTTAATAACAGAAATTTTTTAATTTGTTTTTCCCAAAATAGGTGTTTATTACTGTTTTCAATGTACGAAGTAATTATAATTAAGATTTTTTTTTAAATCTTAGGCCTGCTTGAATATGTGTATTTTTTAAGCCATCGTTTGTCAGTGCATTTTTTTGGCGACTTAGATGAATTTCAGGATGTACATCTGTACTTTTTTTTAATTTCAAAAACATGTAGGTACGATTTTTGGTCAAAAACTGAAAAATCAGTCAACATATTTTTTTTAATTACTTCAATGGAATGTTGTCCTATAAAAATCATAACTCTATTCAGTGTAGCAAATTTGAAATAAATTTACAGTACAAAGGTAAATCGATAATGCACCCAAAGCGCAGTTTGAATTTTTTCCGAATTACATTCGAAGCATAAATTACTTTTTGCATTTCGTACACTGATTTGTTGTAATTTTCCATAAATAACCTAATTTTGAGTAAAATCTAATAAAACATTTAAAGGCATTAGGATAAGCTACAATTTTTGTCGACAACGTCCAAACCATATTTCTTGGTAAACAATTAAATGTAAAAAAGTTAATGTAGTGTTTTGCTCCATTTATTTTATTTAAAACGGTCTATATATACGAAGCAACTGCACTCCACGTACCAAATATTATAGAAATAAGTAGGGTATAGTTTATAGTGAAACTATACGCATTGGCAGACAAACCTAAGTATAAATACATAATTTTCTTCACAGTCATCTCACTTTTTCTACACAGTCTACATAAAGTTCACTTATAGAGTGTATTTATAGTCTTACGACATGCTCTCCAGTTATACATTTTTCAATGAAAAGTAGCTAATTAGATATTAGCGAATTTGTATGGGAAAATGAACTATAGACGCATACCGGGAATCTTGAAAGAAGCGCCTAGTAGGCCTACATACTCGTACATTATGTTTACATAAGTATACCATCGTTTGCAATTTTTGTCAGGCTTAAATTCAGTCTTGGCACTAAACTCGATTCTGGTACGCTCGGACTAGTCCGTTAAACCAGCAAATTCGTTAAGTCGTTTCAAAATAACGGCCATTCCAAATCAACTTTTTAGTGTTTTGAAAATTAAATTTTACCTTGTTAGAAAATACGTATAAATGAGTCTGACATTTTATTTTGTTACGACTCATAACGCCGTAATATTACAAATCAGGGTTCATTATTAGTAATAATAAATCTTAAAATGCTAATTTATGCAGATTTTAACGCTGATTACTACGGCAAAATCTGTTTTTTTTCAAAATGGGTAACAAAAGTATATTATTGTTAGTAGTTCGTTTACACCACGTCAGCGAGACAGCTGCGTGCAGCGATTCACTACCGTTTTACAAGCTAACTGCAGTACACAGTTTGGAAAGTTTCAGAAAGTAATTACAACCGACATTAATTCAAGCTGAAATTGATCCCGAACTCAAAACTAGATAATATGTTAATGTGAGCGTAATAACAAAGCTTTAGGGGGTGGCAGTAGACAAGGCAGCGTTGCCAAATCTCATTACAGCAACACCGCAACTCAATTACAACCTCTTAGTGTTGCCTCAACTTCTCTGCTCGGATCCAACATTCACGGTTACCAGTTTGCATATTATTAATCTACGTAGATTGTCGGCGGCTGTTTCCTATGAAATAATCGCGGCATTCAACTGCCTTCTTGACGCAAATTTTCAACAATAATATTTTTAACAGCGTTAACCCATTGGAAACAGGATTTTACTAACATGCTATTGGCCTTCAGTACTGAATTTTTTCAGTAGTTTACACTAAGATTATGTGCAATAATAAAAGCAAGTAACTAAAATTTTATCCACATTTTCGTTGTAATTACGTTGATTCATTGCCAACACTTTTAACACTATATTAACATGGTTATGTTTATATATTTACACTATGTAACATTTTGTTTCCTTTTCAAAAATTTGTCCGACTATGACAAATTTCAAAACACACACACAAATGCAAAGGAACACTACATTTTTTGCATACAATAAATTGTTTCAGAAAGTTTTGAAAAGTACATACTGTTACACAATTAGATGGCCTTGCTTTGTTTGTTACTTTCCTATAAAAATCACCAGAATTTTAGTTATTTTGGATTAGAAGTCCACTGTCAATCATTTACTTATAGGTTATATGTATATTATATGCAATTAGGCCTATATATATAGATCTCATCATCACTGTTATCACTATCACTACTGTCATTTTCACAATACCTTCACACACACACACACACACACACAACACTTTCATTTAAAATATCCCCAAATAAACTCACTAAATGCACTTGAAAAATAAACAATTCCTTGTTATAAATGTTTCTACAACTGTCAAATTCGTACACAACTTCACAAATAAACTGCCGGAAATTAACGAGTAACAACGGAAATAAACGAAGGAAAAATATCTCATAGATTGAAAATAGATTTATATTTCTATATTCGACTTTTAGGCTAGAAACATACGGCAAAGAGATCAGGGAAGTAGAGGACGGACATTGCCCGTCTTTAGTACTTAAGCCATTGAGAGAGAAGGACGGGCAATATACGTCTTTCGTTACCAAAGGTTTAAAATTGGCATTTTAAAATTTCAAATTGCATTAAAAATGAATCGCGTTATACAAATTTTCGAATTCTCAACAACACAAAATGTTATGCAGATTTTCGCTATGATTACGTTGATTCATTGAGGTTAGACCCTATGGTTGGGAACGGATTTTGCTGGGTAACGAACTAGTCCCAACACACACACACACACACACACACACACACACACACACACTATACAAAATACAATAGACTGTGTATAAAGTTGCTTGAAAAGAGACAATTACTGTTATTACAATTAGGGCCTACGGTTATTACTGAAATAACCGAAATCGCAAAATCTAGGTTATTCGGAAGAAAAGAGTGTTAAATATATATATATATATATATCACACACACACACACACACACACACACACACACACACACACACACACACACACCATACAAAATACAATAGACTGTGTATAAAGTTGCTTGAAAAGAGACAATTACTGTTAATACAATTAGGGCCTACGGTTATTACTGAAATAACCGAAATCGCAAAATCTAGGTTATTCGGAAGAAAAGAGTGTCAAATATATATATATATATATATATATATATATATATATCACACACACACACACACACACACACACACACACACACACACACACACACACACACACACACACACACACACACACACACACACACACACACACACACATAATGGAGCTAATGGCCGGTGAAAAAGCGAGGCTCTACCGACACAAGCGAACTGCTGAGCAGCAATACAGTCATGCAATGGCAGCTAAAGAAGAGCAAAATCGGACCCTGAGTACCTGGCAGCAACGATGGGACGAATCAACAATATCCAGGATTAGTGCACTAGAAGGTAAGGAGTGCACTTTAAGTCACACATGTCCACTGGAAACGGTTGCTTCAGAGGTTACCTGTTCCGTTTCTGGCTGAAACCAGACCTCTGTCTTCCAGCAGTGGAGCAAGATGCAGAGCGGATTTTTCCTCTGTTAGAAATCAAGATGAACCTACAAACAAATCTGCGAGACAGCATTACATCGGAAAACCTGTTTGAGAAAATGATGACTTCAGAGAACAACTGGAGGTCCAGTGAAGGATTCGCCGCAGTGGCCATGAAGAGGCTGAATTGAAGATCAAGAAAGAAGAGCCAACGCTGCAGACGAATAGGCGGACAGCCAGTCTATCTTCCCGCAAAGTAATGCCTGACTGCGGTTCAGCGGGGTGGTTTGTAGAAAGGTATTGTTTTTGGCTTTTTTTATAGTGAATAGCAATAATATATACTATAACTTGAACTTAATTTGAGTCCCACACTTTTGATAGTAACGATACCCTACCCCACTATAAAAGATTTGTCCACCTTTTTGGCAGGGCAAAAACTATACACTCACAGTGTGTGTGTGTGTGTGCGCGCGCGCACGCGTGCGTGAGCGCTCTCTCAAAACATTCGATATATTTGTTCGATATATATAACATTCGATAGAAGCCAAAAAGCTAATTATATTTGGCTTCTGAACAATGTTCAACGTTACATTAGTCAAGTTAAAAATCTTCCAAATACAGAAACACTAGTTTTGTTTAGATCCATAAGAGCGTCTTTTGAATTTGTTTTTTAATATTTAATTTAATTGCATATCAGAATGTTTTTACAAGTGTTCTGCATTTTTAAGAACAGTTATTGGAACGAAAAATGTTTTAAATCCAACTAGCATTGTTAGTATTCCGGGAACCAAATGATGCAAGTATTACTTTTAATTATAAATACGTGTACAAGATATAAACAACATGAAAACGAGGTTAGAATAATTAAGCTAAGGATCTGAGGCCAGCAGCCAGTAGCCAGTAACCAGTAGCCTGCGTAGGTTTTCAAGGACACACTTGATACTTCATTCACTGTTGTTTCTTATTTGCATACCTTTTCTATTCATCAGTTCTACAAACATCATCGATACTCCATGTCTAAATCAATTCGTAAACCCAACTCACTACGCACGGATGAAATCTAAAACAAACGAACAAACGAAGCCTTCTCGCGCGTTACTTTTATTTAACCCAAAATTCGTTAGGCTTAATATAGGTTCATACAATTTTACTCAAATTTCTGACGGACATCTACGTAGAAACAATTGTTTTGTTATGTTTTGAGAACCTGAACGGATCGATAAATCCATTAAAATTTAAGATCAATTTTGAATCATTTAAGATACTTTTGTACACTTCGTAGATTCATAGTAAGAAAGACAAAAATACTTACATACTTACACATTTACATACTTACATACTTAAATGCTTACATGCTTACATACTTACATACTTTCATACTTAGGCCTATATGTTTACATGCTTGCGTGCTTACATACTTACATGCTTACATACTTACTTACATGCTTACATACATACATAGGCTACTCACATAAAATACTTACATACTTACATATTTACAAACTTACATACTTACATACTGACATGCTTACGTGTTTACATTTACATGCTTACATACTTAGCCTACATACATCTCTACATACTTACATACTAACACACTTACATAATTACATACTTACATGCTTACATACTTACATATTTACATATTTACATATTTACATACTTACATACTTACATACTTACATACATACTTACATACTTAAATACTTACGTACTTACATACATACATACATACATACATAATTAGATACTTACATACTTACATCTTTACATATAGTTCCTGAATCAAAGGTTTACGTTTGAGGTTACTGAATTTAAGACTTAGATTTGAGAAAATCAATTAAAAGTTTTCGACCAAAAAGGACTTCTGAAATATTTTTTTCTAAATGGATCAAAGTTATCGGAAAACTACATTTGCATGCGATATTTTATCATAACAACATATGCATGCATCCAATTAAACATCATGTTTTGGATTCCCAAGGCCACAGTAGCCCCCTAGTATAGCCTAAATAATCTAATCTAATCATGACAATGTAATCTAGCATAACCATAATCTAACTTAATTTCATCATAACCTAAATAAACTTTAATAACTGCCCTTTAAAGAGTGTCAAGATCGAGGCATATTTAATGGTACATAAGACCGCAAAGGCAGGTCCAGTAGTTCATTTCCCAATAGAAATTCTCTCATGCAGTGCAATTAAACAACAATTAATTATTGTAAATATGAAATGTAGGTTGCAACTAGTTTGTTTGTCGATACGCAAATTGTAAAACCCTCTTTCCTCCTCACAGCGGAGCACGGCCAATTCAATCAATGCAACTAGAAGGGATGTCGACCTTTTGTCCGGGTCACTGAGTCGGCTTAAGCCTGATCCTCGTCCGGGGACACCAAACTCCTTAATAAACACCCTCAACATCACGCGCGATATTGACATTGCCTAGGCTTGGATACATTGTTAGCTTTTCCAATCCAGCTCGAAGCAAATCTGATTTATTGGCAAGTTCAA